>CM072535.1:600000-1045000 GCA_036898165.1 Silybum marianum | reverse complement strand
CGGTAACAATTTACGAGAATGCAAGAACAATCCTCAGTCAATCATTTTGTACATGAAATTTTTTTCATGTATAAAATCATATGTGATTTTGTACTAACATCAAAAATGACACGCACGACTTTTGCTGCTGGAAAAGTCTCAGTTAATCATATATGATTTTGTATGTGAATCATATGTGATTTTGTACATGAATCATATGTGATTTTGTACATGAAAATTTTCATGTACAAAATGATTGGCTCAGAATTGTCCTCGTATTTTCGTAAATTGTTACCGTCCTCGCATGAACCTCTTTCTATATATATATATATATATATATATATATTAGGGGAAGGATCATACGAGAACCACCTCTCTTTAAAGAAACAAAGGAACAATTTGTGGACCACATATGATGTGGGTCCCACATAATATTAAATCATTTCTGATATAATATTATGCGGGACCCACATTATATGTGGTCCACAAGTGTCCCTTTATTCCTTTAAATTTACAAAGTTCTCATTTAAACTTTCTTATATATATATTATGTGTATATATATGTCTTATTAAAATATAATAATAATTGAAAAAATAAAAAGGACACAATATATAAGTGACAAATTTACAGTTTATTAATTTAATAAATGAAATTTAAGAATAAATATTTAAAATTTTATATACCACAAGAACTAAATATGGGATTTCAAAAATAAGTTTTTGGGCTTTTTAATACTATTCTTGACGACGTTAGATGCATGGACGAGAATGAAAGCAAAATGGAAACCATAGATGAATTCCATTAGAGAATAAGAATACTGGTCTCTTTCTTTTTTATTTGTTCGAAAAGGAGCTTGATCAACCATTAATTTAAAAACGTTAGCCCAAAATTTAAACTGTAAGAAACAATCACCAAATAAAGCCCTTTTATTTAATTAATTAACCGATTACACAATCAATCAAATCCAAAGCATTATATACTAAAAATGTCAAATTCATACTAGTAACAGGGAAAACACTAGTAATATTATTTCTCTTGAACCCTCTTTTACAGTCGTTGATTGAGGATATAACATCACTAATCTCAATGTCTTGTCTTGCTGGGATGGATAAACAATTGGCTCACCAAGGAAGTCTAAGGTATTGTTGAGACGAAAAATGACATTATCATAGTAACCCATGCAGTTGTGTCACAACCTCTTTTCTGTAGCAGGTGGTGTCATGGCTTCCATCCTCTTGGTTTGCTTTAGGATTGAGATTGCGTTATTCATGGTTGCTGCAATCGACATTGTAATAACCCAAGTCTTAATCAACCTAATATTAGGCTTAAGAGATTAAGCCATGGGCTGGGGGTGTTTTGGGGCTCAAAGCCCATTGTATATATAGAGAAAATTAGGGGTTTTGTCTCAAAAATCTCCCCGTTTGGAAATTTCAGCAAATGTGTATGTGTGTGTATGCTTGAGAGGCAAGCAAGGAAGGGAGTGAGGATTTTCAACTTGAATAAGAAATCAAGAGAGATTTAAGGATTTTGGAGCGTTGATTGAAGTTCTGTTGTGGATTAACCATTTTGAAGGTATAACTTCTTCTTTTCTTAGCTTGAATCCTCCATTAATGAGGTTTTGGTTTAATTTTAGGAATTAGTTTTCTAGTTGGGATTTGTATGGATGAAACGATTGGGGTTTTATTAAGAGAGTATTCTAGATGGATTCAATCCATGAATTCCATCTAGAAAATTCATTTCCACGGTTGATTTTGTATTGCTCATTGATATTTTGAGAAAACCTTCAGTTGAGCATTTCTTGAGTTGGGATTGTAGATTTATCTATGTTTGGATTGGGTTTAGTATTGGGTTTGTTCTTGGATGAAGCCTCATGTATTGGGATTGAATTTGGTGGATTTTAGGCGCTTAAAATCGAGTTTTAGACCTTGGAAATGATTTTGGGATTGATTTTGCTGCTGTGCAAGAAAAGGTTAAACCTATACCCGACAAAGACTTAAACGGCTTATCCCGCGACCTCAAGTGACTGGACAAGTCGCCCAACTCAATCTTGGGTGCGTTTTTCGGTTTGGTCCGTTTCTTGTTGCGAGTTAGTTTCGAGGAATGGTTTAGGGGATTATCTTAGGGATTATAAGGGATGACTTTTAGGATGTTTAAGGTGGTTTAACACCAATTCCTTCACGTCCAATTCAGGTGTTCGGTTTGGAACACGTTGCCGTTTTAGGCCTTTGAGCGGTTTCTCACGGATCAGGTGAATTCCCTTGAATTTTAAACTATATATTTGGTAATGGAATTATATGCTACACTGATTATGGTATTTGAATTCAAAATCATGTTATATTTCATTATTAAATGTTTTATAAAATGCTTGGTTGAGATGTTGGACTAAATCATGATATATGTGGGTACTTGGACATACATAATAGTTGTAGTGTACCTTGAGACTTTGCAAATCCCTTGGGATTTAACATCCGTGTACCTCGAATTCATTTCATGGGTGCATTAGACGCGAACCATTTTGGGCCATTTATTAGAGTCGCATGAGGAATTGTGCAAACATATAGCTTAGTCGCATGGGGAATTGTGCAGCAAGTGTTGGTCTACGACTATTGTGCATGATCCGATTTGAGAGTTTATTAACTCCAATTATTCGGTTGTTTATAACTGTGGCTTTGTGGGAAATTCACTAGACCTTTTGGTATAACCCTCGCTTTCAAAAACTAAAACCATTTTCAGGTAAGCTTTGGGTGAGGGATCGTCTAAAGGAAAAGGGAAGGTTTGAGACTAGTTAGAGGCGTTGAGAAGACTTATTTCTTGTTAGTTAGATAATATTTCTCAGTTGTGGAACCTGCAGTAAAAATTGGGATGCAATAGACTTCAAATTTATTACTTGATGGTTGGATATTATTTAAGGTTTATTGCTTTTGGTGATTTGGTTGTTACAGACATGTTCAAGAACTGGCTTTCTGAGAAGGTGTCAGAGGAGTTGTGATCTTCGGCAGCCACAAAATCGTAGCATGTTTTAGGATGTGGCATTTCGCTGCACCAATAGTTTAGGTCGCCAGAGGGTCCATCCTCTGATGAGCAAAGAAAAATGACAGCGATGAAACATATTAAGAGAATAAGTTTCATAGATACTTTTCAGTTGGTTTATGGATCAAGAGAGAATATGTATTTATATACTATATTTTAGTAATAAATGTTGTAATTTAATTTTCATTTAAATAAAATTAAAAAGTTATAATATTTACTCATTACTTGCGGTTAAAATTTAATCGTCTTTAGCATAATTACTTGTTTTAGTTTAAACAAATCAAATTAAATCAAATCAAAACCATATTTTATTTTATTCTCTTCAAATATATATGGTTTATGATTTAATTTGTTTAAATTAAAAACCTACTTTGCTGAAGACGATTTAGTTTTATTATATCCAAATAAAACAAGATATGGTATGTGATTTTGATTTTAATTTGTCCAAGTCAAAATATAATTACATGAAAATAATAAAATCACATCTTTTCCGCGGTTGTAATAAAGTTAAATAATATTTAATATAATTTATTTAAAAAAAGTAAAATCATACAATAATATTATTGTTTGTTTATTATTTAGTTATTTTTTGTTGTTGAGGTTTTCCACTAAAACTCCATCTATATATAATTATAAAGAGAGATAAAAAAAGTTAGGTTCATTCGAGAATGATACATACTTAAAAAAAATGCATATAAACCATCCATTTCATTAAATACTACCTAAAACAATTAGTTCTAAACATAATGTAATTATAAGACCCGAGTTTTGAAAATTGTCCTCGTTAGCTTACTCGTATTGCACTACTAGAAACTTGAGTATTTTCAACGTAAATTAATTTTCAACGGAAAATGTCGTTGAAAATTTTCTACGAATTTTAGAGGATTATTGACAGAACATAAATTTTCTACGAATTTTCAACGAATTTCCGTTGAAAATCTCTCACAAACATATATGCATTTTCAACCAAAAAAATTTCAACGGAATGTCTCGTCAAAAAGTTTTGGTTGAAAATGCATTTTGTGAGAGATTTTCAACGGAAATTCGTTGAAAATTCGTAGAAAATTTATGTTTTATCAATAATCCCTTTAAAATTCATAAAAGAATTTCAACGACATTTTTCGTTGAAAATTTTCATTGAAAATACTCAATTTTCTAGTAGTGTTGTAAGTGGTTATAATAACGTTAAGTAATTGTTAAGAGGTTAAAGTCGTCAAACTTCTAACCCTTTAATAATTATAAAAAGAAAATTATTATATATATATGTATCATTAGAGTAAATTACATATATTAATCAGTGTGGTTTGTTTCTTCATTTCACCGCCAACAACTCCTCTCTCTCTCTAAAATATACGGCCATCAAATACTCTCTTTCAAACTAGTTCTTCTTTCTAAAATTTCCGTTAAATTGTTGAAGGAATCGAGGGATCGATTATAAATTCGGAATCTAGTCTAAGAATCTTTCATAAAGGTATAAATTTCTTCATTTTCGTTAAGTTTGTTATGTTAGGATTATCGAAACCGGTTTATAATCGAGTGTTTATGTTTAAGTTTACGGTTTTATATTGTTAAAATTAAGTTATCTTACATGTTTAGAATGTTAGGATTGGTTAATATTGTAGTAGAAATTAAAAGGATAGATTATGGTTTCAATATGGTTAGATTTTGTGTATTTGTTTAACCGCACTCCAAGTGTTCGGTTAAATGTCGGAAATAATAGAATTGCATGACTAAGTTTAGGAAATTGACCATTAAGCTTTATTGTAGTGTTTATTAGGTTAAAATGTGTTTATAGCATTCAAATGTATCAAATCATGAAGATGAAGATCATAAAAGTGAATTGGCAAAAATTGTGAAAATTGAATTTTCAGACAACTGCGGGTCCAGTAGTTTAGCAGTCCATAACTCACAAACCGTACGTCGGAAAAAGCTCATATTTTGCAGGTAGAAAGATCTTGTTGTATACTAAAAATTTCATGAAGAATGTTAAACCCAATTATGACTTTAAGTGGCTCGAAACAGAGTGTTTTTGGGGCTGTGAACAGTAAATTCAGACCTGCACAGTGTTTTCGTAAAAGCTGTACCGATCTACTCGTAACTCCGATTGAAACGATTCCAGTTTCTATAGAATCCTAAAAGGTCAATCTACAACTTTCATTTAGATTGTGGAATTTGTATTGGCCTGTAAGTAAAATGTTCATAAAGAAGAGTGTTGGAAGCTATTATATGCCGATAGGAAACTGCACTAAACCAAATATTGAGTTTGGTTTCTTAATTCATATTTGGTTGTCCTCTTGAAGTCTAAGTTGTTTAAAAACATTTAGGACTTAAGTTCCTTATTATAATAATTAAGATATGGTTTTTATGTCTTGCAAGTAATATCGATTTATACATTCGTCAGGCACATGACCGGTCAAAGTTTATCGTGAGTATCGTTGATCGTGCGTTACTTCTCAAATTCAGCTAAGGTACGGATATCCTATTCCTTTACATTCCGGAAATCCCATCCATGTTGATAGACGTGACTCCGAGCCTACGGTTCCGAGTACTTGATAAGAAACTTTGTTTTCGTTTCAAGATTTTGGTTTATGTTATATCATTGAGTTTTGCTTCACGGTTTGAGCATCTTATCGAAAGAGTTTGGTTTTAATGTTTTACGACTTCATGTTGAACGTAATTTTTATGATTTCTAAATGAATTGATTTTTAAAGTTACGATCCGTTTTCGGTTGATTTGACAAATACTCCTTGAACCGTTTGCGTTATTTTGAATATTATGTATGATCTGTTATTTGTTGAATCGATTGTCATGAGATTTGATGTTTGGTTTTAAGGTTGATGAAACCATTGATTTAACGACACGAGTTTTGTTGTTTTTGATTTTAGACTCAACACGGGCCACGGGTGTTGAGATGCCTCCATGGTGGCTGTTAGTGACCATGGCGTTCTCATAAAGGCTAGGCCAAGTCAAATAAAGGACGTAGGATGCATCCAAGATCCGAATACCAGAAAATGTTTGGTTAACGGATAGAACCGATTACCGGATAGAGCCAAATACCAAAATTAAACTGGTTACCGGGGGATGAGTGGTGTTGTGCCCGACACTGACATTCCAAATCTGATTGGACTGGTCATCCGATTAGACAACGTATTATAGCAATACGGGTGACTTGCTGAAATTTAAAATGATATATATATTATTTACTTATGTTCAGAAAGAATTTCACTGCGATTGTTTTACGTTAAATTTGTATTTGCACTTACGTTACGTTCACACCATTATGCACATTATCCGCCCACTGAGCGACTTTGCTCAGCCGAGGTGTTTTCTGTTTCCTCGGCAGGTTCAGGTTCCACCCCAGGGATGTGTTGAGAGATCGAGTTATCACTGAAAGTAAGTAATTAAGATTAACTTTTATATACTGGATTTGTACAATCTTTTGGGAAACTTAGTACATCTCTGAATTGTGGTGTTTTTGAGTTTTAATCCGCTTACCGGATTTTACACCTCTCGTCTCAGGCTGCACGGGCCGGGGTGTTACAATTTATGGTATCAGAGCATAAGATCCGACTTGTAGATAATGTAGGCTTGATCTGTGAGGAATGGGTAGACATAAGAACGGGTAGATTAGAATTTAATTCTACTTACCGATTTTCGATCCATAAGTGTTTTGAATTCTGATCTTGACGTTGTTTCTCAACAATAATAATCCCATTTTAAATTTATGAGCAAACCACAATACCTCTTTGGGTTGTTCAATCTATGTTCTAACTCGATTTTCCAACTGTCCGTTGCTTACTGAGGATTGTATACGAAGAGATCATTCTGAAATCCATGCCTGTTGTTTCTGAATATTTTGTTGTATCTCTACTATTTATTGGGTATACCCAGTTCGAGAACTTGAATTTACCATCGATCTAGTCCTAGGAGCTTCTCCTATTTCCAAGGCTCGCTATCGAATAGCTCTAACTGAAATGAAAGACTCAAAATTCAACTTGATGATCTATTGAAGAAAGGATTCATTCAACCACGTGTCTCACCCTGAGAAGCTCCTATTTTCTTTGTCAAAAGAAATACGGTACGATGCATCATTGTGTCGATTATCGAAACTAATTAAAGTAACGATCTATAACAAGTGTTTGTTGTCGAGAATATACGATCTGTTCGATCAATTACAAGGGGCACGATACTTTTCCAAGATTCATCTTCCGTCTGGGTACCATCAACTTCGTTTCCGAGATTGTGATATTCTGAACGTTGCGTTCAGAACTCGCTACAGGCATTACAAATTCATGATAATGCCTTTGGGCTAACAAATGCTACAATGGTCTTTATGCATCTTATGAATCGGGTTTTCAAGGACTATTTGATGATTTTGTTCTTGTGTTTATTGATGACATCTTGGTATACTTGAAGTCCAAAAATCAACATGACCAACATCTTCAAAGTGTTTGGTGGCTTTTCGAAAGAAAATTTTGTATGCAAAACATTCTAAATGTGACTTATGGCTTGATCAATGTTAGGTCCGATTCAACAAGATCAACGAGGAATTCATATGCAAATCATTGAGTCGAATATTTTATTGATGAAAGCTTTAAAGAACTACAAACGCAAATGTACTTTAGACGACTCTCATTAACGAATCATCTACCCTAGACTCCTTTATATATTATTTGTCTATTACATGGTAAGCCCAAGCCCATAAGATCTTAAACTCAATATGGAATATTACAACAAAACTTTTCCTTCTTTATAAAACTTTCTTAACTTAGGATATTTGATCCTAACAATCTCCCCCTAAAGTTTTATAAAGGAAGCATCTTCAAATCTTCTCCCCCTGCTTTCTTTGGAAAAAAATTAGTGTCGTCGGTCCTCCAAGCTCCCCACTTGAAATAAGCTCTTAGTTTTCGGTTTCAACTGAAAATACCAGACCCAATGTGCTATAACCGCCACTGATTGCACAAAATACAGCTTCACTCTATAGACAACTCGACACAACTGTTAGCCGCAGATATCAAAGATACATGTGCGAGTTTGCTTCAACGCTCTGTGCATAATCAGCAAGAAAAACAAAGAATCTGTCTTTAGCCGCAAGTTGAATAAGAATTATGTGTAAAGAGCTTTAATCTGATAAGCTCAAGGAACTTGGATCACTGAGGCAATATATATCATGACAGGCTGGGAGATGATATTTCTTGATGAGCATTGCTTCTTTGACATATAATTGTTCAAAATGTAGCCGATTTCCAGAATTCTTCCAAAACAGAAAGCAATCAAACTCAGATCCAGTCTTCTTAATCAGATGAATGAATATCGTCATTCAACATTCTAGATCACAATAAAACCTCCAGACAGTAAATGGTTAGGGGTTATAAGAACATAACAATAGCGTACACTTACTGAAACTGGCATCTAAGGAAAACTCCAGAATGATGATTGCAGAGAGTCAGACTTCTGATTAATCCAACCAAATGCATAATATAATCACTCTTGTTCTGAAAAAATTTCAAATCTGTCTTTGCATGAAATCCATGAACAATGTTCCCTCTCCCGAGACACAGGAATCTTGGGTTGAAACTCAACTGTGGTCTTCGAAATAAGCTTTGGTCGGGATCTGCACGAAGTTCTCAGGTCTAGGAATATGACATTCATGGATGTCGGGTCTTCAAGATGCGACAAGTGGGAATGTCGAGTCACATTGATCCGAGAAAATAGGTCCGATAAGAATTTATGTCGGATCAATGTGGTCCGATAAGAATTTATGTTGGGTCCTATAGGTTCGATAAGAATTTATGTTGGGTCCTATAGGTCCGATAAGAATTTTTGTCGGGTCCTATATGTTCGATAAGAATTTATGTCGGGTCCTATAGGTTCGATAAGAATTTATGGCGGGTCCTATAGGTTCGATAAGAATTTATGGCGGGTGAAAAATTGATGAACGCCCAAAACCAGTATTCGGATTTTATAGAGAGAGCTTGCATATTAGATATTAATGAAGAATCGATTCAAGCAAACTTAGAATATCTATTAAGATCGCAATATTCAAGTTATCGAATGAAACAGTATGCTTTGAGATCCGAGAAAAGAATACGAGGGTACCTTAATCTCCAAGAAATCGATTAGAACATATAGACTTATTAAACCAGAAAAATCAACTTTTGCAGTCCCGAAATAAAAGACACACAGTGAGAAGAAAAAAAATACTCGATAATACCTTGATCTTGTTGAATATGATGATCGTATCAAATCAGATAGATTCGATTTCGGCTCTGATACCACTTGTTAGGTCTGATTCAACAAGATCAACGAGGAATTCATATGCAAATCATTGAGTCGAATGTTTTATTGATGAAAGCTTTAAAGAACTACAAACGCGAATGTACTTTAGACGACTCTCATTAACGAATCATCTACTCTAGACTCCTTTATATACTAGTTGTCTATTACATGGTAAGCCCAAACCCATAAGATCTTAAACTCAATATGGAATATTACAATAAAACGTTTCCTTCTTTATAAAACTTTCTTAACTTAGGATATTTGATCCTAACAATCAAGTATATTTTCTCGGGCACGTAATCTCCGCTAAAGTTTTCAAAGTCGAATCGGCTAAAATTGAAACCGTCACTAAATGGCCACGACCTACGAACGTATCTTAAGTGCGTGGTTTTCCGGGTATGACTGTTATTACAAATATTCATTGAGGGTTTCTCTAAAATATCTCTATTGTTGACCCGGTTACTCCGGAAAGAAGTCAAATTCGACTGGGACTCCGAACATGGTTCTAGTTTCGAGGAACCAAATATCGACTCGTTACCGCACCTGCTCTTGTATTGCCGTCTGGAACCGATGGGTTTCAAGTTACAGTGATGATTCAAGGGAAGGTCTCGGTAGCGTTCTTATACAAAACAGAAGAGTGATCTCATATGTTTCTTGTCAATTAAAGCCTAATGAGGTCAATTATCTGACTCACGACCTCGAATTGGTTATGGTCATCTCTGCATTTAAGAATTGGCGTCTCTATTTGCACGGTTAGACCTATGAAGTTTTCATATACCACAAAAGCCTTAGATACATCTTTACTTAGAAAGTGTTAAATATGTGTCAACAGATGTGGCACAAACTTCTGAAAGATTACGATATCCGGATACAGTATTGTCGGGACAATGCTAATTTATTCGTTGACACCTTACACTGTAAAGTTGTAGAACAGACTTCTTCTTTTAATTATTCCTACAGAGTTGTCTTTGGAGATCGAACGGGTAGGACCGAAAATTTGTTCTAGTTTACCAACAAAAATTTTATCTAATCTAACGGTAGAACCGACTCTAATCTCTCGAATCAAAATAACTCAACAAGACGACAGTGAATTATGGGCAAACTGCCAACAGGCACAAAAGAGTGCTAGTGCAGAGTTCAGAGTCGATGAAGATCATGTGTTATGGTTCCACGATCGCCTTTGTGTTCCTAATAACTCGGAGCTTCGAAACCTAATTTTATCCGAAGCTCATAACTCTATGTTTTCGGTTCATCCAGGCACAACAAAAATGTATCATGATTTGAGGAACCATTTCTGGTGAATTGGAATGAAGCGAGATATCGCAGACTTTGTAGCTCGTTGTCTCACTTGTCAACAAGTTATAATTGAACATCAACGTCCGGGTGGTGTTCTCCAATTGTTGAACATTCCGTATGAACATAACAATGGATTTCGTAGTCGGATTACCCCGAACAACTTTAAAACATGATGCAATTTCGGAAGTGGTTGACCGACTGACGAAATTGGCTCATTTTCTTCCTGTCCTACAAACTTGGTCAGTTGATAAGCTAACCAAACTATTCCAACGTGAGATTGTGCGTCTGCATGGCACTACTATATCTATTACCTTCGATCGAGACCCACGTTTTACATCTCGATTTTGGGAAGGTTTACACAATAGCTTGGGGCACACGTTTAAATTTTAGTACTGCCTTTCATCCGCAAACTGATAAGCAATCTGAATGTACGATTCAGACACTGGAGGATATGCTTCGAGCATCTGCGTTGGAATGGCATGCAAGTTGGGATAACTACTTGTACCTAATATCTCCTATAATTATAGCTGCCAGTCGCGTATCGTCATGACTCCATACGAAGCACTTTATGGCCGGTGATTTATAAGTGTTTGGGATGAGTTTTGAGTGATAATCTTGAAGGAGATCAATTTGGGTGTTGGATTTGGGGTCTTCTTCACGAAATGCAATTCTGCAGGTGAAACAGTGAAGAAAACGGGTTTTTGGCGGGTTGGAAATGGTATGCAACAAAGCGGGTCGTCGGCGGGTTGTAACTGGCATGTAACCCGCTTTGTCGGCTGTTTGAAATTTTCAGTTTTTGTTTAAGTCTAGTTAGGGGCCGTGGCTTGGATCCTTATTTGAGGGGTTTTCAAGTGAGTCTTTTGGGTTAATTTGGGAGTTGTAAACTTATAATTTGGTAACCTCAATTCAGGTGTTCGGTTGGTGAAACCTTACAGCGAAAGTGTGCTTAGAGGTCGGGACTTCAGGTGAGTTCCCTTGTTAAACTTTTTACTAAAGTCGTTTGGTTCTTTATTCGATGTGGTAAATATTTTATAAATGATAAATTGAAAGCATGGTTCCTATATGCAAGTGTGTGCTTGGAAATGCTTATTTTACGGGAAGTGTGTACCAGATTAACCAAATGTCGGGAAGTGTGTATCCGATCAATAGGCAAGTGCGGGCCCGATTAAATAGTCGCAAGTGTGAGTGACTATCAGTGTGTTTTACCATTGCAACATGTATCTTTTAAAGTGTGAATGTGTGTGAGTTATTATTCATGACTAACCATTCTAATTTTTATAAATGTCATGCATATTTAACTGTGGATTTTGAAGGAAATCACTAGGTCTTATGGTCTAACCCTCTGTTTTATAAAAATGAAAACCTTTTCAAGTAAGCACATGATAGAGAGCTCTAGTATTGAATTATAAACTAGTGTGGTTAATTGTAAATGCCGGTTTGAGCAAAGGTTATGAAATACCTATTTTGGAGTTTATGGTTGTTACAAGTGGTATCAGAGCTCATAGTTTAAGAGATTTAGGTGTTTGAGGGGAAAGAGGAATACTGAGATTTAAGTAGAAGGGGTAAAGTGTGCTTTAACCGGTGAGAGTAGTGATAAGGTAGAAAGAACTATCATGCAAGGTAAATTCAAAATAACATCTTGCCAATGTTATTATGAATTTACATGTGCATGTGTGTGCTTATGTACTTTGTTATGATCTAACTAGTTGTCATTTAGTTGTTTGTACAATTTTAGAAATGCAGAATTTTTGTTTTGTCGATTAATGTGGACTGTATCTTTGACGTATGAAGGAGAAAACCCTTCTGTTGGGGTTGTATCGATTGAAGAAATGGAATATGAGGGTGTTGTTAACACCCATGGTCGAGGAAGTGGAAGGTTAATTGTGGTGTCAGTTGGGGCTCATGAGATGGGAGCTTAATGTTGAAAAGAGGTTGAGAGTGTAGAATTTAAGTTCTACAGTGTATGAGTGTGCTTGATTGTTATTGTTGAGGCAACCAATGTTTTTGGTGGTATGTATAAAGGCCAGTGTTGCAATGGTTGATCGTGAGTTTTGGTATGCTATATGAGGTTGAATAGGGAGTAATTATTTGGACCTTCAAGATGAAGTTTCATCCGAGAATGTTGGTGATTCCTCAAGAGATAGCGTTTTTGAGAATTGAACAAGGAAATATAATGGTATAAGTGTGTAAATCTAAATCTTTGGAAAGTTCCCAACTGCAGGGTTGATCACATTACTCAAATTTTATAGAATGGACAAGTGTGTTTGGATTTTGAAAGCTTTCATAGGAAAGCGGGTAATATTAATGAATCCCTCGACTCTTATTCAGCGGTGTATGGGATAAGATTTTTGGATTGATAGAATTGGTTATTCGGAAAATGAAGGCAAGTTGTGAAGAAAATGAAGGGATCAACAAATGATCTAAGAAACTCAAAGTTGTTGAAATTGGATATTAAACAAATCATTGATCAGCTTGGACACTATATGGTTTAGGTAAATTAGTATGTTGAGAAAATTTATTTGAAAATTTGCTACGAGTGCAGAAGACTCATTCTTTGGTTAAAGAATGTAAACAAACGAGAAGTTGTTGTCGAGTTGCAATGCGGTTGGACTTAGTTGCCCTCAATTATAATACGAGTTTCATGCATCACGTTGTTTATGTTTTAAAGTGGGGTTCTGATAAGCACTAAAAATTTAGTATTTATTGGACTCTTTTATCTTATCTTTAATAGCTTATTTTACATTTCTTCCCGAATTTGAGTCATTTTCTTATTTTATTTGACATTTCTTTGTTATTGGAGCTAGAGTAAATGATTTTACTGTTTTATTACTTTATATGCTAATATGTGTGGTTTTTGGATAGATTATATAAAATGCGTAGATGGCAACTTTTTGGATGCTGAAACAATGTTGCAGCATCAAGATGGGAGAAATTCTGGGTACAAAGGATGAACTTTTGGGTTGACTGTTTGACCAGCAGCTGTGGCTGGTTGACTGTTTGACTAAGATATTCTAGCTGTTTCGAGCTTGTATAAATTAAGTTTTTATGTATTTTGAAGAACAGTAAGAAACTATGTGCTCTCTTTCGTTTAATATTACTTTATGCTTTTACTATTCCAATCTTGACTTTAGTAGGGTATAGGTGTGTCTTTGTACCAATTAGTGGTAAAAGACCCTTTTACCCTCACGTTCCTTGTAGTATAAATAGAAGGTGAGGGTCTTCATTTTGGAGGATCACCCATTTGCTTACTCTAGAAGCAAAAAAACTCTAAAAATATATGAAGTATTAAAGCTTTTTAATTCATCTTGTTCTTTACTTTTTATTCTTCAATTCCTGCCTTTTAATTCTTGTTCTTAAATTATTGTCATTTATTTTTTTGCAATTTTACTTTCTTGTCATTTACATTATCGTCTTTAATTATTGTTATTTATTTTCTTGCAATTTTACTTTCTTGTCATTTAAATTATTGTCATTTACATTACTTGCAATTTTACTTTATTGTACTTCATTTCTTGCATTTCCTTTGTTGTAAATTATAATATTGTCATATATTTATAATGTATTTAATTTATTTAATTTATCATTCCGTAATGAAGAGCTAAATCCGCTAGCTCGGGTGTAAGACGGAAAGGGTGAGTTTTGCAAAAACTAACATAAGTAAATTATTTTATGCAACAACAACTTTTTATCATTTCTTTTCAAGTCTTATAAACTCAACAACACCTCTTGACGGGTTGATTACTTTAAAAGTATTAAAGTGTCATGGACTCCAAGCGGAAACATTGAATGCACGTCAACTTGAATGATATGGGAGGTAGACTTGAGAAAGTTACCGACAAAGAGATTTGTCATCCGTGTTTTTCAACTTGGTTAATTCTCAACAGGTTGATCACCTTAAGGTGTTAAAGTGGAATGGACTTAGAGATAAGCCATTTAGCTCACGTCAACTTGAATGATATGGGAATCCACTCGAGAGAGTGATTTTTAACAAAAGATCCTTTTTGTTTATCCATATATTTTGAAGATACTATTTGTACTTTCACTGGTCCGGATAACTCATAGAGATATGGGTATAAAGCTAGAATATCAGTACATTAGTGAAGTCCGAGAGGAATACCTTCAACATAAGTGATGAAAATAGTTGTTGCTAAAACGGGTGTTGTGGCATTCTGCCAAAATTGGTTAGTTTGACAACCTTAATTTACTTATGTTTGTGTTTGCAATCTCACCCAAAGTCTTACACCCTGGCTCCTTTTATTAACTGTTATAAATCACCAAATCAATCACACAAATTATAATCTTCAAATTCGCCATCTGAAGTTAGTCTTTCAACTCAAGATCTTGCAACTTAAGATACCTATCCCTGTGGAATACGATACTTGGTCTTACCATTTTATTACTTGAAAGGCGATGGTAGGGTTGAAAGTATACTTCCTTTCAATCTTATTTGTCACGTATCTCAGGATACATAAACAAGCTAACAAGTTTTTGGCGCCGCTGCCGGGGATAGGCGTAAATCTGTAGTAGTTTAGAGATTGAGTTTTGTTAAGCTAATATTTCTACCATTTTTGTTGCTTGTCATACGTCTTCATGTGTGTACAAGTAACAACTTTTGAGTGTATCTTTCTGTGAATATGGATTCAATGGGACATTCGTTTGGACCGTATGGATCTGTTTTCTGTGACTTTTGTGGCAGAAATCATTTTTCATACAGTTGTCCTTCGAACTCCGAATCCCATTATTTCATGGGAGATAAAAATTGGGATACCTCACACTTCAATGTTTACACTCAGTCATGGGAGGAACATCCTAATTTGTTTCTAAATAGTCAAGATCATGACACATTCAGATCACCACCACCTCCCTACCAAGATTGAGGTAACACTTATTCAAATACTTTTGACCAATCTTGGGAGGAACAAGTTGATTTTTCTAGGAGTTTTCAAAGGGATGACTTTAACAACTCATTTGTATCCCCTACACTCATAGAACTAATCGAAACTCTTGGAACTATGATGAATGACCACTTTCAAAATATGCAAATCATACATAATATACAATGACATCTTGTAACAACATGAGAGCTTGTTATGAAGAGATCATTACTAAGCTAAACCAAATTCCTTTACCAAATGATATTGAAAATTCTAATGGTGTTGGTAAGGATGGGAGTGAGGCTAATATTTTGGTAAGAACTCAAAAGATATAGAGTTTTGAGGAAGCACTTGAGCATTTGAGCAACCCTTCTTTACTTCAAAATAGTGAAGAGGTGCAACAAAATGCCGAGATTATCACTACCCCATGCTTTGAATATGTGCAGGAAAAATATGTCGCTGAAGATACCGCAACAGTCCTGCACCAAAGTTGTGCAAAAAATCATCAAGTTGTTATTAAGAGGGGACGTGACGATCAATTCAAGGACTCAGGAGGCTTCATAAAATCATGTTCCACTATTGGTGAGGTGATGTGGAAAGCTTTTTTGGGATGAAATATGCTCCCATTTGTGCCATTGAAATCTGGTGCCACGATCAAGGAGTGAAGCACAAGTGGAAAGAGAAACAACAAAAGAAGTTGGTAAGGACGGTCTGACCTGAGGAGCATACTGTTATGCTCCATAAAATTCCACTATTTCTTAAGAAGTCTTCGCACAAACAACAATATCACAACCTACTCCATTGGAGAAGTTTAATCATGACATTTTAGCTCCAAACTTTCTTTTTTATTTTTCATTTATTTGAGTATGGGAAAAGTTTTTTTTTTATTTTAGAATTTTATTTTTGCAAGTCAAGTAAGTTGTTCACACTATCTTAAATGAGTCCATATCCCTAATAAGTTACCAGTTTTTTCTACCATCCTTTAACCAACTTTGTTTTTTTACTAGAACTAGCCACTCTATTTTTTGGGACACAGTTTGTTCTAAACTTGCTTTACATTCTAGGAAAGGATATAGGCCATTTATTCTTTTCATCATAGCCCTTTGATAACCTTGTTCTAAATAATATATCCATAAACAAGACGTTTTTTCAAATGAGTTTGGGAGAGGGAAATCCAAAAAGGACAAAAGAATAACATAAAAGAGCAAAGCTCTAAATAGATGTTGTGTTTTGAGTTTATTAAATGAACTAAAAATGTCACATAGGGACAAAGTCATGCTTTCAACAAAAGAACAAAAATGTCAAAACTGAAAAAATTTCAATGTTGAAGCAAAAATGAGAGAAAAGGCTTGGTTGGAAAAAAAATGCGCCAAATGAGAACCAGTGTTGGAAAAATCCTATTGATTCTTGAATGACAAGTTTTTGACCTCACAAAAAGAAATGTGGGGCTAGCATATGGTTTATACAAGTGGTTAACATTAGTATGTGTTTACTTATAATTTTTGAAAGGCTATGAATAATATGACAGATAAAGCAACTTTGCTTATAAATGCACTTCTTGCTATGACTTGATTTTCTTCAGATTGAGTCATTTTAAGTTGTCATTTGGTTGCTTGGGGATAAGCAAAAGTTTTAGTTTGGGGGTGTGATAAACACTAAGAATTTAGTGTTTATTGGACTCTTTTATCTTATCTTGAATAGCTTATTTTACATTTCTTCCCAAATTTGAGTCATTTTCTTATCTTATTTGACATTTCTTTGTTATTGGAGCTAGAGTAAATGATTTTACTGTTTTATTACTTTATATGCTAATATGTGTGGTTCTTGGACAGCTTATATAAAATGCGTAGATGGCAACTTTTTGGATGCTGAAGCAATGTTGCAGCATCAAGATGGGAGAAATTCTGGCCACAAATGATGCACTTTTGGGTTGCCTGTTTGACCAATAGTTGTGGTTGGTTGACTGTTTGACTAAGATATTCTAGATGTTTCGAGCTTGTATAAATTAAGTTTTTATGTATTTTGAAGAACAGTAAGAAACTATGTGCTCTCTTTAGTTTAATATTACTTTATGCTTTTACTATTCCAATCTTGACTTTAGTAGGGTATAGGTGTGTCTTTGTATCAATTAGTGGTAAAAGACTCTTTTACCCTCACGTTCCTTGTAGTATAAATAGGAGGTGAGGGTCTTCATTTTGGAGGATCACCCTTTTGCTTACTCTAGAAGCAAGAAAACTCTAAAAATATATGAAGTATTGAAGCTTTTTAATTCATCTTGTTCTTTACCTTTTGTTCTTCAATTCTTGTCTTTTAATTCTTGTTCTTAAATTATTGTCATTTATTTTCTTGCAATTTTACTTTCTTGTCATTTACATTATCGTCTTTAATTATTGTCATTTATTTTCTTGCAATTTTACTTTCTTGTCATTTAAATTATTGTCATTTACATTACTTGCAATTTTACTTTATTGTACATCATTTCTTGTATTTCCTTTGTTGTAAATTATATTATTGTCATATATTTATAATGTCTTTAAATCTTTCCGTAATGAAGAGCTAAATCCGCTAGCTCGGGCGTAAGACGGAAAGGGTGAGTTTTGCAAAAACTAACATAAGTAAATTATTTTATGCAACAACAACTTTTTATCATTTCTTTTCAAGTCTTATAAACTCAACAACACCTCTTGACGGGTTGATTACCTTAAAAGTATTAAAGTGTCATGGACTCCAAGCGGAGACATTGAATGCACGTCTGCTTGAATGATATGGGAGGTAGACTTGAGAAAGTTACCGACCAAGAGATTTGTCATCCGTGTTTTTCAACTTGGTTAATTCTCGACGGGTTGATCACCTTAAGGTGTTAAAGTGGAATGGACTTAGAGATAAGCCATTTAGGTCACGTCAACTTGAATGATATGGGAATCCACTCGAGAGAGTGATTTTTAACAAAAGGTCCTTTTTGTTTATCCATATATTTTGAAGATACTATTTGTACTTTCACTGGTCCGGATACCTCATAGAGATATGGGTATAAAGCTAGAATATCAGTACATTAGTGAAGTCCGAGGAATACCTTCAACATAAGTGATGAAAATAGTTGTTGCTAAAACGGGTGTTGTGGCATTCTGCCAAAATTGGTTAGTTTGACAACCTTAATTTACTTATGTTTGTGTTTGCAATCTCACCCAAAGTCTTACACCCTGTCTCTTTTTATTAACTATAAATCACCAAATCAATCACACAAATTATAGTCTTTCAACTCAAGATCTTGCAACTTAAGATACCTATCCCTGTGGAATACGATACTTGGTCTTACCATCTTATTACTTGAAAGGCGATGGTAGGGTTGAAAGTATACTTCCTTTCAATCTTATTTGTCACGTATCTCAGGATACATAAACAAGCTAACAAGTTTTTGGCGCCGCTGCCGGGGATAGGCGTAAATCTGTAGTTGTTTAGAGATTGAGTTTTGTTAAGCTAATCTTTCTACCATCTTGGTTGCTTGTCATACGTATTCATGTGTGTACAAGTAACAACTTTTGAGTGTATCTTTCTGTGAATATGGATTCAATGGGACATTCGTTTGGACCGTATGGATCTGTTTTCTGTGACTTTTGTGGCAGAAATCATTTTTCATACAGTTGTCCTTCGAACCCCGAATCCCATTATTTCATGGGAGATAACAATTGGGATACCTCACACTTCAATGTTTACACTCAGTCATGGGAGGAACATCCTAATTTGTTTCTAAATAGTCAAGATCATGACACTTGGTCTTACCATTTTATTACTTGAAAGGCAATGGTAGGTTCATTAAAGTCTGTTAAAACGAATCAAAACATTAAATATAACCATTAAAGCATGTTAGAACGAATTAAAACCTGGTCTTACCAATGAAAGCGTTACAGTTCACTAAGATCCAATGAAAGCATAACGATACCTATCTCGGTGGAATACGATACTTAGTCTTACCAATGAAAGCGTTACGGTTCACTAAGATCCATTAAATTCCAATATAACCATTAAAGCATGTTAGAACGAATTAAAACCAAATATAACTCATTAAAGACCGTTAGAATGGATAAAAGTCTAATTAGACAATTACACCCCACTGAGACCTATTAAAGACCAATGCAACCCATTAGAGTTCAATATAACCAATTAAAGACCGTTAGAATGGATAAAAATCTAATTAGACAATTATAACCCACTGAGACCTATTAAAGACCAATGCAACCCATTAGAGTTCAATATAACCTATTAAAGCGCGTTAGATCCCGTTAAAGTGATTGATCTAGCTATAAAGCTCACTAAGACCCACTGTATATGAATGTGATGTCTATTGAATTAGATAAGACCATTAAGAACTGTTAAAATCCATTATACATACCCCCAACATAGACATATGTACACACATGCACACACATGTATATCATATACAACACATATTTTCATATCATGCATGTACACATACAACATATATACAACACATATCATGCATCTACACATACAACATATGTAGAACACATATATCATGCATCTATACAAACAACATACATACATACATATAGATATATGTACACATGTGCACACACATGTATATCATATACAACACATACATCATACATGTACACATACAACATATATATCATGCATCTACACATACAACATACATACACATATACATTCATACATTGATATTCATATGTACACATGCATAACACATATATCATATATACGCGGTTACCAATTAAATAATGCACACATACATTATACACATGCATAAAACATATACGCAACACATACATATATGTGGTTAGAAAACTAACGCACATACATATTATGTATATATATCATAACACGAACCATCTAACACACACACATATCATGTATATACATCATAACATGAACCATCTAACACACACACATACACGTGCATATGTATATACATAAGAAAATAAAAAAAATGACACTTTTGTCGTAATCTGTCCTATTGGCTAATTAGCGACGGATTAGCGACGGGATTCTTTAAAAAAATATAAAAAACTTAAATTTCGTTGCTACTCCGTCGCTAATTCGCGACAGAAAAAATCCATCGCTGGTTAGCGACGAATTAGCGGCGGATTTGTTTAAAAAATAAATAAATAAGAAATTCAATGAATTTCGTTGCTAATCAGCGACGGATTTTTTTTTTGTCGCTGATTTTCCTCGCTGAAAGCCAGTTTTCTAGTAGTGTTATATATAAGTATGTATATAAATAAATAGCAAGTCGACGAGAAAAAGAACGACAATAAGGTTAGATGTTCAAAGATTGATCGGTTTAGAGTCGGATATATGTTATTTTCTAGTTCAACGATTAAATTGAATATTTAACCGCTATAAGGATACTTTGTAAGATATCGTGATTTATGTAGGATTGGGAGCGATCAAGTGACGCATAAGCCTACACTAACTCAAGGTAAGTTTCATGTGATTTGAAACAAGATACATACAATGGTACGAAATGCAGTATTTTAGTATAAAAACATTTTTGACGTGATTTCAGATATACGATGATGTGCTCATAATTATGATGTGTTCATAATTATGCGGTAGTTTAAATATGAAAGAGCATGTTGTGTGTTTGTAGTTTTCAATACATGATAATTGTTTTAAAGATAATCGTTGGAGCTATGCATGTTGAGTCATGTATATTGGGTTAAGCATGTTGAGCTATTTATAATGAGTTGGCCGTTTGTGTGGGGTTGTAGAAGGTACAAGTACCGTGAAGGTGCCTCGTTACATGGTTCGTCCAGAAAGAAGATACAAGTACCACCCTTACATAGGTCTTATGTTCAGTACTTCGTATCAGGTTCTATCTATGTGACCTTAACGAGAATTTTGAGGGTGCAATTGTATACGGTTCGTCCAGAAAGACGATACATGTACCGTAAAGGTGCCTTTGTATATGGTTTGTCCAGAAGAGTTATTCATAACCAATATATACGGTGGCCACTGCGGTCACTGTACATGGTTAAGTCAAGTGAGATAGTTGACTACTTGACCCCACACTACGCCAGTTCAGTTAGATCAAATGTGTCCAGTTATTTATGTATGCATGTATGTAAGATGTGGAAAATTTAAATGCATAAATTATAATGTATTTCAGTTCAGTTTAAATGTTACAATTATTGAGCTAACATTTGTATGGATGTTGTTATGTATACAAACCATGAGCTTACTTAGTGTTTGGGTAAAAATCACACCCTCGACCGACGAAGATAATACCGACGACAATCAATACAGTCAACAGACAATGATAATACCCACGACGGTCATACCCCTTACCAACAAGGATAAATATCTGCGACAGTTGTCCAGGTAAAAAACAATCAAAGTCAGGACTGAAAAGTCATGATCTTAAACCACCGTCCACCGTCCGGCGTCCAACGTCCAGCGTCCACCGTCCACCGTCCTGCGACCAGGTCTTACGACCAAGATCTCATGACAACCACTCAGGACGACCGTTGGGCGGTTACAACAAATATCATTAAGGGAATTCAAAGCCGCAATTAATGACGTGACCGTCGGACGGTTACAACGAACGCCATTAAGGACATTCATGAAGACCATCAATGCAGGACGACCGTTACAAACGACACCGATTATAAAACCTAAGTTCCAATCAACAAAGGAGGCCCGAGAATCAATCACATATGCACTCCCGAATCAAAGAACACGCAATAGCCTTCTAAATTTATACGCTAGTTTAGCTTTTACATACATTTTCCACTTGTAATCGTACGACCACATCTCTAAAGGACGATGCCCCTGTTTGGCATCACTTTTTCCATAGTGCATCGACGATACTAACCTATCGTCCGCGATTTTTCCCTCGACCAAGGGTTTTTCCGCGTCACCAAATCTCTTGTCTTTGTCTATTTTTCTTCGTTTATTTACGTTTGTCGAGAGAATCCTCCCTTTAATCGATTAGGTCTACAAGCACCTTAAGTTGACTTTTGTTAAGTTAATGTTTTGCATCAACAGTTTGGTGCCATCCATTGGACCCGGTTAAAGGAATTCTCCGACGAACTCTGTGTTGCTAACGGTTTTCTTTTGTTTTTGTCTCAATGACACACTACGGAGTTAATCCCACTGAAGCAAACCCAAGAGCTGAGGTGAATGCTGCAAACCTGCGAATTCAACACCTGGAAGCTCAAAGATTTCCTCACGGAACTCCCGGCCAGACACCTCCGCCTCCACCGTCCGAACCAAGGCCGGTATGGGTTCAATACGTCGGAATTTGGCCACAGACCAACGACTTTCAACATCCTAAGTTTCCGACCTATGGCTTCGAAGGAATAATATCCAAAGGACATCTGCAAGAGCTCGCGTTTAACAACAGCCCAGTTTCTGGTTTTAATTTGATCACCACGTATATCCTATCAACGGGTCTATTTTTCTCTCCCCGTTTCCCAAAAGTCACTAGACGGGAAACGAGTATTAACTTTGAACATCGGAGGATCATTGGTCCAACCAAAGACCACCCCATAACTTATCTCTTATAGAATCACATGATCTCCAGTTAAGGCAAAACACAAGTTAGAATGAATAGACGCCAATAACTGTGACGCGAGTCCCGTCGTCCCAAATTATGTTATCGCAAGTTTCATCGACGCCAGTTCCGCCGTCGCTAGTTCCCTTGTCACCAGTCTCGACTATGACAGTAAAAGCATCGCAAGTTCCGTCGTCGCAAGTTTCATCGACACAAATGTTATTGTCGCCGGCAAAGGCGACTCACAGGCTAAAATCTCATAATCGCCAACAAAGGCAACAAATGTGTTAGACCTCATGATCGCCAATAATGGTAAGACACATGTTAAAACTCATGACTGCCCAATAAAAGCGACTCGTATGGTAAGACGATGGTTGAAACTCACAGTCGCCAATAAAGACGACTCCCCGAACATCGACCTGTCAAAATCCTTTTTCTTTGATATATGGTTGCGAAACCGTTTTTTCTTATAGTCTATTATTATTATTCTTTAGCGAAACGTTACTAACTTGAGCATCGGAGGGTCGTAGGCCAATCCAACGATTACCTCTGACTTTGGTTTGCTACAGGAGCGCACGATCTTACGATCTTTTACGATCAATAGCGGAAAAAAAAATCGATATATGATTATCGAAAACCTCTGTCAAGACTTTCAAAAGTTATAAATGTTTGTAATGTCAGACGTTACTTGTGATTTTAATCCAAAGTTCCTTTCTATCGATAGCTTACATGTCATGACTTTCATTATTATCATACATTATAGAGTAAATTACATACTTGGTCCCTAGGGTTTATTGGTTTTAACAGTCTGAGTCCCTAAAATGAAATATCTATGGCTTGCATCCTCGTGGTTTCCATTTTATAACGTATTAGGTCCCTAAAACTAACTTTGTTAGACTTTTCCTGTTAAGTAGGTTAAGTAAGAGGGGCATTTTGGTCATTTTAAGTATAGGGACCAAACATGTAATAAGAATCATAGGGACCAAACATGTAATAAAAACCATAGGGACCAAATATGTAATTTACTCTTTATATATTTTATATATACTTAATAATTAATAATTCATAACATATATATATATATATATTGTGGGTGTATATATATATATTATATAATTTATCAAATACTTTCACAATTTTTTTTGTTTTTTCTTATTAGAATAATATATTTTCAAATTGTATTTTTGTTATGGCATTATAGTTACATTTTTTTATTATAGTAATATACTTTTATTTCTTTTTTTACACATTGTATTTTTAATTTTTTTTATTAAATTGTATGAAAATTAAATATTTTAATGTAACATATTTTTTAAACATATACATTTTTTTCTTCAAAAAAACACATACTTTTTAACATTTTTTAAACGTTAGCAATGTAAAATGTGTTTTATATTTTTTGAATAACTTCATCGCTTTCTCTCCCGATTATTCATATACCACCTATATTATGTTTTTCATCTATTTTTTAAGAATTATTTTAAAAATGTATGAATAATCGGAAGGTAAAGTGAGGAAACTATCTAAAAACTTGATGGTCCATTTTATCTATGCCACGTAAGAAAAATATGTAATTATAATGACATAATAAAAAAATAGTTTGAATACATATTGCTATAATTAAGAAAAATATAACTATAATACCATAATTAAAAAATAATTTAAAAATATATAGCTATAATAAACAAAAATGTAACTATAATGACATAATAAAAAAAATTAAATATATTTTGCTATAATAAAGAAAAATGTAACTATCATGCCATAATAAAAATACAGAATTTAAAATATATTGTTGTAATAAAAAAAACAATGTTATAAAAAATAGTGAAAATTATGGTGATAAATTATATACAATATATATGTTATTAATTATTAATTATTAATTATTTATTATTAATTATTAAGTATATATAAAATATATAGAGAGTAAGTTACATGTTTGGTCCCTATGGTTTTTATTACATGTTTGGTCCCTAAACTTAAAATGACCAAAATGCCCCTCTTACTTAACCTACTTAACAGAAAAAGTCTAACAAAGTTAGTTTTAGGGACCCAATACGTTATAAAATGGAAACCACGAGGATGCAAGCCATAGATATTTCATTTTAGGGACCCAGACTGTTAAAACCAATAAACCTTAGGGACCAAGTATGTAGTTTACTCTACATTATATAAACTATCTTCAATAGTTATATTGACTTATGCGTCGGAGGATCGTTGATAAAACCAACGACCACCCGAATAATATTTATCTTCTGCAGGATCGCGAGAAATTATATAGCTCGAATGATCCATCAAGGATGTCAAATGTAACTTATACAAATTGTGAGTCCAATCGTAAGTTACTTCATTGTTCAAAACGAATCGTTGTCAAGCAAACATTATTTAAGGACCCTATCGGTCATATATGATAAACGCAATTCATAAAGAATATTCCTGTGACGTGAATACGATCAGTCATCTAACCATTAATAGTCGGCGGTCTCATTAAATTTGCATGTCCCAAATTACTTAAAATTTGCCTCTGTCGCAAGTTGCCTCTATCGCAAGTCTTGTATCGGACTAATTTGTCTTTATCGCAAGTCTTGTCGTTCATCCGACAGATGTAAATTACTTGTACATTCTATTTGACATCTATCTGTCAATAAGAATAGTTGCAAGATCGCATGATCGCACGAACGCTCGAACACACATCACATGTCGCATGATATAAAATTCGCAGATCGCATGATCTCGCAAAGGTACTTGCACGTTCTTTTTGACATCTATCTGTCAATAAGAATAATGGCAAGATCGCATGATCTCACGAACACTTGAACGCACGTCGCATGTCGCACGATACAAAAGTCGCAGATCGCATGATCTCGCAAAAACGAACGAATACCGCAAGGACGCACGAACGCTCGAACGCTCGAACGCATGATGCACGGAATACATGGGAGTCATAACCCCACAAAACAAACAACTCACCTGGAATGCGTTATCAACGGAAACCGCCGTTATGGGTCTCTTCCCCCTGGGAAGAGTAGATACGCTCGAAGGCATGACTACTTTTGACGTCTTCGCTTTCTAAGAACTCTCGGTTCTAGCAGACGGTTCCCTCACGGTTGACCTCAGCGACCCCCTTCTATCTAAACCCCGTCGAGCGGGGACGATCCTACAACCGGCCAAAAGACCACAAGTTTCTTCTGAAATCAAGTACAAACGAAAGAAAACGGGTATCGAAGCAAATGAAAATGATTACCTGCCCTCTCCTCTTCCTCCATCCCCTTCGGACGGAGGGAAGACCCGGAAGCTCCAACAAAGACAACGTCTTCGCCTTCCTCACCCCCAGTATCATCGTCTTCCTCATCCTCTGACGTTTGAACGAGGAACGTACGATCAGAGATTCTTCGGAAACGCTCAATTATCACCGCTGAATCGGGAGAAGGAAGGAGTTCACACTTCACCGATGTGTAATGAACGGCCAATCATTAGGAACCTCTTCCAATTCAAGAGCATTAATGAATAGTATCAATGTCGATCGAACACTCGAACGCACGTCACACGTCGTAAAAGTCGCAGGTCGTGTAAATCTCGCGAAAACAAACGATCATCGCTAAACCGCATGTCATTAGTGACCGACCAGTTGAACACGCTAGAAACTATCACCTTTATTGATCACTTCGTCCGACTGACTAAATTAATAGTCCAACGATTCAAAGGCAATACGCAAATCCGACAGCTGAATTTTTATTTGGAACGAGATTTGAAATTCAATTAGCTTTGAAATCCAAATCTCGGGGGGCTAACTGTTTGGGTAAAAAATCACACCCTCGACCGACGAAGATAATACCCACGACAATCAATACCTTCGACCGACAACGATAATACCCACGATGTTCATACCCCTGACCAACAAGGATAAATATCTGCGACAATTGTCCAGGTAAAAAATAATCAAAGTCATGACTGAAAAGTCATGATCTTACACCACCGTCCAGCGTCCGGTGTCCACTGTCCATCGTCCACGGTCCTGTGACCAGGTCTTACGACCAAGATCTCATGACAACCACTCAGGATGACCGTTGGGCAGTTACAACAAATATCATTTAGGGCATTCAAAGCCGCAATTAATGACGTGACCGTTGGACGGTTACAACGAACAGCATTAAGGACATTCATGAAGACCATCAATACAGGACGACCGTTACAAACGACACCGATTATAAAACCCAAGCTCCAATCAACAAAGGAGGTCCGGGAATCAATCACATCTGCACTCCCGAATCAAAGAACACGCAATAGCCGTCTAAATTTTATACGCTAGTTTAGCTTTTACATACGTTTTCCCACTTGTAATCGTACGACCACAACTCTAAAGAACGATGCCCCTGTTTGGCGTCACTTTTTCCATAGCGCATTGATGATATTAACCTATCGTCCACGGTTTTTTCCCTCGACCAAGGGTTTTTCCGTGTCACCAGATCTCTTTTCTTTGTCTATTTTTCTTCGTTTATTTACGTATGTCGAGAGAATCCTCCCTTTAATCGATCAGGTCCACAAGCACCTTAAGTTGACTTTTGTTAAGTTAATTTTTGGCATCTACACTTAGCAATAGCTAATATAGCATGTATCTCGGGATTTAAGAAAGTGGGCACCGACAAGAACAGAGTCAAGTGTGAATCTCTAACTCGAAGGTAGTTGGCATGATATTAGTTATTCGTTTTCAGTATTTCGTATGTAATAGACTTGGTAGTAGTGTGTTGGACCATCTAAGTCTTTTAGTTTGTTAAGTATTTGATCAAATGTTGAAGTCTTCTGTTGCGCATATTTGTAAGATATTTATGTTTTCGGTGTTATTTTGTTGATGGTTTAGCTTAGTCACAACCAAGAAAAAATGGGGTGTGACAACTTGGATTATTGACAGAATGTATAGACCAATTCTCGACGAAGTTTAAAAATAATTATTTAATTATTTCAATACATTTGACGAACCTAGTTTTCATCGGTAAACCGTCAATAATCCATCAATAATGTTCGACGGAATATCAACGGTCTTTTGTCGGTCCATAATCTGTCAAAAATTCATCAAAAACTTGGGGGGGGGAGTTAATTAATACTATGTTGATAAGCCCTCTAAAATCCGTCAAAAAAAATCGACGACATTTTCCATCAAAAATACCTAATTTTCTAGTAGAGTTAGCCGGAGGTTCACTTTCCATCGGGTTCGCTAACATCACCGGCTACTCCGTCATCTCGGGCTTAGCCATGGGCATGGAACCCATTTGCGGTCAAGCCTACGATGCGAAACAAATGAAACTTTTAGGCATAACGTTGAGGTAGCTCAATAGAGACAAGTGAGGATCTTGGCTTATAACACATAATATTAAATCATATCTGATTCAATGTGCCCCACCATTGAATTATATATGATTTAATATTATGTGGGATCCACATCGTATGTGATCTACGAGGTGTTCTTTTGTTCCGTTAAATTTACAAAGTACTCATTTGAACCTCCCTATATATATATATGTATGTATATATAGGGGCAGGTTCAAATGAGAACTCAAATTTGGTTGTGAACGTGAGGACAAATGACAGTGCGACAAGTGTCTCCTTCAAACAAATATTCAGACTGAATATAATATATTTATTCAGTCTGAATATTTCTTGTCTGAATAATCTATATTCAGACACGTGTCGCGCTCTCATTTGTCCTCATGTTCACAATCAAATTTGAATTCTCATTTGAACTTTCATCTCTGTCTCTCTCCCTGTATGTATATATATATATAGAGGAAGGATCAAATGAGAACTTTGTATTTTTAAAGGAACAAAGGGACACTTGTGAATCACATATGATGTGGGTCCCACATAATATAAAATCATTTATGATTTAATTGATTTAATATTAAATTATAAATGATTTAATATTATGTGGGACCCACATCATATGTGGTCCACAAATTGTTCCTTTGTTCCTTTAAGGAAGGGTGATTCTCATTTGATCTCCCCCCTATATATATATATATATATATGGTTGAGCGAATAAAGATAGATAGAGTAATTTATTAGAAAATACGTAAAAGTAGATTGATTTCACTGATATTGTTTATCTTTCAATTTCTAGTTAGTTACGAGATTTGATTTTTCGTTCGTAGAAGAAAAAAAAAGTGTATATGACAATGTTGAGAGCGTACACTTCAAATATTCCTGTTCTTCCCGAGCCATCTAGAGCATTCCAAACAACATCCCAATACCTGCATTTTCTCAAGAAGATACGTAAATTGAAGATGAAAATTTATCTCAATCATTTAATGTTACATCATATTTATAAAACAAAAAGTATTTGATCTATAATGTAACTTACCCTCGATCACTTTCATTGTTAAGACCCTCGAGCACATTATCAAGTCCGTTGTATCATATGCCGGTCACAATACCCTTAGGGTTCGATAATGTTACTTGTAGTATGTCGTTATCAATCATTGCCTAAATTTTGTATTAGCTATAAGATAGTACTCACAAACTGGTTTTTCTTATGTAGATAATGTATGAAAAACTTACGACCATTGCATTCAGAACATTTTAATTAAATATAATATAACAAAGAAAAGTTACATGGTGGTCTTCGATTTGCAATTGCACACCGATAAGCGGCATTGATCCAAGTCTCGATGAACACCTAAAATGCATGTCAAAAATGAGAATTCGGCTATACATCTAACATAAAGACATTGTTATCGATCAATAAAACTAAAAGATTAAAAAAAATAGATCAATATAAACCTTGTTTTAATAGAAAAATAAATAGATAAATTGATACAAAAATTTATGATTTATGTGAGAAATGAAATAGATGTTTTGGAGAGGTTTTTAAAGTGTTTAAGATGGAGGGTTTCAAAAAGGAATTGATGCATCCCTTGGTGGCTTT
This sequence comes from Silybum marianum, assembly GCA_036898165.1. NCBI lineage: Eukaryota > Viridiplantae > Streptophyta > Magnoliopsida > Asterales > Asteraceae > Silybum > Silybum marianum. The sequence goes on along the minus strand of CM072535.1, from coordinate 1,015,085 downwards.
CTCTCTGTAGAATCTGGAGTTCGTCTCCATTTCTTGGTAACATCTCTACCCTTCCCATCTTTCAATCCTTTTCATCCAAAACTCTCAGCACCCCACACCTACCAGTGCCAATAACAAAATGTCTTCTTCAAACAATCCCATTGATGATCTCACTACACTCACTACCAACCTCCAAGTCACCAAAGGAAAACAAGAAGATCAAGAAGATAATGTTATTGAAGTCACATGCGAAAGTCTAGCAGAGAAAGTCGAAATTATGAATCTGGATTCATTCTCTGACTCGTCCATGGTTACTCGAGTCTTTGCTACAAAATATGTCAATCCTTCATTCCTCAAAAAAGTCTTGACCCGGATGTGGAAGTTTAAAGACCCTTGGCATATACGATTCCTAGATCAAGATAAAACTAGTACCTTCTTTGGTTTCTCCTTTTCCTTCTCATCGGATTTGAATTAGGTACTCCATCGTGTCCCCTGGATCTTTACTGGTGGATTTCTGATGGGGGTTGCATGGCCCCATTCTGGTAACTGGAAAGAAGCCGATCTAAGTTCCATCCCTCTAATGTTATCCATCAGCCACATCCCACTCCGTCTTTTCACCGAAATTAACATTAGGAACTGGCTACACAAGGCGAATCCAAATGCTATATTACGGTGGAAGGGATCATATGTTGATATGATGCGGGCTAGCACACGCACGCAGGTAATTCTACCCCTTGACAAACGTCCAACAGTTGGTCTTTTTGTCCCTTTCGAAGGCAAAAATCACTAGATCCAATTTAAATTTAAGAGACTCCCTATCATCTGCTACAAGTGCGGCATATGGGGCCATGATAAGACGACATGTCAAAACAAGTTGGTGACAATTCGTGAATCGGATGGAGACCTAGTGCAACTTTCTGGTCCTGGCTCAGTCTAGACTATGTGGGGTGCTGTTTCACCCCACGATCTGGAGATCGAGAATGGCAAATTGTAAAACCTCGCCTAAAAACTCAAGAAACCGAAGCTGTTGTAGTGAACAATGAGAAACTCTCAACTATTATTCGGTCGTCGGAAAAGGAACCCACCGGAGAAGAAGAAGAGAAAACAAAAAAAAACTAAAATGGAAAAAGGTGAAGATACTCTGCCAGATTTCTCTTGGAAAGGAAAAGGTGAAGATATTCTGTCAGATTTGCTTAAGCCTAGTACACTGGGAAAATCATCTTGGAAAGAAAAAGAAATAAGCTCCCTACCTATTATCTCCAAAACCTTTTCTCAAAAAGCACCTTTAGTACCTAAACATTACTAAATAAATAAATTCTGAAAAGGTATATGGAGATAGTGGGTCCTACCAACCTTTTCAGTCTCTCCTTTTAGAAACCAACCCTAAAACCTACTCCAATAACCAATGGACACCTCAAAAGGCTTGTCCCCCCACCCTTGACACTACTTCCTTACCTACAAACCCAACTTACACACCGTGTATCCCTCAAGATGAAATCAAAAATTTAAAAGATGTTTCATCCTTTCTTCTGAGGGACCCACCTACAACCTCCATTAACACCACCAAACCAAAATTATCCATAATATCTCCCATGCAACCCCATGAAACCCATAATCTCTCAAACCCACTCCCCACCACACTGCCTGTATCCGATCACCCAAACCATAACATGAGTAGAAAACGCTACGTCATCAGTGATTGAATAAAGAATCAAGGGGGGGAAAACAGAAAGTTGATCACCCTCCTACGGAACAGCTTAATGAGTCTTCGAATTCGTCAAGCTCCATCACCGACACCAACATAACAAGCATCGACTTACAAGAGGCGGGACCTGCAACGCAGGCCCACCTACATCAATGATTATCATCAGTTGGAATTGCCGAGGTCTGGACAACCCTCGTGCAGTTCCGGTATTACGGGAACTCATTCGCACTTCCTGTCCTGATGTTCTTTTTCTTTATGAAACAATTGTATCACAAGCTAGGGCCGCTAGTTTAAAAGGTCGTTTAGGATTTTCTTACTGCTTTGCTGTTAGTTGTAATGGCCATAGTGGAGGCCTATGTGTGTTTTGGAATGAAAAGTACCACCTTTCGCTTTCGTCTTTTGCACAGAATCATATTGATATGGAAGTTGTTGATAAAGAAAATGGAATATGGCGAATCACCGGTTATTATGGATTTCCCGAAAGAAGCAGACGCCGAGATTCTTGGAATCTTATCCGATCCTTAGCAGGGATCTCCAACCGTCCATGGGTAATTATAGGAGACTTTAATGATCTCCTCTCGCAAAATGAAAAATAGGGTCTAAACGATCACCCAGATTGGTGCATTCAAGGGTTTCGTGAAACCCTTTCAGATTGTAGATTGACGGATCTCCCCATGCATGGATTTCCATTTACATGGAGTCGCCATAAAGGAAGACCAAACGAGATCTTAGAACCCCTTGATAGAGCGGTGGGGAATGCATAGTGGCTTAATCTTTTGCCTGATTATAGGGTGGAAAACCTCATTGTGCCAATTTCTGACCATTCTCCGATTATCCTTCATACCCAGGTTCGACCTCGTTTCCATGCTACTAAAACTTTCAGGTTTGAAAACAAATGGTTAAAAGAGGAATTATTTGACCAAGTTTTTCACGGTGTTTGGACCAATCCGAGAAACACTGACCTACTTCCCAAACTCTCCAAGTTAGCGAAAGTTCTAGACAAAGGGGGAAGAAACCTCAATTACTCCTTCAAAAAGGAAATCCAAGATGCGTATACCAAACTCAAGACTCTTCGACAATCTCGGGATTACTTTACCACGGCAGCATTTGAAGAAGAAAGATATCGAATTCTAGCCACCCTTTCAGAAGAAGAGGATCATTGGAAACAACGGGCCAAAACTCACTGGTTAAAAGAGGGCGATCATAACACCAAATTCTTTCACGCCTTTGCAAACGGGAGGTGGAAAAAGAATCGGATTGTGACATTAAAAGATGTTAATGGCAACTGGGTGGAAGAACCTTCGAATATTCAGAACCTAGTAATCGAGCATTTCAATCTTACCTTCTCAGCTAGTACGGGTAACCCAGAAGCAATTACCAGATTTGTCAAAACAAAAACTCTCTCTTCAGTATATAAACCGATTGGAGCTGCCCTTTTCCAAAGAAGAATTCAGACAAGCCCTTTTCCAAATGCATCCGGATAAATCTCCGGGTCCGGATGGGTTTAATCCCCGTTTTTTCCAAAAGAAATGGGAGGCCTTGGGAGATGAAATTTTTAAAGCCAGCAAATCTTGGCTCGAAAATGGCATCCTTCCTAAAGAAGTAAACAACACGATCATTACTCTTATTCCAAAAATTGATGCTCCATCGTAGCTCAAAGACTTCAGGCCCATTGCTCTTTGCAACGGCATCATGAAGATTATTACCAAAGTGTTGGCAAATCGGATCAAACCACTTCTTTCGTCTATTATTTTGGCAAACCAAACAGCTTTCATTAAAGACCGACTGATAACAGATAACATCATCATTACCTTTGAGATGCTCCACTCCATGCACCGGAATACTCGTAAGAAAGAAGGAGAGGTGGCCCTTAAAATTGACATAAGCAAAGCTTATGACCGCCTCAACTGGGATTATCTCTGACATATCTTGGTGGCTCTTGGATTCCCTCCTAATTGGGTGAACATGATCATGATGAGTGTGGAGTCTGTTAACTACTTCATAAAGGTCAACAACGAGATAATAGGCCCTATAATTCCCAAGAGAGGTATTCAACAAGGCGACCCTCTCTCCCCATATCTCTTTATTATGTGCATGGAAGGTCTCTCGGCATATCTGAATTTCGAGGAAAGAGAGGGCCATATTCATGGTTGTCGAGTGGCTGGGGGGGCCCTTCTGTCTCCCACCTTTTTTTACGGATGATGCTTTTCTCTTTTGTAGGGCCTCGATTGATGAAATCTGTCACTTAAAATTTATGTTCTCCTCCTATGAAGAAGCTTCGGGACAAGCTATCAACTACACCAAATCGGGAATTCTGGGTAGTAGTAATCTGGCCCCCGAGCTCATGCACGGATTTTCCCATATCCTTGGAATCAGTAACCCCATAAATACAGGGCGGTATCTGGGTCTTCCCTCTTTGGTGGGTCGTTCGAAGAAAAACATCTTCCGACACATTCGAGATAGACTTTGGTTTAAACTTCAGAAGTGGAAGGAAAATCACATCTCTTCAGCTGGTAAAGCGACACTCATTAAAGCAGCGGCCCAAGCCATTCGGTCTATTATATGAGTGTTTTTCTTATCCCGGCTTCCATCATCCAAAAACTGGAACGAATGATGAACTCTTTTTGGTGGAATCGGAAGTCGGACGGTTCTAGATCCATTAATTGGCTTTCATGGGACAAGTTGTGCACGCCTCAAAAATTTGGCGCTTTGGGCTTTCGAGATTTTACAGAGTTTAACCTTGCCATGCTCGGAAAACAAGGTTGGAGATTATTAGCTAACCCCCTCTTCCCTTGTAAGTAGGATTCTTAAAGCCAAATACTACCCGCGGGGGGACTTTCTGGCGGCCTACCTTGGACACTCTCCTAGCTTCATTTGGAGAAGTATTTGGCACTCCCAACTAATTCTCAAAACGGGGGTGCCCTGGAAGCTTGGAAACGAACAATCGATCAATGTCTGGAAAGATCTGTGGTTAAGAGATGATGATAATTTCAAAGTGGAAACACCGATGGATCCTGCTCAACCGGAGCTGAAAGTCGAGGACTTGATTGACCCTAGGACGTCTCATTGGAATTTAGAGTTAATCAATCACTTATTCTTCCAACGTAATCGATCCCGGATCCTACAACTTTCTCCTCCTTCAGGGTCTCAGCCGGACAAAATGATTTGGCACTGGGCTCTTGACGGAATTTATTCTGTAAAATCGAGTTATTGTACTATCACTGATAAAATCGCACCGACGTCCCATCTCTTTGTTGAGGGAGAATGGAAAAAAAATTGGAAAGCAAACATCCCAAATAAAATAAAAAAATTTAGTTGGCGTGCCTTAAGAAATGTAATCCCAACTCGATGTGCCCTCCAATCTAGAGGCATCCCGGTCTCCCCTCTTTGCCCCCTTTGCAACTGCATTTTGGAGAACACTTGGCACGCACTTATTGATTGCCCACTAGTACGACCCGTTTGGATGGAATCAGGTTTATGGACGAAGATTGACTCTCATGCCAACGATGCAACTTCTTTTGCGAACCTCTTTTTTAAACTCTTACAGATTTTCTCAGGTCCTGAGGGGGATATTTTTCTTATAACCATGTGAAGTATCTGGTTTCACCGCAACGATATTGTATGGAACGATGGTCCTAGGGATCCCACCTCTGTAGTGAGACGAGCTACAAGTCTCAATACGGAGTGGAAGTTCAGCAGAAACTCGCCTGCAAATCTTCCCAACCCTGTAGAGCAGAATAGATCCTCCTTTTGGAGTCTACCGAGAATAGTTTTTCTCAAATGCAATGTTGACGCTACAGTTTTGGACACACCTCCCTTGGCAGGATTAGGGGTCGTAATTCGAAATCACAATAACACCTTCATCTCGGCCAAAGCCTCTCCCATCAACTTCCTCCCCTCTGTTCGCGAGTGCGAGGCCTTAGCCATTCTTGATGCTCTCAAATGGGTCTCCCAACGTCAAGACAAATTTGTAATCTTCGAAACCGATGCTAAGGTGGTAGTGGATGCAATCTATGGCTCCTTCAATGACGACTCCGAGTTTGGCGACATCATTAGAGACATTCGCAGTTTCCTTAATCACAACAGGGATTTCTCTATTCACGCTATTGGAAGACAAGCAAATGAATTGGCTCCATGACTGCGAGACACTCACGTAACTTATCTTCTCCTTTTATCTTTCAGGAAATCCCGAATGTCCTTAAATCATGTATAAACAAGTATTGTAACAACCTTGCTATCAATGAAATGAATGTAACTCAAATGGGTGATGGCAATGCCGAAACCCATTAGACTCCACATTCCTTTGCTTCAAAAAAAAGATGGAGGGTTTCTTTAATTAGAAAGAAAGCATGGTGTAATTACAAGTGTGTCACTACTAAAATGGAAGGCTTTCACCTACGAACATTTCCCTGGAAAATCCGTCGCTAAAGGGTGATCCGTCACAAAACCGTCACAAAAGTTGGTGTCTAAATTGTTGGTGGGTAAATCAAATCAGTGACAAATTACACAGGAAATTCCTGGGTAATCCGTTGTTATTATCTTGAAAACATCGGATTTTGTCGGAACCATTATTATTTTTTGGGTGATCCGTGGTAATCACCCATGAAAATTTCCCTAGGTATTTTTTTGTGGGTGAAAGTCATTTTTTTTGTAGTGTGTGTAATGGTTATTCTTGGAGAGTCTTTTATTTAGCACATAAGTTTGATAGCAACACATGAACTTGGTATTTATCATTTTAAGTGGTTTAATTATTATATATAAATTAATTGATATATCTATTAAAATCATAAATTACATCTATAATATGAAATTTTTGAAGTAAATTTTATTTTGATGTAATTTGCCATTGTTAAATATAAATCTTTTTAAATATATCAAAAAAAAATTGATGTATTTATCGACTTGATGCAATAGTGATGAAAACTATAATGAAATATACTTCTTCTACATATTACAAATCAGAATACAAAATACAACAAATACTAGCCTAAATACAAAGTAAAATACAACGACCTAGGCTTTCTTATAAGAACACTGCTACAACAGAAAGAAAGAAAAAGAGAGAGAAACCCTAAAAGTGTTTTATGAAAAAGAAAATCTGATCTCTACTACTGAAAATCATTTTAAGAAAGAGAAAACCACTCAATATATATTTGTTAACATTTACGAAGAAGCCCCTCAAATTGGCAATTTAAATCTTATTTCAACATCCCCCCTCAATCTTGACCTTTGAACAAATCAATCAGCCTTAATTTTGAACACAAGTAGTTATGTTGATTAATTCCAAGAGATTTTGTGAAAATATCAGCTGGTTGCTCAGTAGTCAGAATTTTAACAACTTTCAACATTCCCACACTAACCTTTTCTCGAACTTGATGAACATCAATTTCGATATGTTTAGTGCGTTCATGAAAGACGGGATTATTTGCTATTTGAATTGCTGATTTATTATCACAATAGAGATTTACAGGAAGTAAATCTTTTAGTTTTAAATCGTTTAAGATTTTAAGAACCCATATAATTTCGCACAAAGCCGAAGCCATACCACGATATTCTGATTCAGCTGAAGAACGAGAAACAGTACTTTGTTTCTTGCTTCTCCATGAGATCATTGAATTTCCAATAAACAAACAATAACCGGTAACAGACCGTCTAGAAGAAAGACACTTACCCCAATCAGCGTCTACATAAGCAGTTAAATCAAACTTTTCAGATCTTGTAAAGCTAACACCTCTACCTGGAGAATTCTTCAAATATCTAAGTACCCTAAGAGCAAGCTTTAAATGAAGTTTGCAGGAGAGTGCATAAGCGACTAAGACAATGAACAAGAAAAGCAATATCGGGACGGGTAGCTAAAAGATAAATCAATCTACCTATTAACTTTTGATATCCAAGAAATCGTTAAAGGAGGATCATTAGACCCGGAATCGGTCGACAACCATATTCATCCATAGGAGTACTACACGGCTTACATCCAAGGTATCCAAAATCATTCAATAGTTCAAGACAATATTTTTATTTGTGACATACAAACACCATCCACACAATCCAAAATCTCAATTCCCAAAAAGAATTTTAGTTTTCCAAGATCTTTAATAAGAAACTTACTTTTCAATTAATCCTTAACTTTATTTATTTCAGTTATATTGTTTCCTATTAAAACTATATCATCAACATAAACAAGTAACACAATAAAAACAGACCCAACAGATTTGGTAAAAAGAGAATAGTCACTTACACTTTGAATGAATCCATGTTCAATAAGACAAGAGGAGAGTTTGGCATACCACTGACGTGGTGCTTGTTTAAGGCCATAAAGTGATTTAACCAGTTTACACACATGCTTGTCATCTGGATTAAAATATCCTTCAGGCAATTTCATATAAACATCTTCAACTAAGTCGCCATATAGAAATGCATTATTAACATCTAATTGATACAGATTCCATGCAAATTGAACAGCTAGGGCAATAATACATCTAACAGTGACCATTTTTACTACCGGGGAAAAAGTCTCTTCATAGTCAAGACCTTCTCTTTGACTATAACCCTTTGTTATCATTAGTTTTACTCAAAAAAGCAGATGTTTGTGTCTTAGTACGAGGTGCAGGAGTATTCAACCCCCTGTGAGATTCATCTCTAGATATAAGGGAAAAGGCAGTTTTCACAGAAGGAAGAGGTTCCCTGGTAAGGATGTTACTCCTGATGGGTTGATAGACATCATCAAGACCCATCAAAAATTGCATCAGTTTGATAAGTTGAGTATGTTCAAAGAAGTCTTTAGAAGCATTACAAGTACAAGAAGGGAGTTTAACCAAAGCATCAAATTGTTTCCATAAGGAATTAAGTTTATGATAATATTCAGAGACGGTAGTTCCATTTTGCCTTAGAGAATTTATTTTTTGATGAAGGTGAAACATAACAGAACCGTCCACTTTGTCATACGTTTCTTTCAATTCTTCCCATACTATGGAAGACTCTTTAGAGAACACTTGTCCTAGAAAGAGGTCCTCCGTCATGGATCCTAAGATCCAAGAGAGAACAACGGAATTACACCGATCCCATTGCCTTTGTAAGACAAGGTCATCTGAAGGGCGAGGACAAGTTCCATCAATAAATCCAATTTTATTTTTAGTTTCGAGAGCCAAAGTCATAGAACAAGCCCAAACCCTATAGTTTTCGGTGCCACACAACTTAAAAGACAAGAGAGGAGCTCCACTGGTATCACTGGGATGGAGATACAAAGGATCTCCAAAGTCGAGTTTAGCAACTTTGGATTCCTCTCGCCCACGCTGAGTGGTAACGGAGTTCGGGAGCCATATGCAACAAAATGGAAAAGGAAACTGAACAGTTAAGAGCAGGATTCCTAAAACACTCTTGTTGGTGCTAGGTCAAGCTCACTATTCAGTTACCAAAAAGAAGAAACAGAAGAGCAAAGAGAAACGACACAACAAGGGACAGTAGAACACTTACAGTGATTGTTAAGAGTTTCAGCGGAAGACAACACCTTAAACAACTATTAGTATATGTAACAGATTAAAGAGAAAAAAAAATTCACCTGGCTCCTTAAAGAGCAAGTAACAGACAATAAGGAAAACCAGGACCAGTTCCTGAACAGATCATATTAAGATGCAAATACAAGAAAAATAGAACAACAAAACCTGAGTGAAGGTAGATACAGATCAGCTTTGCTCAGTGAAGATTCAGGGAGATCTATACAGATCTAGTTAAAAGAAAGCAATACAGAGATAAGCAGAGCAAATCCCAAAGTTTCGGTGGTTAAAAAAAAATCATACAGACCTCAGATCTGTAGAAGAAAAAGTAGATCTGAACCACCAAAGAAATAGAACTGAACCAAAGACGGTACAGAAAATAAACGAGATCTTATGTGATACGGAACAGAAAATAAACAACCAAAAACAATCAGATTTAAGAGAGTTTACTGAAATCTGGAAACCCGTATGGTTTTAATAAGAACCTCGATAAGCATGAGTAGGTAAAAGCGTTTGATCATAACCAAACCAGCAAAGAAACTCGACAAAAAAATTTAGATGAGTGTCAAGAACAAGAAGAAACCTACAGAAAAAAAAGGCGAGATCTACAACTCTATATTTCGTAGATCTTCAATCGAAACAACAAAAAAAAAAGGAGATCAGATCTGTTAATTTTCGGAACAGAAACCAGATCAGATCTGATGATTTTCAAAACCGAAATTAAGTATTCTCACTTGTTTTTAAATCTATCGAGTGTACATGAGTGGGGACAGCTGGTTGCTATCTATTACAGATCTGTGAGTAGATTTGAAACCACTGTTATATGTAAACTCGTAGATCTTAAGCAAACAAGTGGATGAAAACAAAGATTATTAACAGATCTAGGGTTTACAAGGAAAAGTAGCAAGAAATACAACCTGATTTGTGTAGAGGTTGAAGATGACCGAAACAAAGGTGAACGGAGATCTTCAAGAACAACGATCGAGCCCTTGTAGCTCTGATACCAGATGAAAACTATAATGAAATATACTTCTTCTACATATTACAAATCAGAATACAAAATACAACAAATACTAGCCTAGATACAAAGTAAAATACAACGACCTAGCCTTTCTTATAAGAACACTGCTACAACAGAAAGAAAGAAAAAGAGAGAGAAACCCTAAAAGTGTTTTATGAAAAAGAAAATCTGATCTCTACTACTGAAAATCATTTTAAGAAAGAGAAAACCACTCAATATATATTTGTTAACATTTACGAAGAAGCCCCTCAACTTTGCACAAACTTGCTCCGCTACCCTTCAGATTACACCAGATGTGAGGCGCAGTCCCTCAACCTTTTAGCTTTATAACTCTTGACAACTTCAGCTTTTATATATTAACCTGACATAACAAAACACTTAAGAAGTCAAGATTGGCAATTTAAATCTTATTTCAACAAATAGACATAAATTCATATGTATAATTCAACATAATAAAATAAGTATTTTATGTCAAACTCCATATAAAATCGGAGTACAATATATGAATATGAAATCATCGTAAACCTCATAAACTTATATATCGTTTTTCTTACAAATTTATAGGCTGATAATTTATAAACCATATAATGTTATTGTTATTTAGACTAACAAACTTCTGCAGTATTGTGAAACAAGTATCAAGGTATGTGATCTAAAGTATCATTTACACTAATTCTAATTGTTTTAGAAGTGTTTATGTCTCCGATTAAATTTTAGAATTCAAAATAATTTTAATCATTCATTGTGGTTGTGATAATTAAAAAGATTATTTGCTTTTAATTTAACATAAACATTATGTTCTAATATTACCATTTCAAAGTAGCTAATACATTTGATATAATATCTATTCTCAAACCAAAACTATGGCTATTATAAAACAGGATATCATCAATGGAAGAATCCTTTAGAAAGAACCATTGCTGACGGACACATTCCTTTGCAAACTTTTTGGTCAGAAAAACTTTATTGACGACTATTTTCGATGGCTTAAAAAAGTTTAGCAACAAAAATGTTGCTAAACAACAATAATATTTTTACCAAATAAAATGTTGGTCCATGGAAAACCGGTGTAATACTAGTGGATTACTAATGAACAAATGACACGTAAAAGTTCTTATCGATTACCAGCGGACATGTTATCGTAAACAGTGAATCAGGTGTTCAATTAGATAATGAACAATGGATTACTGAGAATGACTAAAGGCATGTTTCCGACAAATTATACTGGGCATTTTCGATAGATTAGTGATGGACCCTTTGTCGAATCTCATAGGAAATTCCATTAGAAAACCTTGTTTTTACAAAATAATTCATTTTTGGTATTCGATCTTCTATTTAACTAGTATGCAGAACCAATCATCATTCACAAAAGACTCTATATTACAAAAATAGTATAGGTATATGTGAAAGTTTCAATTGTTGCTAACTTTTACCCTCCGTTTCTATATCTTGTTTAATTTAATCTCATTAAATTACAAACGAGATATTAATAATTAAACATTTTAATTGTTTGGTCTCCCTATTCGTTTACACTCACGTGTAACCTATTAGAACTTTATCATGCTAGCAAAAATTCACTATAAAATAGAGGAGCTTTTTCAACGGACCATTCTTTTGAAAATCTGTTGAAAATGGTGATCTTCAACAGATTTTCAACGGAATATCTCGTCAAAAAAAAGTTTGGTTGAAAATGCATGTTTGTGAGAGATTTTCAACGGAAATTCGTAGAAAATTTATGTTCTATCACTAATTCCTTTAAAATTCATAGAAATTTTTCAACGATATTTTCCGTTGAAAATTTTCGTTTATACTCAATTTTCTAGCAGTGATTATGAATGGAGGACATCAAATGATAAATTTTGATGATTCAGCTAATCAACAGAAAGTCGTGATCTTATAAGCGTACGTGTTGTATCTCTTTGTCCTCGATGTTTAGATTGGCCATGGGGCACGATATGATTTTGTCATCCATGTCTTTAGTTTCTTGATTTTTGAATGTAATAACAAAAATAAACATTGATAGCACGTATCGACTATCCGAACATGCATGCATTTCCTAAGTACCATTCAATCAAATGGGCCTAGAGACATCACTTCCGTCATACAGGAGAGACAAATCTTATCTCAATACATATACTAGTACTATCATGAATACATGACATACCCAACTACCAATATGCTCATCCAATTACACACGCGAAGCTATATTCTTCAAGTCAAATGATCACATGAAAAACATTTATGACAATCATATGACATCCAATGTAGTATTCATATGGCTATCCATGATTGATAAACAAAATATTTATCTTGTATCCATATGTGGATTCAATATCTTCGTATAAATATAAGAGAAGTTGCGGGTAGATGGAGTTTTGAATTTGAAGATTCGGAAGAATTCTCGATTGCTTCGGTGTTTTTGATAGCGGATTCAGAACCTACCCGATGGAACAAGTGGTTTCCAATAAAATTAACATGTTGGGTTGGCAGGTACATAGCTGCAAATCGTATTCCTACACGTTTGAACTTGAATCGGAAAGGTATTGATTTAATTTCACTATTATACCCCGTGTGTGATGATTTTCCAGAATCCTGGATTCTCAAGTGGGCTTCTCGCTTTGGAGAAAAGTGGCGATTTGGTAGCGGTTTCCAAATCACAACTTTTCATCTGTAAAAGAGTTGCTAAAATGGTTGGAAGCAGCCAACATTACCGTGGTGAAGCGAAAACTTTTCGACGCGGTGACTTTGTCAACGATATGGGTGATTTGGACATATACTAACGGGTTGCTTTATAACAAGGTACGGAATGTATCGTCAAATATTCAATATGATTCCATAAGATCTAGTTTCGTTCAAGTAAGGGATTCTAGCCAATTGAAAGGATATTCTGATCAATCCAGAGATCATTTTAGACGTGTCTGGATTCCCTGTTTGATCATAAAATTGGAAAATCATTTTTTTGGATCTCTAATAGATGCAGGAAGGTGAGTTTTTTGCAAAAATAGGGTGGTTTTAAAAATGTTTTGTAAAAATAGGGTAGTTTTAGTTTGTTTTGTAAAAATAGGGGTGTTCCCCCCAAAAGGTTAAACACTTTTACAACTTCGACCCCTTAACTTTTTAAACAAATTTTAATTACATCATTTTCTTTTCTTTATTTTTATATTACATATTTGTTGTATTTTTTTTACATATCTAATTTTGTTATTATTTTTCTTTTTAATTAAACGGTTTTTATACATTATTTTTTTAATTACATAATTTTCTTTTCAATTACATTACTTATTATTATTTTTCAATTAAAACTTTTATTCAAGACCTTTATTTTAGAAAATACAAAATACTATAAATTTAAATTTTGAATTGCATAAAGGAGATTACCTGAATATTTAGGAGATTTTGGGATAAATAATGACGAATATATCGAGACTCGTTATATGTATATTGCATTTTCAAAAAAAATTAATAAATCTTTTAGCATTATAAAAAGCTAGAAATTCCATTTTCATAATTCTTTATCATTACATCATTATATTAAACAATTTGAGATACGATTTTGGAAGGTTTACGCTGTTGATTTGAGATACGATTTTGGAAAAGATTTATAGGAAGGTTATATTAGTAATTTCCAAAATATATTCAATTTAGCTTAATTGTTTGTATTTTTAATTTTTTTTAATAATAATTAAATTAGGGAGAATGATATATACGTGAGTTTTTTAGGTTTAGAAAAATATATACGTAATTTGAAAATTTACAAGGATATATACATAATATTGCAAGTTTTTAACGACGTATATGAAATTCTCCCGTTATTGAAATTCTAAGTACTTGAAAATTTTACGTTTTAATCTTTTTACTATAAGACAAACACAAATCAAGAATGTTTTTTTATCGTTCTCATAAACTTTTGGCCACAATTAATAGAAATAAACTTAATTATAGAATCAAATCGATATTTTTACAGTTGAACGAACTACATAAAGCTTTCAAATATTTGATGGCCTCTATATGAATTCTCTAGTTTTTAACCATATAATATACAATTCACAAGGTGAAGGAATTATTTAAAATCCAAAGTCGATGTTACTTTTTTAACAATTAAAAAGAATGTATTATTTTAATATATTTTTAATATCATTACGTGTCACTTATCTATTTATGATTGTAAAGAATATTCTTATATTATCCGCTATCGATCCCAAAGCCAAAAATAGCTACATGTTTGAAGAACCAAAAACCCAACTTTTATTCACATTAAAACCTAAATTCAAATGAGACATTAAATACGTTTAATTTGGTTTAATTATAATGTCAATATATTTAACTTTTTTTTTTTCTAAATTTTTACTTCCTGTTTCTTTTTCAAGCTTCATCCCTAGTCGAAAATAAACCTCGTCTATAAAAAGGATCACGATATCATAATTTTGTGGTGTGTATTCATTAACGAATAACGAATATACATAAATGTATATTCATTAATGAATATACAAAACTCTCGGGCCTAATTAGAGAAATAACTAGAGACGGAAATCATTGCATTTGAATTTTTGAAAGAATGATATGATGTTTAGCTTCTAGTCACAAATCATCGTTTTACATGAGGTACTAAAAACAAACACAGATGGATGTCTCATAGAACAAACATATCAAGCAGAAGTTCGCTATTCATCTTACCAACGCTGCTAATGAGCTTGGAGGTCCGTACCAACATCTGAAAGAAATGTAAAACCAAATCAACATAAAATATATATTTATATATATATATATAGAGGAAAGTTCAAATGTGAACTCATTTTTGGTTGTGAACGTGAGGACGAATCTCAGCCACTTATCCGGTCAATAAAGGCGAGCTTTCGATTCCTCTCCTTTAATAATCTCCACCCTCCCATGAATCGCGTCAATCCTCCGTGATCGCGTCCACCATAACCGAAGATGTGTGGCTGAGATTCGTCCTCACGTTCACAACCAAAAATGAGTTCACATTTGAACCTAACCCTATATATATATATATATATAGAGAGAGAGAGAGAGAGAGGAAAGTTCAAATGAGAACTCAAATTTGGTTGTGAATGTGAGGACAAATGAGAGCGTGCTACATATCATATTCAGACGACTGAATAATGATGAAAAATATTCAGAATTTGGTATTATTCGGTCAGTCTAAATGTAGTATTATTCAGTCTGAATACTGAACATGACACTAAATGTAGTATTATTCGGTCTGAATATGACACGTGTCATGCTCTCATTTGTGCTTCACAACCAAATTTGAGTTCTCATTTGAACTCGCCCCTATATATATATATATATGTATGTATATATATATTGAGTTCTCATTTGAATTTGCCCTATATAATATATAAAGAGAGAGGGAGAGAGATAGGAAAGTTCAAATGAGAACTCAAATTTGGTTGTGTGCGTGAGGACAAATGAGAGCACGACATGTAGAATGTAGATTATTCTGAATAAATACTATATTCAGTCTGAAAAGAAATATTCAGACTGAATATAGTATTTATTCGGTCTGAATAAGCATTATTTCGACTGAATAAGCATTCTTCAGACTGAATAAATATTATATTCAGTCTGAATATTTATTTGATTATTCAGTCTGAATATAACATGTGTCGCGCTCTCATTTGTCCTCACATTCACAACCAAATTTGAGTTCTCATTTGAAACCCCCCCCCCCTATATATATATATATATATATATACAACATTTTGTTTTTGAGAAATTTGAAGATATAGATAGAGGGTGACCTTTAATGCAGGTCACTGTTTACTGGTTTTCTGTGGAAAATGATAGACCCTAAAACAACAGCAATCCCAGTTATGGCTATGGTGAATAGAAGCTTTTTTCTAGACATTTCTTCTGGTGGGGGCCTTCTTCTACCGCCACCCTCTCTTTCACCTTCCCTGCCCCTTCAGAAACACGAAACAAACGTTTAATTCACAAAAGAAAATGAAAAAAAAAAGTAATCATTATATATATTATATAATGAAAGTAATGGCATTGTTGTTAAGTTTGTATAACGGTTTTGTTTTTCGCCTAGATTTTATGAAACTTGCGTTCACATGGAAGATTAGAAACCGGATATGTACCTTTTCAAGCTTCTAGAACAAAAAGATGCGAAAATGGATCTAGGATGAATAAAATGAAGCATTCTTTTAGTCGCTCATTGACATTAGCATTTAGTGAATCCTTTGTAACCTAAATATTAAGACATATACCGGGTGGGTTTGGTTTAATTTGGTTTTGGTAGCCTAACTATCCTAAAATTGACTTTATGTCATCTAGAAATAAATAAGATCCATTGAAATCCCAATTTCAAAATTCTTTTAGACCCTAATTGAATCAAGTATATATTAACTATGATTTGTCTTGTAATGATATATACTAATAATGAATGTAAATATTGGTAAAACTAATAGTATTACAATATTCACTAATGGGTTATGGCCTATGGGCATGTTTGGCAACCATAAGTTGACTTGTTTTTTGAGCTTATTAAAAAAGCACCATTTAGTTTGCCATAAGCTAGCTTTTCAAAATCTCCTACAAGTACCGCTTCTATAAGCTCCAAGGGCTCTTTTCCACTTTTTCACCGTTATGCCCCTTATATTTTTAATCAATTTTTCACCATGTCCTTTTAGGTCATTTTACATTGTCATCTAGCTTATCATCTAGTTTTTACCAAACATAGCAGTATAGCACTAGTTTATCAACCAGCTTATCAAGCAACAGCTAGTTTTTCAGCTATTTTGCCAAACATAACCCAACTTAGTAAATAAAACAAGTGTGTGTGTGTGTGTATATATATATATATATATTTATAAACCTGGAGGTTTCTGCAGTATTATCTGGAACACCATTACATGTGACTTCATGGGAAGATCTTTCACGTAATCTGATGTATCTACTGCAAAGATGACAGAGCTCGGTCCTATTTCCACAAACTTCCTGAAATTTCATATAAATAGCATATAATATTGCATATGTTAAATAGACTGCAAAAATTCCAGTTTCATATATGTTAAAAGATTTATTGACGATTACCTGATGCTCTAAAAGGTCGATTGCTGGCAAAGGAAACTCACAGTAATCACAAGTCACGATTCTTTGGGGGCATTTTTCACCTTCGTGTACTGATAAGATTTCAGGTTCCATCGTCTCACTGCACAATGAGCAGGATACCTATCCAAAATAACAGTTCAACCAATGGTTATAAAAATTATTTCATTTTGATTTAGTATAGGAACATTCTAGATACAGTTATTTAATTTTTAATATTATTTCAGTTGGAGCTACATACCGGAGCATGGGTGGTCAAGTAATGTTCTTCTGCGTGCTTTTTGGGAATCATATCGTCACAGATTTTACATTTTTCTAAGTTGCGGGAGCAGTGAGCATAATGCAGATCGATATTTGAGGAAGGAATGGCTCTTTCACTGCAAATATATATATATATATAAACATTGTGGTTACTAAGCTTTCCCAGATAAAAGATAACTTTAAGGGTTCGTTTGGTACACAGACGGGACTAGACTAGATGAACGAGAGTGATGTAGGCGGGTGAGACAATTCTAAAAGATTTTAGGGTTGTAATTTGGCATGGGTAGTTTAGTAATTTACCAATCTTGACCCATATCCCTAATTTTTGTTCTCCCTATTTTGTTGGGACAGAAAAAAATGCATTTTTGTCCCACTCAAATATAATGTCACGCGTACCAAACGCGCTCTAAGAAGTAATAAACAGCAAGGTCATATATATAGAGAACAGATACAAAAATAAATCCAATGATATAAAAACTAGAAAAAGAGATATCGAAAAGAAGACGGTAGTAAAAGTAGAACGATTAATGAAACAAACAATCATTTTAAGTTAATTTCTAGCTAAGTGAAATATTATGAGTAAGCAACACAATATTTGTTCACTAGATAATATTATGTTATATATACATAAATATGTATAATTTAACTATTACTTAAACCGTTAATTCTGAACCGCTTTACCGCTATATCAAATCACGGTCTTGACAGTGGATCTCGTTTATGACCGCTCTAACAGCATAGCTATTAACTAATCAGTAACTACCTACTGCCATAATATCTAAACTAAAATCTGTAGAAATAGGTGCGGCCTTGCCATTTGCAGAAAGGAACACTGATTATATCAATCTTTCTATATCTATATATACACATTAACAACTAGGGTTTATTTCTTTCCGTTACAAACCATGTCAATTCGTACAAACCGCATTCAACCAATCATTTTTTTTCACTTTTTCTTAATTATGAGGGTTGATTAGTCAATAATATATGAAAATAAATTTATCAAGAATACATGGGGGTTTGATTAATCAAAGAATATGTGAAACACGTTTAATCAAAATGAGAATTTCATGAAACAATTTCATTTTCACCTGGAAACAAAAATAATTTCACAAAGAAAAGAATTATATGAAACAATTTCATCATATTAAACACTTTTCTTGAAACAATTTTATTCAATTAAACACTGAATCACACGGTTTGTAATTTGAAATCTCCCCTTAACAACTAAACCCTGGTTTAAAGAGCTGCTTCAGAAATTTCTAATGGTGTTTCCATAACCTCCAAGAAAGCTAATGGAAATCTCAAATGCAAACAATAAAATTGCAAGAAACAATATTAAAAAAAGAAGTAAACCTAATGATCAGAAACAATAATCGCCCAATTATTCAAAAAATTCCAAGAAAACAAAACCCTATTATTACCAGTGACTGCAAATGTTTGTAGCGGAATCAGAAGCTACGTCCATGGTCTCAACTGTAGATAGTTGTTTACTCGCAGTAATACCAAATTATCTGCAAAATTGGTGATGTAAAATCGAAAGCAAACGGATTGAAGTAGAGTCTTTATGATAAGAAGATCGAACTAGCTGAAAGAATTAAGACAACGATGATCAGAATGGAATTATATCCAAGAAAGATAATTGGAAATTGAAGGATTGAAAAGCCCTAAAAACACCTTTATTAATGAAATCGATCACTCCTCTTTTCCTCCCAAATGGACTTCTCATTCTCTACGCCGATTTGGTGTTCTTTTTTGAGTAAATTACAAGTTCGGTCCCTGTAGTTTTGTATTTTTAACTAATTGAGACCCAGGACCAAAAAAAATACGAATTTAGGATTACTTGTGTCCTTCTTTAACGGAATTAAAATGATTATGTTAACCTAGTTAAATTTTCAGGGTAAATTTACCCTTGTGGTCAATGTAGTTTACTTAAAGACTGGTTTATTTTTCTTAACGCTTGCTAATAGACATTGTTAATTGTATGGACCTTGAGTGTTATGAAATTAAAAAGTTAAAAATCATCGGTGTAGATAATTTATTTTAAAGACCAAACCTAAAATTTGAGTGAACCACGTAAAGGTGCAATTAGTGATGACTAAAAAGTGGTCTTGAATCTGGCAAGGTTGGGCCCAAATCTGTCCCGGTCCTTGATTTTCTTTTCGCAACTGATCTTGATCCCGACCAAAAACCCGTGGCCTGATCTCCATGTTTTGTAACCGATCCTAGTCTCGGGCAGGTCGGAACCGGTCCCAATTTTTTTCCCGAAAAATCAATATTGAACGTAAAAAAGATCTTGTTTAGAAGGTTTTTCTCTTTTTTGAACAATATTAATTGAGTCATTTAAATACATTTTTGGAATATATTTTTAAGTATTTTTACACAAAAATGTTATAGAAGTTTTTTAAATTACACTTTTTTTGTGTTGGAAAACTTGAAAACGTCAAAAATAACTTTGAAAAAAATAAAGTTTCTAATGTAAAAAAACTTGAAAATCTTATGAAAATATTGATAAATTAGATATATAATTTTAAAAATTAGGTTTATGTATAACCGGTCTCGATCCAATCCCAGTTCTATAACCGATCCTAGACCGAGTCCAACCACAAATTTTCATAAAAATCATAACCAGAGCAGAAGTCCAGGATAGAGCTGTTTATGGGTGGTACGACTCGTGAGACCTGGCCCACCCAACCCGTTAGAAAAGCGGGCTTGGACTACCATTTTAAAAAATATGGGCGGGCTCGAGCGGGATCGTTCAAATTCATGGACGGGCTTGGGCAATGAAAAAATAAATATGGACTGGTCTGACCCGGCCGGTATATAATTACAATAAGTTAAATTTCTTATATAATTAATATTTTATTAAAAAAAGTTTAGAAGTGGTTTTGGGTTGGACTCCCTTTATTGGATATCAACCACCTCTAAAATACATACTAAATGTAGCATGTGATATAATATGCCTCGAATCGCGATCTTGAAATATTGGATGGTTAAATATTTGTCGTTGAAAAATCCAAATTTCAAAGGTGATAATATATGGAAAGGAAAAGTCGAACTCCATATTTTATGAAAATCACTTTTTCTTATGTCGTGTATATTAATATATTTTGTATTTTTTTTAAATGCAATTTTTAGGCCCGTTGGCAAGCCTGGCCCATTTATCGGACGGGTATGGGCAAGTTCTCAAGCCCGTAAAACGGGTTTGGGTTTGCTATATTAAGCCCGTTGGACAAGAAAAATATGGTAGGTCTGGCCCATGGCCCGTTCAAACCCGTAAATGATCACCTCTAGTCCAAAACTATCAGGCTGGATCAGTTGGGCCGTCTTATTTATATTTTTGCAAAATTATATTGGGCCTTAGGCCCATATAGTACAAAAGCCCACATGTTATCTTTACATTCTACCCTTTTAAAAAACCAGTATCTCCTTCACGACATTTCACTAGACAAATTCGGATAAGAAAATTAGGCGGCAGACACATTTCTTCCATCTCCACCACCACCATTAACAGTAAGCTTTCTTTCTTCTCTTCTTCACACAAACCCTCATATTATCTCTCAATTTCTCCATTAAACCATCCAACCACGAGCTTCTAACCTCACGTTTATGGTCTAAATATGGAGTCAGTCGTCTCCATAAAGCAAACCCACGAAGGATTTTGTTCATTTCATTATGTTCATAAGAAAACCTTCAGAAATCACAAAGCTAGAATTCGTAATTCAGTTGCTGCAGGTACTGGAAATCATGGTAAACTGAATGAAAAAAATGTGTTTTTGAATAGAAAGATTAAAAGGGTGTCAACCGTTTCAAAATCCCCAAATTTTCGTCCTAATGGAAGAGCAATCAATGGCGAGAAAACCCTACAATTGAATGGGATTAACGAAGCGAATACCAGAAGGAATTTCGAGGAGTTTGAGAATAATAATCATCTAAGGAGAATGATTAGAAATGGTGAACTTGAAGAAGGGTTTAAGTATTTGGAAAACATGGTTTATCGAGGTGATATCCCTGATATCATTCCATGTACCAGTTTGATTCGAGGGTTTTGTCGATCTGGAAAAACGAAAAAGGCTACTAGGGTTATGGAGATTCTTGAAGAATCTGGTGCTGTACCTGATGTTATAACTTACAATGTTTTAATCAGTGGGTATTGTAGAGCAGGTGAGATCGATAAAGCACTCAATGTGTTCGATAAAATGTCAGTAGCACCAGATGTTGTTACTTACAACACCATTCTTCGATCTTTATGCGATAAAGGTAAATTAAAAGAAGCCATGGTGGTTCTTGATCGCCAAATGCAGAAAGAATGTTATCCAGATGTGATCACTTACACAATCTTGATCGAAGCCGCGTGTAAAACGAGTGGCGTAGGGCAAGCAATGAAGCTTTTAGATGAAATGAAAACGAAAGGTTGTAAGCCCGATGTGGTCACTTATAACGTTCTTATAAACGGGTTTTGTAAAGAAGGAAGATTAGATGATGCTATTAAGTTTTTAGCCGATATGCCATCAACGGGTTGCCAGCCGAATGTGGTAACTCATAACATCATTTTGCGTAGTTTATGTAGCATCGGGAAATGGATGGAAGCCGAAAAGTTTGTGGCCGATATGCTACGAAAAGGGTGTTCACCAAGTGTGGTAACTTTTAACATCTTGATTAACTTTTTATGTCGAAGAGGGTTTTTAGGGCGCGCTATCGATATCTTGGAAAAGATGCCGCAACATGGTTGTACTCCGAATTCTTTAAGTTACAACCCTTTATTGCACGGTTTTTGTAAAGAAAAAAAGATGGATCGAGCTATTGAGTATTTGGAGATTATGGTTTCTCGTGGATGTTATCCGGATATTGTTACTTACAATACCCTTTTAACGGCTTTATGTAAAGATGGTAAAGTTGATTTTGCAGTCGAGATTCTTAACCACTTAAGTTTCGAAGGTTGTTCGCCCGTTTTGATCACTTATAACACGGTTATCGACGGTTTATCGAAGATAGGGAAAACCGGTCGAGCCATAATGTTAATTGACGAAATGAAGCAAAAAGGGTTGCAACCGGATATAATAACGTATTCATCGGTTGTAAGTGGGTTAAGTCGAGAAGGTAAAGTGGAAGAAGCTATTGAGTTTCTTCATGATTTAGAAGGGTTAGGGGTTCGACCTAATGTGTTGACTTATAATGCGGTTATGTTGGGTTTGTGTAAGGCTCGAAAGACCGATCGAGCCATTGACTTTTTGGAGTATATGGTTAATAAAGGGTGTAAGCCGACTGAAGGTAGTTATACGATATTGATTGAAGGGTTGGCTCATGAAGGGTTAGCCGAAGAAGCGTTGGAGTTGCTAAACGAGTTGTGTTCAAGGGGTGTTGTGAAGAAACGGTTAGCCGAGCAGGTGGTGGTCAAGCTTTAGGGTTCGAACCGTTGTTTAGTTGGTTGGTTGTTTTCGGGTTCTTGTGTTTTTGTTTGATGGTTTAGTTTGAGGGGGGGTTTTGTGAAATTTAAATCAGTTTTGTTTTTTTAAGTGTTTTTGTGAACTAAGTTTTGTTGTGATGAAATGGTTTCATCCTATGAATATGATCCTCCTTTTCTTTCAACCATGAGTGTCTAGAATTTGTGAGGTATATAATTATAATGTGATAATGTGAGGCACTTATTTAAAATAATTGTGTTATTTATTAAATTAATAGAAAAAGGATGATTTGGTAATATAAAAGATAACTCATAAATGTTTTAATTAATTTATTCTCTTCATAAATAAGAAATTATTAACTCCGATAAATAGAAAGTTAAGAAATTATTAACTCCGATAAATAGAAAGTTCATAACTCTCAATAATGTTATCTTTGATACTAGTATCACAAAGTGTATTTTCTATTGTTTTCTTTGTATCACATCACATTCTGTGTTTTTGTTGTTTACAGGTTTTCGCATTGTGTATCTTAGAGTATCACAATATATAAATTGTGGGTATCACAATGAACATCAATATATATAGAGATGGGTTTATGCGAGGACGGTAACAATTTACGAGAATGTGAGGACAATCCTCAGCCAATCATTTTGTACATGAATTTTTTTTCATTGATTTTGTACTAGCATCAAAAATGACACGCGCGACTTTTGCTGCGGGAAAAATCTTGGCTAATTATATATGATTTTGTATGTGAATTATATATGATTTTGTACATAAAAAATTTCATGTACAAAATGATTGGTTGAGGATTGTTCTCGTATTCCCGTAAATTGTTACCGTCCTCGCATGAACCTCTTTATATATATATATATATATATGTATATAGAGTGAATGATCCTAAATAATATACCACAAGGTGTATACAGTGGGTATAACAGTGGAATGTTCACGGCGAAGGGGAGAGATAAGATTTCCAAAATACCTAAAATACCATTATTTAAAATTTTAAGTCAAAAATTATTAATTTCTTAATTTAAACTTTAATTTGTTGTTGAGATTGAATCCCATTAATGTTACAAAATACTGAGTTCTTCCTTGAATAACCTTCTCAAATTAAAACTCTCCATGATTCTTTCTTTTATATGTGAACTTCACCAGTCCTGTCTACATACCAGATGCAGTCTTAACGACCGAAGATAAGAAAGATATAATAATATTGGATTCCAACACAAGACAAAACAAAACAAAAACAGCAAACTCTTTTAACATAAACAAATGTATTTCAATTTCATCAAAAAAAACCAAACATAAAACCTCTGTTTTGTTGTGCTATTTTTATGGGATTTTCTTGAGTCAATCAAACCAATTGAGATTGGTCATCATGCTTTTACAGCTACAACTTCTAAGAAGGGGGGTTAAAAGTCTTGGCCTGCAACACCATAACACAACCATAAATAGATTTTATGAATACCTCTTATATTACAAATTAATTTATATATTATTCTCGTAAAAAATACAAAAAACTTAATGAATCGATTACTAACCGTAACTGTATATAAGAAAGATCTAACGCCGCTTGCTCTTAGTTTTTGTAATCTTGGATTTTCCTTCTTGTTCGTTAGCTGGTTTCCAGATGATATCCTCAAGATTGTTGCAGAAGTTCTTGTAAAACTGCGATTTAAAATATATACATATATATATATATGTTATCTCACATACAAAGATTTAAACACAAAAATAGAGATGTAGACGAGAGCTCGTGAGCTAGCATGTCAAGAAGTACTTGTTGTACAAGCTCACAAGCTCTCATGACCCAAACCTGTAATCCTTCTTTACATTTTGGGTGCATTTGGTACCAGTGGCGGATCCAGGATTTTTATCCACCAGGGTCCCATTAAAATACACTAAAGGCACGTAAAGTCACTCGACGTGTTTCAGGAAACGTTTAAAGTTTTTTAGTTGATTTCAAGAGATTTTCTTATTGTTTTTGTCGATTTTGAAGGATTTTCTTAGTATTTTTATCAATTTCGAAAGATTTTTTTGGGTTTTTATTGATTTCAAGAGAGTTTTCAGTGTTTTTGTCAATCGCCGGCAAGATGGGGTCCCTTGAAATTTTTTACTGGGGGGAATTAAGGCTAAATACGGTATTTTTGATGTTTTTTAGCCTATATAAAAATTTTTTAACATTTCACTGGGGGATGGGACTCCCCCTTTTGTTAGCTGGATCCGCCCCTGTTTGGTACACTGAACAGAACAGAACACTTATGTCATGGATCATTGTTCCACGTTTGACAGGGTGGAACAAACTTATATTTTACCAATATAACCTCAAAATAAAACATAATTCTCTTCTAAAACATCAAATACACCTATCTTTTTATATTTTATTCATCCTTTGAATTTTATTTATCATATTTTATGTTTTTAAAACTTTCATTTTATTGTCCTCAAAATATTATTTTAATACGCGTTCTATATTTTGATTAATTTATGTAATTTATTAAATATTAATAATAACAAAAATAATTGAAAAGGTATAAAATAATAATTGGAAACTATATAACTTTTTTATTTTGGTGTCATTTTAATTGTCTTAACAAAAACTTTCTAATGATATATTTTGTTATAATTTATAAAAAATATTTATTTTATTATATAACTTCATAAATTACATAAGTTAATCAATATATAAGCAACTCAATAGGGGTAAACTGGTCATTTTATTAGCTCTGTCATGTCCAGTTTTGTCTTACCAAACGTTGAACAATTGCCCGTCATGTTCTGTCTGAATACCAAACGCACCCTTACAGAACTAGACAGGACTGGATGGGCGAGAAGCCGAGAATGAGGTAGGCGGACGGGTGGAAGAATTCCGGAAGGTTTTAGGGTTTTAATTGGACACGGGTAGTTTAGTAATTTACCAATATTATGTTTGTTCCACCTGTGGGACAGAAAAAAATACATTTTTGTCTCACCCACTTACTCTCGGTCTACTGTCGTTCAAACATGGGACAACAAGTTTTTGTACTGTCTTATACCAAACGTACATCACATTTTTTTCATTGTAAAAAGAGAAGAACACACCTTAAGATATTCACTACCATCTCCGGCTGCTTTCTGAATGTCAACCATCACGTAACCGGGGGTCACTTGAAAAACCTGATTTAAAACTTTGATTCATTACTCATAATCTCGTAATTAAGATACAAGAAAGCGGATTAAATTTCGAGTACCAAAAACTCACTTCCAAAATAACAGAGAAATGGGACGTCTTACTAGCAGAAAGCCCTTCCACCCTCATCTGAAATCAAGCAATTTAAATAATTAACAACTATTTAAAATCCTCCATCTTATATTTGGAAAATTTTCCAACTTGCAATTACTGTTTTACCCATTGTTACCAAACAGCCGTTCTACCCTTTGTGGGTAGAGGTCAAAACTGCATACATCCCGCCCCTCCCAGACCCTGCTGTTAAGCGCAGTATACTGGGTTTAATTGGTTTTCTTTGGTTATTAAATTATATTTTTGACATTTTAAGTGAAGTTTTGTGACACATGAAAATATTTATATATATATATATATAGGGGCGGGTTCAAATGAGAACTCAAATTTGGTTGTGAACATGAGAACAAAGAAGAGCGTGACATGTGTCATATTCAGACTAAATAATGAAGGGAAATATTCATATTGAATGTAGTCTAATTCAGACTGAATGTAGTGGTATTCAATCTGAATGTAGTGTTATTCAGCCTGAATAATGTATGAATTTCACCTTCATTATTCACTCTGAATGCCCTTCATTATTCAGACTGAATGGGACACGTGTCGCGCTCTCCTTTGTCCTCATGTTCGTAACCAAATTTGAGTTCGCATTTGAACTTTCCTCTCTCTCTCTCTCTCTCTATATATATATATATATATATATATCTGACCTTGTAATTCCGAATGTGGGTCTTGAAACCCATCGACTGAGAAACAACTTCCATACTTGATAAAACAATCTTTGCAGGTTTTTGAGAAACAAAACGAGTTATGTGGTTCGCAGAGTCCTGCCAAAAGCATAAGAAACATATTTTTAAATGACGTTAAGAGAACGAGAAATAATTTGATATTATTTCTGGGCCAAGAATTCAAACCTGACTACGGTCAAATATCGAAGAAAGGTTTAGGCCTTGAGATAGAATTATCATATCGAATGCATTAAGAGACAAAGGACCTGTGTCTTCATCTATATGTTGTTCATCAGTCCGCTCTTCCTAGATAAGTGCAACAAATAAGTTATAAAAGCAGGTATGCATTTATGTTTTTAGTAACACCATATAATGAAAATAACGGAAAATTAATAAAATTTGCCAACCTCTGAGTCATCAAAAACAGCATTGACATCATCTAGATTAACATCTTCATACTCGAGAAGTCTAGCAGGGACATAATTCTTTTTAAACCATTCATCATTCCTAATTTCTTCGATACAAATACGCTGCACATATAAACATATAGCAAATATTATATATATAAATTTCACTTCAATATTGGATGCCAAAACAGTGGAGATAAACAAATCGTTATGTGGAAGGAATGTAACTTGGCAGGATCATATAACACCAAACAAGTTATTGTACTACCTCCATCCCAGAATAAGTGCCCACATCTTTTATTTTAGTTTGTCCAAAATAAATGTCGACCCAAAAGTAGTTGCCTACTTTTCAATTCTAGCGTTAATTATGAGGTGAAGAAATTCATTGCACCAAGGGTAAAATTGTCATTTAGTTAATAAAAAGTGAATAATTACACATTTCTAGAACTATGTGCCTTTTTTTATTGCGGACATTTAGTTTGGGATGGATGGAGTAATATTTATGATTGACAATGAACATAAACAAAGACTATGAATCGACAAATTTAACATCACATCAAATTTAACATGTTTCACAAACATAAAGAGGAAAGTTTGAATCTATTTGGATGACTAGGGTTGTATGTAAGATCCCACATTGGTTGGGAAGGGGAACTAAGGTTGCCTCATAAAGGACTGTATACCTCCTCTATCAGACGCGTTTTAAAACCGTGAGTCCATTTGTGCAGACAAAGCAGACAATATCTGGTACGGTTGGTCACTTGGTCTAGGATGTTGCATTGTATGGTGTGGCAACTGAATATTCATGATAACAAGTAATTCTATTACACTATTTGTCGATTGTATTTCTTGTTTTAGGTTGCATTCTCACACAAGGTATTAAACAATAATTAATGGGAATGATAATAAAAGAAACTGTTTGGTTTTATATAATATAATGGGCTCATTCCCCCAGAAACCCAAATTTTCATTCCTGATTAAACTGGGGGGAATGAAAATCCATTCCCATTTTCATTCCCTGTCATTTTCATTCTCATTCCCATTTTCATCCCTTCGCGAGAACCAAACGCCCCGTAAATGAATTAACAATTATATACAGTAACCAACATCATGCAACATGGACTACTCACTGTTTCAGGATTTGGATCCAAAATTCTATGAATTAACGATTTTGCTCCTACTGGAAACCATGATGGACAAGAAAATTCGGCTTTATTGATCTGCAGGAATAAAAAAATTAAAGATAAATGAATTTAAATCCTGGTCAAACAAAGCAGTTTATGTAGAACCAACAACAACAATAGATTTGCTGGCAGTAGTAATAATGTAAACAACTAAAATTTTAACATGCCTTATTATACAATGTGGTAAGATCCATTTCATCAAATGGGAGGTATCCAGCCATCAATACATATAGGATAACCCCACAAGACCATACATCAGCCAGTGCACCATTGTAACCTTTGTGACTGAGTACCTAAACCAGAATATTATGTAAATGCATGTAACACTACTAAAAGTTACAAAAAAGATAGAGAGATAGATAAGTTATTGTGCGAAAATAAGGATAATCTGCACCTGTAATTACCTCGGGAGCAACGTAGTTGGGAGTTCCACAAGTTGTTCGAAGGATGCTGACACCCTGCAAATATATTTGGTAGAGTGATATTATTTAGCAAGCAGTTTGCTTTTCTCTTTTCAGATAAGGGCCTGTTTGTGTTAGCAGCTTAATGGGACTCGCAGCTTATTCTGTCAGCTATATATGACTATTTGGTAGTGCCTTCAATAATATTCAGTAAGCTTTTAGGGGGGAGCTTTATGCAGAAAGCCAAGTTTTTTCCAAACATGCCCCTCCCAATTAAAAAACACGCTCCTTCCATCTATGAAAAAACCCTCCAAATCCATACAGACGGATTAATTCATACAGACAACTTTATCCATACGGGATTTAATGGAAAACCAACCAAACAGCCCCCTGAGTTTCTCTTGTTTGTGAGCTTGTCCGTGTAGATAATGATGATGATGCACACAAAACTAACTTTATTAAAATTGTATTTGTGATGGAAGACTTACTTCTGCAGGCAAGGCGCTGAGTCCAAAATCTGAAATTTTTAAATTTCCTTGGGAATCTAACAAAAGATTTTCAGGCTGCAAAAAAAAGTAATAGTTACAAATGATGAGAATTCATTGAAGAAGAACTGAAAAAGAAAATAGAACTCCAAGTAAAGGAAACACCTTCAAATCTCTATGGTATACTCCTTTAATATGGCAATACTCTACTCCATCAATGAGCTGCTGAAAGTATCTTCGAGATTCCGCTTCACTGAGCCGTCCATGATGAACCTGGCTCAACATGCATGAAATTTATGAGCTCAGAAATACCAAAATACATCTAATTCACCTTTGCTTAGAGACTAGACTTACAATTTTATCAAATAACTCGCCACCTGTGATAAATTCCAAAATTATGTATATTTTTGTGCGGCTTGCTAGTACCTAAAGCAAAGATCAAGATTAGTTAATGGACTTGATGACTCCTTCAAAATGTTAACATCTGACTGTTTAGAACAGCTTATACTCTAGATCATGCCTCATGCAGCCGAACAACATTGGGATGTCTAACCAGCTTCATAATAGATATCTCTCTCTTGATCTGTGAGCAAATAAAGAAACAATTTCAATGGAGGCTTTAAAGATTTATGAGATTATGTTTACATACAGTATCAATTTTAATTTACAAAATCAGTATCCCCCATGTAAGTTTCAATCTCAAAATGAGGATTAAGTTTTAATTAACTTGGTGACAATTTTATTTATTTGTGGTACTTCTTTTTGAATTCAATGCGATCATCAAGTTCTTCCTGAAATCAAGTATATTAATGGATATATCGGATCTTGAAAGTGGTCCTATTGAATTCCACTCCTTTTCTTGAGAGTATATACCGCTCAATTATGCATTATTCAGCATTACTAAAAAACAGCTTAAAACCCTAATTCTCAAATTTGAAACACTTTAGCCAAAACTAATTAGTTAATGCAACTAAATAACTGAAAGAGAGTTCGATTTAGATTAACATCTATTGATCGGTTATAATCTGATTCACAGATCAGCATACCAATCAATCAATCAATCAGAAGAAGAAGAAGAAGAAATTGACCTGGTCGACCATCTTGTGCTTGATTATGGTACCTCGATCGAGGAGTTTCATAGCAACACTTTCACCAGTCTCTGTATTCTGAGCAAATTTCACCTTCGCGAAGGTTCCTTCACCGATCGTCCGCCCTACCTCATACTTCCCAACCTTCCTCACCACCATCTTCAACTTTCTCTCTCTTAAATTCAACCAAATTCTTCTAGCATTTCACGTAGTGAGGAACAACAAGATCAATAAACTACCAGATGTCTGAATATTTGTTGTTTTGCTTCCGATTTGATCAATGTCTTAAAAGAAAAAAGGAAAAGTTTATGTGTCAAAGTTTGGCAAACGAAGAAAACTCAAGGACAGAAAGGCGGGTTTGACGGGAAAAAAGGATAAGATATATATATATATATATAGATTGAGAGTGGGGACTAGTGATTAGAAAATTAACCTCACTTTTAAGTAGTGGAGCTGGTGATATCAATGGCGGATTGTGGCGGTTATTTTCATCTCCGGGAGGGGCGGCGCCGATGAAATTGAATAAAAATATTCGATTGGCCGGTAGTTAACCACGGCGGTTTCTAGAAGCACCACCACCGGAAAATTTCATAGTGCACCTTTTTACAATCCATTTCTATGTTCCCATTTTTTCAAATAAATTGATACATTTATTTAAGGAGAAAAAAATTAATAAAAATGAATTATTGGTCAAGGATGTTATTATTATAGTATTTATTATATTATAAAGTATTTAGAAAAAGATATAGACAATTTATTAAGCATTAGATATATTTTATTGATAGAAATTTTTCAAAATTTAAAATTTTGTAAAGCTGAACTCGTAATCAAGTGATTACTTTATAGATTTTATGTGATCT
Organism: Silybum marianum; assembly: GCA_036898165.1. Taxonomy (NCBI): domain Eukaryota; kingdom Viridiplantae; phylum Streptophyta; class Magnoliopsida; order Asterales; family Asteraceae; genus Silybum; species Silybum marianum. The sequence continues at coordinate 983,768 of CM072535.1, read as the reverse complement.
TTGTAATCGAAATTATTTTAAATATCATTAATTATTTGATTGAAAAAGTTATTTTGATATTTATGTCAATATACTAATTCTTGATTTCTTTTGACCGGATTTTCTAAACCAAATAAAGCCATAAAATAGAATCAAAATAATAGACATAAAGCGAAAATCAAGTTTCAAGATTGTAATTCTCGATTTTAGAATGGAAATGTATCGCGTGATATTATGCAGGTATAATTCTAATTAAACTAAATACACACCCTTGATCTAGTTTATCCTCAATCATCCGATAACCATCACGAGAACACCACCTATTATCACCTACCCTCCATCACCACCATGTGCATCGCCACTTATTATCAGTGTCCATTAGAGATGGCCAAATGGGCCCCCGGGCCGTGACCGGTAAGGACTAGTTGTAGGACCGAAAACCGGGACCGGTTACACTTTTGGAGCGATTCGTAGGACCGGTCCGGGACCGGTTATGGGACTGGTTACGGGCCGATTGGGACCGGCTCGATTTTTACAAAAAAATGTATTTATATATATATATATATACTTTTATATGTATTTTTATATGTATTTCTAACTTTCTAAGTATATTTGATTACAAGTCGATTACAATTTATAATAAAACGTATTTTTAAATGCATTTGACTGAAAATCAATCATAAAACCATAATAAACGTATTTTTTAAGTGTATTTGTTTGAAAACCAATTACAAAACTACAATAAAACGTGTTTTAAGGTGTATTTGAGTGACTCAATTACATATATGTAACGATTACATAATGTATTATAAAATTAATGTTTTTATAAAAAAATTAAAATATAATTTTTTATTGAAGGCCCGGTTTGGGCCCCGGAACCGGGACTGGTTTTCAGGACCGGTTTCGATAGCACACTTAAACGGGCCAGCTTGAAATCGTTGAGACCGGCACCGGTTACAAAAAGTCTGATCCAAAAATTACGATAACACCCGAGCTCAGTTTTTGACCATCTCTATTGTCCATTGTCTACAACCTTTCCTCATAATTATACCATTCGTCACTAATTGTTCAATTGTTAAATGAATTTTTTTTTTGTTTTATCTGAAAAATTAAATATAGAATCAACAACAATTGATATCAATTATTTATATTGTCAACCAATATTTTTGCAATTTTTTTAATTATGGATCATTTTCTATTTGTTTTTCTTTTTTTGCATTTAATGAGAAAAGTCATCAATAATACGTTTTGGTTGAGCGAAACAAAATAAAACTTATATCAATTATATACAAAAATCATTGAAAATAACATTCTCGTTGACCCCCAAAATTAATACAATTTATTGTTATCTTTGAATTTTGGTTTTATTTTATATTTTGCCATTTTAGTTATTTAGTTATCAATTAACTTTTAATTAAATGTTTTAGGTGATTAAATATCATATTAAAAGACGAAAAATATATTATAGTTTTGACTACGTTTTCATTTGTCAACTTACATTAAAATCCAAATGAAAATTGGTGAACTTATCAAGTTGATAAGTGGTAAAAAGTTGATCATGACACGCCACTATCTCATTTATTTTTATTTATTCATAACATCAAATAGCAAATTTCTTATTAAAACAAGTTTCATATTCAAAAAATAATATTTATAAATCATAAACATATATAATTGATTTTAGTTGCAAATTGTATTTTGCAAAAACTATGTGGTTCTTCCTGTTAATTATTTTGAAGGAAATATCACTGTTGTAGTGCAAAAGTATGATTATTATAATTACAATTTGTAACATGGATATATATTTACCATTAATCTGGTCTTTAATCCGGACTCACACCTATAACGTTTAAAGTGTGTTTGATAGAACTAGGACATGATAGGATTAATTATGGACTAGAAGTTTAAAACATGCTTGAACAAGTTATCTGTATAATATTCAATAAACTGAATAATACAAGACAAAAATGTTAAAATGATCATATTGCCTATCAAATGATTTTTAAGGTTTTTTTTTATCATATAACAGTTAGAGTGATTTATATTTTTGTTCCATGTGGTTTGTTTGAAATTACGGATATTGTCGATATGGTTTGTTTATTACATTGGCATTCCCTATGGTTTCCAAATCCTTTTGGATTTTTTCCTCGATCCTGATAGTCCTATTGGACTAAATACTGTATTTGGTTAATTATATTATTATAAGAAGTCAGTGTAAAAAAAATTACTAATAGAACCACTACCAGTTGTTCATTTTCCTAAAACGTCTTGGACATTTTTTGTGTTACCGAATTTCTTATCATAATATAAGTGTCAAATACACTCTTAAACACAATATGGAACTTTGAATTTGGTGTTGTGCAAACATCGGATCTTATTCAGTTAAACCTAATAATATCGTTTATTAATATTTATACTCCATAAACGTTTATGGTTGTATTTTAGGCGAATATACACGTAAAAACCTAAGCCAATTCTTTGAAATATTCGAGGTGAAGGTGGTGGTTGTGGGAGACGCGGAGGTGGTGGTGGTTGTGGGAGACGCGGAGGTGGTGGTAGTTGCTAACAATGGTAAATATGGAGGTGGTGGTTGTAGAGGAGGGGAGGTGGTGGTTGTAGCAACAATAATGGTTAGAGGAAGAGGTAGTGGACTAGTGGTAGTGGTAGTGGTTGAGGCGCAGGGACGAGCCGATGGGGGTACCAATGTGGGATTTCGAACCGGGCCTCCAATTTTTTTGGGGCCAAATTATATATAGGTTTCTTAGTATATATCTTTTACTTTAACCCAAATTTTCGGCCCAATTGAGATTTTAAAAAAGGCCAAATGGGAAATTAAAATCATTAACCGATCAAAGAGATAAAATCCCTGGATTCTAAAATGACGATTTCAATAAGGCGGCAGAATTTTGGATCTCGCTCTCATTCTCTCACTTTGACGATTGTCGATTGATCTCCCTTCGATTGAAATCGAATTTTAGTATTTTTACTATTTTAGACGCTGGTGGTCTTCCGGTGGCTTAGAGCATCTCCAACAACATCTCCAAAATGAAGAAAATAAGGAGTTTGAGCCAATTTTTGCTCCAACAGCATCTCTAAAACTTTCTCCAAAATGGAGAAAGCATGAGAGAGATTACAAAAATCTCTAAGTTTGGAGAAATCTCCAAAAATGATTACCAGTGATATAAAAATATTTTTTTATTATGTTCTACCAATAAAAAAGTTTGAATTTAATGATCTAGGTGAGATAAATAATATTTTATTATAATATAGAATATTTTATTAATATAATGAATGGTTTAATCTCCAAAATGGAGATGCTACTGGAGTTGAATGTAAAAATTTTAGAGATTTTAAAGTTTGCTTCTCTATTTTGGAGAAAATTATAGAGATGCTCTTAGTTGCTTTATCTTATCATATTGCTAGTCCATCTACACTCTTGGTAAATCTGTAACAAGGCCTCCCAAAAGATCGGAACGGCCCTGTTGAGGCGGTGATGACCGATACGACGGTAGAAGGTTGGACTTTATCAATAACTCGGATATTAATGGGTCAAATACCCTTTGGTTAGTCATAAGTAGATCAAGGTTACGATGACATCTTTTTTGTATCAAAATCCATATTTATACCCATTTTAGAGGTTAAAGGTCTAAAAATGAACCAATCATAGAGGGTGTTTAATAGAACCATTTCATTGTTCTCCACACACTAATATATATGTAATGTGATATCCTAAGTTATCTAACAGTTTATTGGTTTGGTTGTTGATTTCTTAGAGTCCTCTTAATGGACTGGACGGCCGAGATTGAGGTAGATGGATGAAATAATTGTCGATTTTAAAAAAATTACCATATTATTGTTAATTGAAAAATAAAACAAAACAAATAAAATCAAAATCAAAAAAGCCTGCTCTTCTCCTTCCCCTCCCATCGCTTTTTTCTCGCCGCCTTACTCCAGTCTTGGCTTTCTCCTCTCTCTCTCTCTCTCTCTCTCTCTCTCTCTCATATTACGTACTTGCCCCCATTCTTCCATGGCGGGCATAATCCTCCACCAGTTGTTGGAGATGAGGTTGATAGAAATAAAAGTTGCCTTATTATTAGGTCTTGCCATAACTTGAAGTTGATTTACCGAAGTATTAGACATGCCAATAAGAGAACAATGAATGTTGATGAGCTCTTGCAAGACGGAAAGTTCGATAGTCTTCTCACCGTGCTCGTCAGACTCCCATTTGGATTGTTTGAAATCAAGAAAAAACCCGACTAGATTTGATAATGGAGACACTGGAAGATGATATAAGTTCTCAATTATACATACATCTTATCATCAAATCCTTTACATTATAGCATATTTTTATGATTAAAAAGGTCTGTACATTGTATTTATATAATCTTGTTGATGGGGTGATAGTTTTGCATAAAATACGAGAATAGTGGACAACAGTGTGTCAATGGGTTGGACGGTGCAAATGAGTGCACCAATCATAAAAAGAAAATGTTGAATGTATTTATTTCAAAGGAAAACGAGGTTAGGCATACTTCCTTTAATACAAAATAAATTGGGCATATTTGATTAAATGTTAGTGAGAGATGTGTTTTGATTGGGTTTTAGTCATTTTCCATTTATGCAAGATCTGATCTAATGATTACCGTTGTTTGAATGATAATTATTATTGGTCATTCATATGATTGTTAAAACAATGGTTTGCCAATCAATTTTCTATATACGTACTTGTTTGAGATTTCGATGAAGGTGGCAAAATAACATGTTTGATTTTGATGATGTTATCAAAAACAATTTGTTCTTAAAGCTAATTTTAAAGAGGAGCCGTTTTTTTAGGTATGTGATTTTTAAATCTCACACACACATGCCTCACCTTCAGTAAGGTTGTAAACCTTGACCTCTATAAAGGTTTGGTTAGTGGATATCGCTTGGCCAAAAGCCATTTGGTTTAGAACCATTTGTTGATTCAAATATAATTGAATATACATATAACATATAGTTGGAGCTTGTTAGTGACCATGTCAGTTTGGAAATTGACTTTAACTATTGCACCTTAACTATCAATGACCATTTGACTTGAATAGGACCTGAAATTGTACTCTATGTTGGAATCCTTAATAATATGATTTCATAATTCACTTGTGGTTTAATTTATGCTTGTCCAGATAGTTAAATTTATTATATCTTTTTTTCCATCAAGTAAAAAATCCACCGTGTATTTTGTCTTTAGTTTTGTATCTTGAAAAACATAGAAGTTAAATACACTTAAGTTAGTCACGTAGATTCAACCATATTTACCACTAATACAACTACTTTGTGTTAGCTGGAATAGACTTCTTATTTATTGGTCTCGATAACCGTCGGATAATGTCAACATCATTTGTGTATATGGTACAACCGTATAAGTGGTATAGCGAATAATACGTTCGTGGAATAAGTTGCAAGAAAACAGATGCATTTCAATCGTTTGATGAAATAGTTAGTTGAACTTTAAGGAGAAGGGTGAACTTCTACTTGGAAGGCCAACTCAAGTAAATATGATAGACACTGCTTGATCCAAGGACTTTTGGCATCCGATAGGGTAATCGTCATAAAGGCTACAATTTTCTTAACATCAAGAAGTATATATGTATGTAACACCATGAACACTCAAAGAAATCTTTAAATGAATATTTATCTCAAGTGAAATATTGGAATTTGTTCAACAAAATAATTTGAGTAGAATGAAATGCTTAATTGCTTATAAGTACTATAATTGCTATGCTAAGGAACTCAATTTTGCCATAAGGGTCAAATCTTTACAACAAAACGAAACAACAAATAAATAAGTGCATTTATGTGTTCCAACTGTAAGGATCTACGAGACTTTGAAAGAAACAAATAGTAGAAGAAAAGAAACAAGAACACGTTGTTTGACAATGAGTTGAAGTAACATGTGATGATATGATCGAACGTTTTATAATTTCTGATGTTTGATCTTTGACCAACTTTTTACAATTTATCGGTTGGTGTATGAAATAATTTTTTGTCGAATTTTTTTGATTGTATTAAATTTTTTATCTATTTATAAATAGTTTTTGATTATTTTATGTTTATATAATGTGAAACTTTAGTTGTTAAATATAGAAAATATTATGTGTTATGTCATAATTATTGACGCCATTTTAGTATCTCAGATTTATTTATTTAAGTTAAAATATTATATAAAATCTCATTTGGCATTATACAACTATATATATGCCACAAAATATTTACTTGAATGATGTCATCATTAGTCAATCATCACTCGATCGAGATCCTTAAATATATAACAAGTTTGCTTCATGTTCTGAAATAATATTTTGAAAGTTGGTCTCCAAAATAAGAAACAATGCAAGTTGGTTCTATTTTAATGCAAGTTGGTTCAATTGATTAATAATTATTATGAAGTATAATGTCACATTAGCAGGACTTAGGGGCTGTTCGGTTCATTTTCTATTAAGTCCTGTATGGATAAAGTTGTCTGTACCGATAAAGTTGTCTATATAATAACAGATACATTGTTGTTCGGTTGTTGTGCTGAATAAGCCGGCTGAACAACAAAATGACTATTTTACCCTTATAAAAAAATAAAAAATTGGCAGCTACATTCTTCATTATAACAAATCCTTTCAACAAAAATCCAGATCTTCAAAGTTGCTATCAAATTGAATCTTTGTCAATTATAACAAGATCGAGTAAGACAAAGCTTGAAAAAACAAAACCCAAATACAAATATACAATATCACCTGAAAAAGAAGATATGGATCTACAACCAAAACTGAAAAGATGAAGAGCCAGAGATTTAGGTGGAGGCGATGGAAAACTAACAGGGAGGCCATAACAAGTAGAACTATGAGATATTGAGATCGTCGGGAGAACCAGGAGATCACCGGAGATCGACAATGAACTAGGAGCTAGATCGCCGAAGATCGACGAGGAATCAACACGACCAGGAGAACCAGGAGATCGACGGGGAACCAATAGATCACCAGAGAACGAGGCTTGGAGACCGGTCGGAGAATGATGCCAATAGACGATCAGATCTATGGAGATCGCCGGAGAACAGGTTTTGAGGGATCTATGGAGATAATGAGATGAAAATATTATACGTCGGATCTATGGGAGAAAGATGGGGATGAACATGAAGATGAAGGGTTTCTGTTCAGTTTTGGTTTCTTCATTACCAGTAGAAAAAGAATGGGTAAGACTTGTTGGGGGTGGAGATAAAGATGATGGGAAGGAGATGGGGATGAACACGAAGGATAGATAGAGCTCTTGTTGACCTGCTGTATATTGACCAAGGTTACGATTTTGAGAAAGGAAGAGGGATTGACGAAGGTGAAAGAAGCTAGTGGTTTTTTTTTGTGAGATAAAAGGGTATTTGTGGAATAGTAGGGGCTGAGTCCAAAGGACTCCCTTTTTCTAGCTGAACCACTCAGCCGGTGGCTAAGTGAATAAGCATCTACCGAACAGCCAGATATGGTTGAGCGAATCAGCCATATAGGCTATTCAGCCCAATAAGCATCTATCGAACAACCCCTTAATGCTTATAAACAAGAAGAGTGACTTAAGTCTTGATCCAAGCTTGAATCTTTTGCTTTAATGACTTCCAAAGACCTTCAAATGCAACAATGAATGGCCTCCAACCGAGTTTAATGAAAAGATAAGGGGGAGTGGGAGAAAAATGGGGAATTCTAGTTGCAAACATGGTTTTAAACCCTCGAATGCTTTCCCGCGACTTTTTAGCCGCAATGAAAGTCGCTCGTGCCCAAGTTTGGAACCAACCAATGAGTCCCGTGGGTTTGGTCGTAGGTGAAGTTGTGTCCACTACTGCTTCGCTCTCATGTGACTCATTTGATCCACTTAACACCTGACAGCTAAAAACCGTTCGTGTATTAACACAATAGAAAATATCCCCAAAATGACAGTGCAAGTACACACTGACACTATGGTCGCCTTCAAGTAATAAAGAGGTAAAATACCAGCATCGTTCCTACAGGGACTGGACTACTGAGAATCTGAGATTTTTATGAACTTCTTGGTTTTCGGTTTTGGTTTGATTTTAAAATGATTTTGAGAGTTGGTGAATAATTGTAAATAACGAGATTAAAACTAATAAAATTAAAGATGGGTATTGGTGCAAGTTTTTCTTAAGATAAATATAATAACGTGGTTGAAAGTTATAAACAATCTACGGAGCCTCACTATCTTCTCGAGAGTGAGGTTCGTATAGACGACTTATAAATTTACGTAAAGTTTCCAAATTTAGTACTTTAAAGTTTACCGATTTAGATCCAAATTACACTGGGCGTACGAAATATACCCAAATATCTTTGTGATATAAAGTACGACAACCTAATGAATTCTTAGCTAAATACATACAAAGCCCGCATCTCTGCGTGACTATGCAAAGTTCTCTCGAATCTTTGTGCATCACTTAAACCGTATTTCGGATCCGCCCATCTCTGGGTCTAAGATTTTATATTAACACTTCAAAAAAGTGATCATCTTATCTGCGTTGAGTTTAAGTTCCAATTTAAGTGATCAAACATTTAAAGTATTAAAAACGGGAACACCCACATATTATACGAACACTTAAGTTAAACGCACACCCACGCCATAGAGATAATTAGCTACTACGAGACATGGAAAACAGTAAATAAACTGAAATATAACTTGCATTAATATAAATAAAAGAACTGTCACCACAGTGGATGTGTTGTGGTGACAGGATACAATACTAAAATTAAAATGCAGAAAATAAAAGACTAAACTAGAAAAATAAAAAGAATTCAGCAAGTGTTGAAGGGAAGAGGAGAGAAAGAGTTCTACACCCCTCCAAAGAGTTAAGGTGTAGAAAAAGAGGTGTTTTCCAAATGAACTCAAGGTCCCTATTTATACTACTTTAAAAAGGTAAAGACCTTTGTTAAAAACTAACATACCAAGAAGACCATTTCCCTACACTAGAATAGACTAGAGTTCAAGCCACCTTTCCAGCTGTCTTTTGTCTTCTTTTTCTTCATTTCTTCAGCCGAAAGTTGCTGGATTAATTCAGCAGCTTATTCATTAAGCACAACGACATCCCACAGTGGTGATTATGTGGTGTTTTCCAGCAAAAAGAGTAATAAAAGCTAGAATTTTATCTTTTGGTACCAAATCATCGTGTGAAACAAAATTATAAGAAAAGAAGATATAAAAGACTAAAAAGATGGAAATAAATTAGGGAAAATGATATAAAATAACTCTCATTTCCGAGAGTTATCAACACCCAATACTTCAAATAGACATAACCCACTTTTATTTATTTAGTTTTTCACTTACAAAAACATAAACAGGAACTGGGAATATAAATCTTTTTTACGGGTGTTACAATCATCTCTTCCTACAAAAGTTTTCGTCCTTGAAATCTACATACAATAAAAAGGGTGAAGGTAACGTTAAGTCTCCCTCCGTTTCTCACGTCACATTGGAGTCGCGATGATGTTTCTATTGAACCTTGACCATAATGTTTTCTTTGTGGCATGGTTTCTTTGATTTTTTTTCCAATATTGCTTCTGGTTCTTCAATACAACGATTATTTTTGTCTACTCTAATTTTTGACAGTGGAATTACATTTGCCAATACCACTAGACTGTAACACCCCTAAAATTGGGAGTTAATTTAAACCAAAAGAATTGCGGAATAACAACAACTACGTAAGACATCACCCATAAAGATGGGGAGAAGGTTAGAGTGAGTTTACAACTTCTATAGGAATATTGAATGACAACCTAGTAATCTATACAATTCAAATATAGATTATGTTCGGGTGTCACTAAAATCCTCAAAATAATCTTTTATGTAACTCCATCTATATACACGAGGTGCACTTCAAAAGAATGCCACTACCGGCACCTAGCTTCTCTCATCCCATCAAGCCCCATCCGCTTGATCACCTGATATACATGTCATTTTAAGAAAAAGTGTTAGGCTTAAAAGCCTAGTGAGAACAAACCGTTCAAAATATAGAAAAGTCATTTAAACTTCGAAAACGGTAAATAAACATATAACCGAAAGCTTTTCTCAAAACATCTCTTTTTCTTTACTTCTGCACACCTGAAAGATACGCTTTACTTCTCTTGGGGGAAACTTCTACGGGAATGACCCGTCATCACATTAATCCTCACGAGTTCAACCCCAAACCGGGATCTATTACAAGTGCCCTCCCCAAGTACTTCTGACTATATGTGCCTATGGATCCATTACACTAGTCTAACATCTTAATACAATTGTTTCCAATGTATTACTTCTCTTCACAAAACTTGTGAAGTATAACATCTTGCTTCCCAAAACTTTCTTTCCAAAATTAGGTCAAAACAACATTAAGGTTTATACATCGTATTTCTCATCAAAAACCCATAAGGGTGTTTTAAAACCGTTCTTCGTACTCATTTCATCATTTCAAAGAAAAACCATAAATGACACATTTTGACCTAGTTTTTACCAAAACCTTCCAAGTATAGAAATACTTATTTTAAACATCACATTAAGGCAAAATACTTCATTTTGACATGTATAAAGTTTTAGAAAGGTAAGAATGAACTCACAAGCTAGATTTAGGCTAAATCTAGGTTTTATCCCAATACCGAGCTTCATTAGGTGAGGACTTCAAATCCACAAGTTTCCACCTATAAACTCTTCATCTAGATCATAAAAAAACCCAACATACACCAAAATCAAACCCAAATCAGAAATCATAGAACCAAACCCTAGATTCAAGATTTCGGAGAGGTGGTCGTACCTTTCAACGTATGGGAACCCCAAATCATCAAGTAAACTTTAATCCTCAATGTTACCATCATAAAGAGCTCTGAAATACGAAACCATAACACTTTGAATCGTCCAAATCGGAGCTGTGATAAAGAAGTTATGGCCAAATGAAGAAAATCTCGTTTTTAACCACTGGGCCGCCCGCGATCATGCCTCGCGATCATGCCCTGCGATCATGACATGTCATGATCGCCCGTGTCACCCCAAAATCTGATTTTTCATGTCTAACTCACGGTACCAGTTGTGCGATTATGACATGCTATCATGCCACTGTCATAATCGCCGGGCATCATAGCCTGGACCATTCCGAGGTGTTTTTTTCCCACTTTTCACCCGTTTTGATCCCGTTTCTCGTCTAGTAAATGATACCCAAAATCATTAACTTCAAAATACTTATCTCGTTGATTCTAAGAGTAGAATACAAAGAGGACTCGGGATTAAACTTTACCAAAGACCCGGTTGGTACATTATGCCATTGTCACTATAACATGGCACACTTGTTGGGACCACCAACCTCTTGGTACCACCGGTGCTATTGTGACAGATGTCATAACCGTATGGCACAATAGCTAAAACGACCATACTCTTAGTACTATTGGTGTCATTATGACAGATGTCACTATCTCACAGCACCACCACTCAAACTCTGAAATTAGCTTCTCTTTAATAGACCACCCGGTTCAACACTTTCTTCAACTTGAACAGAAATCAGGGTGTTACATAGACACTTGCGTAGGTAGTATACATGGAAGGTATGATAAAATCCGTCCATTTCGAATGGTAGGATTAACTTGTATGCTCGCAGATCAACCGACTCAAAATGGTGAACAGTCCAATGAAGCAGGGACTAAGCTTCCCACACTTTCCCAAACGAATAATACCCTTCTAATGAGATACCTTCAACATAACATGGTCAACCACTTGCAACTCTATCGGCTACATGTCTTTAGACTTTCACGAGTATTTATTATGAACGGTGTATCATGAATCATGAGTAGCGCATACTCATTATTCATGATATATATTGGAAAAGTGGTGCCATGTTCACCCTCTTTGTTGTCCCTCAATTTAGAATGGAAATAAAGGTTTGCAATCATACTTTTATCTTCAACCTATTATTATATATATACAAGATAAATGTTAAACACTAGTAACACAACGTAATGCACCACAAAACTAATAACTAATAGAAAACTATCTCACCCCCTTAAAGCCACACAAATTAATAAAATAAATCAATATTCACAAAATAAAAATATTTAAAAGCATCTTCAATAAATTCTTTAAAGTAGAGAAAATGAGGCCTTTTGTTTTCGAGTTTTTGATCAAATGGGCGTATTTTTCGAATATATTTACCAAATGAGAGTACTTTTAAACTTATTTACCAAACAAGTGTACTTTTCACTTTAACCTATTTTTACCCTTCCTAAATTAAACCGTTAAAAAATGTGTACCGTGAACGTTACAGAGATCTGAAACTCCAAAAAATGTGTACTGCCGCCGGTGTTCTCACCATCATCAAGGGTTTCTTCTTCCATTTTCTACAAATCGTCTCCTGAAACTTTGACTTTGACCCACTCGCCGTCATCTTCCCCCGTCTCGCTGTCGTCGTCTTTCAAGTTCCTTCTTCAGAAGCCACCACCGTCGGCTAGCGGTCTGATTAGGGCTTCTAACGATGATTCACCCCTTTCTTGTTCTTCTACTTCTCCGACGATTTTGAAAAGGAAGAGACCCACTAGGTTAGATATTCCATTGTCGTCTTTCGGATTTTCCGCCGATCGAGCAACGCTGGCGGCGGTGGCGGAGGATCGGTGGAAGGAGGTGGAGGTTGAAGGAGATGGGTATTCGGTTTATTGTAAAAGAGGAAAGAAAGAAGCTATGGAAGATCGGTTTAAAGCTGTAGTCGATTTCAATGGACAAAATAAACAGGTAATTTTTCTTCTAAAAATTTAGGGTTTTATTTTTTCTTTATCGTTTTCTTGAATTGAATTAATCGGAATTGGTTATTAATTTCCTTTTCCGATCAAATTTTCAGGCATTCTTCGGTGTTTTCGACGGCCATGGCGGATCAAAAGCAGCTGAATTTGCAGCAGAAAATCTCGAAAACAGAATTCAAGATGTAGAAAAAATAGGTGAAATCGAAATAGTTGAAGCAATCAAACAAGGTTATCTAAAGCAAGAACAACGCGGCGGAGTTTGTTGTGTCATCGCCGTTATCAGAGCCGGAAATCTGGTGGTATCAAACGCCAGCGACTGTCGTGCCGTCGTCAGCAACAAGAATCGAATCACTGGTAAGAATAGCGAGATATAGAGAACACGAGACAGAGAACGAGACGGACACAGAACGAGAGAGAGAGAGAGAGAGAGACTTAACGATTGAAGAGTTCGCCGGTGGAGATAACTTCGCCGAAGCCGGTGGTTTCGTCGGTCGATTGATATTTTTAACCGTTTAATTTAGGAAGGGTAAAAATAGGTTAAATTGAAAAGTACACCTGTTTGGTAAATAAGTTTAAAAGTACACTCATTTAGTAAATATGTTTGAAAAATACACCCATTTGATCAAAAACTCTTTTGTTTTCTATTTTGATCCCATAGATTATCTATATTGTTATATATAATAAAGAAAACTCCAAGATTAATTTTATTTTCTAAAATTTGGTGTTTTGAGAGAAATTGATTTTTAACCTATTAATTGGCGGATGCACATTAGTAAGGGCGGGGAAAGGCCCCCATTCAAATGTAGTTTTTTAAAAATTTTGTAGGTAGAATTTCGTTTTTTTACTCTTATGTGTTAGGTTCCCCCATTCATTTTAGACGGTTCGTCCAGTGGCCTCATCCGTTTTAATGAAACCCCCACTCTCTTGCTTGACAAAACACTCTCCCTGTATATTATTACAGTCAGTTCTTATAATCATGTTACAATGATAACGTTGATTGATGTTTTTGTTAAATATATCTCAATTTCCTTGTTCTTTTAGTTTTGAATATGTTCGAACTAGGGGTGAGCATAATCGGGTACCCGGTCATTTTTCATGGAACCGGAACCAGAACTGGAACCGGCGGTTCCTGGAAATCTGGAACCGGAACCGGAACCGCTAACACCGGTTCCTTATATTTTGGAACCGGAACCGGAACCGATGGGAACCGGTTCCGGTACGGGTACCCGGTTTCAATTTTTTATTTTTATTTTTTACATTCCATACGATAAAAATATAATTATAAACTACAAAATACCGACTTAGAATAATAAATACGACAAATGATCAAAACTAATCCGATAAAAACTAATTATTACATAAACAGACTAGAAATCTTGAGTTTTTATTTATTATTTATAAATATATAAATATATAAAATATTTTTTTATTAAAAAATAGCGGGTAGCGGGTACCCAACGGGTAACGGTTCCAAAAAAATGAGAACCGGAACCGGAACCGGAACCAATCACATCGGTTCCGGTTCCGGTTCCAAAGGCGGGTACCCGGTTCCGATGCTCACCCCTAGTTCGAACAAATTGATATAGAAGAAAATTATATAAATTAAACAAAATTATATTTTACTATTATGTTAACCGTAAAAACATAATCAAAATCAAAATTTAGCTTATTTCTGGATCCGCTACTAATTATTCTCACTAATAATATTAAATTAATTATTATTTTATATAACAAATTAAACAAATATATCGAGATAAATAAAATCATAAAATATTTTGATAATTTTAATAAAATAAGAAATCTCTAAAATAGTTTTAAATGTAACCAGAATGGTACTCGCATAATACAACGAGATTCATTTTAATTTTAATGTTTTATTTTATTTTTTGTCACTATGGATGCTATAATACGATTTTATTGGTTTTGAAAAAAGAGATTTTATTTTTTATGTACTTTCTTTAATTCAATTTTTTTTATTATAATTTAGATTTGATAATGAAATAACATATTTTGATTTAATAATATAACTTTTTTATAAATATAATAATTAAGTATTTTGTAAGAGTTGAATGATTATCCTAATTATATGTTAGATTTTTTATATTCAAAATTAGATGTTTATCTGTATAGTTAGTTATACCAATTAAAAATGAAGCTTTAATAAATTGTATCAATGCATGTATAACTTGTATTTTTGAATTTTAAGTAATTATGCTTTAATCAATTATACATATTACATAATAATATGTTTTAAAAAGTTTTTGTCAAATATTTTATAATAGGGTATAGATTATATTTTTTTAGATTTTAATCCGATGAAAGAGATAAAAAGTACAAGTTGTGATGCAGAGGGTATGAACACCAAATAGGGTAAGAAAGTTCGAAATCGCCGATACATCTTCTTTTAAAATGTCACCAACACGGCCTTCTGTTTCTGCTTTAAAACCCTAGAAAACCAGAAGAGAGAAAACAAAAACTTCCCCAATTTTTATCCATAGAAGAATTACGTTGTATAATTTGATTTGTAGGACGATTTGCGCACAGGGTAACAATGGCTGTTTCACAGCGAGAGCAGGCACTCTCTCTCCTTGCCGCTGCAAACAACCATGGAGATTTGGCGGTCAAGCTTTCGTCTTTGAAACAAGCCAAAGATATTTTACTGTCTGCCGATCTTGCGTTGCTTGCCGCTGAACTATTCCCGTATTTGGTTGAGCTTCAGTCTTCTCACGAACCCCTTGTTCGAAAAACCCTTGTAGAGTGAGTTTTCAATATGTTCAAATATCTTTTATGTGAAATTGATTTGTATCTGCGATTTCTTGAAAATGCTTTGCCTTTCGGAGCGTGATTTTCGTACTAGTAAGTTATTTAAACTGAAACGTATTTTCTTTTCTTGGGGATTCTTGTGAAAAGATAACACAATTTTGATGGCTAAATTGGGACATCAGAGAGCTGATGATCTTAACCATGTTAATGGTTATTGACATTCATGTTGGAACCTTATGAATAGATTGTTGCTATTTAGATTTTTGTAACTACAAGGGATTGAATTACTAGCAGTAGTTCTAGTGCTCTATCCGCCCCCCCCAAAAGGTTACTTTGACATTGAAGGTTAACTTCTCATTGTGGAATTTGATATGGTTACTGTTATTAATTCTATAGAATAGATGCACTCAACCTAAAGTTTAGATCTTTAACGCCCAATAAAAGCCAGAGCAATACTTAAGGAAATTTGGATGCTTAATCTGTGTCAAGAGCCATGACAGTTTTAAGTGGAACAATACTAGTTTTCACATACCATATCAAAGTCTTACTATTGATAAGATGATACTTTTTGTTATATTGCTTGGAAAGATTGGATATACCGTAAGGGAGGGATAAAGATGAACAAGAATTGGGACATGTTCTACCTAGGTTATTGAAAAAGGAATATGGATTTTTTTGGGTGTAGTGTTATTATCATAGATTTCAAGGCCTTAATTCTTGTAAGAATAGTTCTCCCATTACAAATAGTTCAAAAAAATTGTTTGTAGTTGCTTTATACTTGTGCATATAGATGATAAACTTCCATTAATTGATTTTAGACAAGGAGGTGACATGTTTTTTAATCTATGTATTTTTTTTATTACGGCTATATTACAGTCTCAGTGAACTCATGCTAACCTCTTCATAGAGTAGCCACTGTTATCAATTTTTCATTTATGGTAAATTGGTCATACATGCATTATGCATACTGCATGTGTATCCAAGTGTCTGAAGTGAGTCAGCCACTGGCAATGAAGTAACCTCTTGAAGGTGGACTTATTTTCGAATGCACCACTGTGTTAACATTTTATTTTGTCAGATGGGTGGCATATGTTTTTATCTTTAATACTTAGGAGCAACAAATATTGTGCCTATATCAATGCTAGAATGGCTGTATACAAGTGGGATACTTTTAGCATTGTTTGAGGTTTTATGTCTTCACAATTTTTTTTCGTTCATGCTAATATAGTTTTATGTTGCTGTAGGGCTATTGAGGAGATCAGTTTAAAAACAATGGAGTATTCACCAGTACTGATGCAAGTGTTGTTGACACTACTAAGTGATGATGATTCTGTTGTTGCTCGACAATCCATTGTTGCTGGCACACATATTTTTTGCAAAGTGTTAGATGAGTTAGCGTTGCAGGTCTCTTTTTCCTTACTTTATTTGGCATCTCATTTGGTACATGCAGAGCAGTATAGATACTTTAGTATTAAATTCGGATGTTTGCTATACTACTTTAATTGTACTTTCATTGTTACATGCCATCAGTTACACCCGATAATCTAAAATTTATAATATGCCAATGTCATATCTCTACTCATTCGTAATTTAATCACAACTCAAGCAAAACGAAGCTCTACGTTTTTATGTAATCTTTTTTTTTCTTCTTGTTGTTACTTATCTCACAATGTGTTTGGGTCTTTTACCTTCATGAAACTTTATTTTGAAAATTATAGTTTCACCGGCATGGTCTAGTGGAGAGATGGCTTGAAGATATATGGTCTTGGATGATCAAGTTTAAGGAGACTGTCTTTCAGATTGCCTTGGAGGTATTATCAAAAGCTTCAATATTTGCATTTTTGGTTTTCTGAAGTGTAATATGTTTTTATTGTAATTTCTGCAGACTGTCTTCATTAATATAAAACTTGGTGTTGTTTGCCATGTGTAAACGTCTATTCAACATATCTGTATTGTTAAAGGATGGGTACTTGCTTATATGCTATATCTGTTTTTAGGCCTCAGTGTACTTTATGTGGGAATTAGAGGCATAACTGTTCTAGCTTTCTAGGACATTATTTATCCTTATTGGGTATATATTATATTAACAGAACACTGTAGTTTGTATATTTTTACTCTCCTCTTTCCTGTCTTTTTCTTATTTTTATCAAGGAAGTTGTTGTGTTCTTATTTTTTGATACTTCTAGTGACACTTTTGTCATAAGTTAACTTAATTGACCTGCACTTGTTGTAGGCTAGGTCTGTTGGTCCAAGGCTGCTTGCTATAAAGTTTTTGGAAACTTGTGTATTACTCTTCATGCCTGATAATGATTCTAGAGGGCATATTAAAGAAGGTATTGCCTAATTTTTTATAATCAATGTTCACGGGTTTGGTTTTTCTATATCATATCATGTTGGTTTTTAATCTTTCACATTTAATCTTTGGACATTGCTTTCACTATAGCAGTGACTAGAAGTGCACAGGTGTTCAATGTTTCATGGCTGGCTGGTGGTCATCCTGTTCTGGATTCCGTTGCACTTCAGTCAGAAGCAAATAGATCCTTCTTAATTTTACTTGATTTGTTGAGGTCGGCTAGTGTTCTCCCGGGCTCCATTACAATTTCCGTTGTTAGTAGGTGAGATACTTTCCATCTGTTTACCTTATCTGTGAGCATTCGCTTTGACATTTTCTTCATTGTCATCATGGTGTGTTCTCAAATTTTAATGGTTCTGTAAGGATATTTTAATTGTAAAAATAGAAGTAAAAATAAAAGAAAAAGCTAATTCAATAATGGATAAAATATTTTGTGGGAAATAATTATTGGAAAATGAAAGTCGGGTAGTCTTTAACCTAAGAGCCAGATATGTTTTATAAAACAAGAGGTAAATCTCTGGTCTCGTGAACTCTGTCAGTCTGAATGCTGGATATTTTCTAATGTTTCTTGGTTAATGGTGTAACATAATTGGCTCTGGAGTGTATCAGTTTGTTAGATGTCACATCTTCAAGTTTAACGGTGTTACTTTTGTTGCTTGACGTTATTTCAACAACTTGCATCTCTTTAACTTCTTTATTGGTGTTCGTTAAGCATTCATAGTATATTATGGACATTTTTGTCTTTTGTAAGTGTATGTTGGTTTGTGCCATTGTAATAATGTGTACCCGATGTCCCTTATCCTCTTATACTTGGCTTCTCACGTTAAAATGAGAGACTATGATGGTAAACAAATCCTAGAGAGCGTCTTTGACAGATGCTTATGGTCTGTGGTTGGGAACATTTTTTGTTGTTGCTCGTATTGTAAGTTATGCAATTAGTTTTGTTGGAAGGTAGGTGGAAACGAATAAATGTTTTTTGTAATGGCTGGAGATGACTTCTATGTACTTATTTGTAATTATGTTTATTTGCTTACCTCTGGTCTTTGGGTTAAGTAAATGCCTCGAGTTATATCTATGTGTTTTTGTTGTTCATTATGTGGTGGGTGGGAA
Organism: Silybum marianum; assembly: GCA_036898165.1. Classification (NCBI taxonomy): domain Eukaryota; kingdom Viridiplantae; phylum Streptophyta; class Magnoliopsida; order Asterales; family Asteraceae; genus Silybum; species Silybum marianum. The sequence continues at coordinate 964,799 of CM072535.1, read as the reverse complement.
TGTCTCTTTTTGTTCTTCTCTGCCATATATGTATTTATTCTCAAAATTGAGCGTGACTGCCATTTTGTGCTCCCTTTAAAATGTCATAGCTAACAGATTAGAAATTCATGCAATTTATTATATCTTCGTAAACAGTAATTACAGACATTATCTGCACATCTGAAAGTAGTCTATAATCATTAGCTATGGTTGTATATATGTGAGATAAATTTGTATCAGTTGAGGTTTGATTGTTGACTTTTGCAAAATGATTTTCTTGATGTCAAATGCAACTCTGTTCTGGAAAAGAGGTATTTTAAGTATATGGCTTCTACATAAGGGATCATCATTGGTGCTTTCTGATAAACATTATCAGCCGTTTTTTTCATACAATTGGGTTCATTTATATACTGGCCAGATTCTATGTTTTTTTCATTTCTAAGTGCACTAGATGGCTTTAGTTCCTTTGCAATTGTAGAAAAAAGAATACTTTTGTCATAAAACTACTATTGGTAATTTGGTATGGTGGGCCCTCACCAAGGATCTGATATATGCAGCCATGCCTTGTTAGTAGAGAGCTCATTTCTATAATTTCTTCTCATGACTTACACATTATACTCTAATTACTCAGTGCTGTGATCAGGCTCTAGTGACAAATTCATTTATAATATTTTATTATAGAGGAAATTACACCATCGTCCCTGTGGTTTGGTCAAACTCCACCAATTGCCGCACCAGTTACGAATTACACCGAGCCACCATCATTTCAATTTGCTTACACCATTCATGCTTCCCCTAACAGGCGTTAAGTCCATCCTAAGTTGAGGGGGTTTGCCTTTTTTTATATTAAAAAAGGTGGTGTACAAGTGTGTAAAGCTTGTGTACAGGCATTTAGTTTGGGGGGGGGATGGGTTTTATTTTGTTTCTATATTTTAAAAATGCTTGTAAACAAACTTTTTTATTAAGAAGCCAAAATGACCAAAATGCCCCCCAACTTAATGGATGGACTTAACAGCTGTTAGGGGCAGGGGCGAATGGTGTAAGCAAATTGAAATGATGAGGGGTTGATGGCAATTGGTGGAGTTTGAGCAAACCACAAGGACAATTGGTGTAATTTACTCTATTATATTTCAACGCCTATGTTTTTGTCAACGTGATTAATAGAAATATAATTTTTAGATTTATGAATATAATCACACATGAAAAAGCAAATTGGTTTTGGCTTCCGTTTTTCCGTTTCAAAAACTGGAGGTATTATTGGAACTGGAATCAGGTTGTAGTACACCTTGAAGTGCTTGTTTGTAATATTATTGCAGCATGGTCGGCAGCATTGTGCAAAGTTAATCAGATTGGATGTATGCATGGAATTGCTGAATTGGTGGTTCAAATAATGGGAGATAGGAGTTAGCTGATGTCAACAGCATCTCCTAGCTGGAAATGGGCGATAGCTTATTTGCTGAGGGATTTGATAGCATTAAGTTTATATGTTTTAAAACTGTTTGAGATCTACTGTTCTCCCAGTATACACATACCCTTGTATTGTGTGAATGCTGCCTGTAAATGTAACTTAATTGACCTTTGGCACACATTGAATAACCGTAATTAATCAAATATCTTATTTTGGTGATGGCAGCTTCAGTAAAATGTCTATCATTTTGTTGGTTATGGAATTTACTCCTTTCATCTCATTTATCTGACCTTTTTACGACTTAATTTTTAGAATATGTTGTACAGGCTATGAACCAACAATTTTTGCACTTCAGATATCGGATTCTCACTTTTGTTGATTTTAATCCAAAGGTTTTTCACTTGCAACAAAAAGTTATTGTGCCCAGAAGCCTAGGGTGCGCATAGAAGACATGAATGATAATTATGGTGCAGTAAATTTTCAAAAATAAACTTTAAGAAAAGTTGGCTATTGTTAAAGTTGCTTTCTTGCTTTCAGTGACCTCATCTGCATTAATGCATCTATCATTTTCTTATTAAAAAAACTGTTGGGGGTATATGAAGCTGAGGCAATTCTGGAAGGGGAGTATGATTTTGAGTGCAAATGGTTCTTTTCTTTACCTAAAAATGAAGAAAAGCACACTGAAGAATAAAAACCAAGGGGCTGTTTGGCAGTTGCTGAATGGTTTGATGCAGAATGATTAAGTGGTCAGAATGATTAATAGGCTCTTATGATATAGTGCAAAATGAAATATAACTGTTTGGTAATTGTTCAGGATGTAATCAGAGTTCTTAATGGTTAAGGGAGGTCCAGGATACAAAATGATTCAGAGTGTTTAGGAACCTCCTTAGACTTATTTTTTGCCAAATAGGAACCACCTCTTAATGATTCAGAGTCTGCCTCTTAATGGAACTGTTAAGAGGTAAACAAACAACCTTTAATATAGGGTATATAACGGTGAGGAAGATTCTGGAACCGGGGGTGTGTTTTTGAGTTCGTATGTTTTTTTCTCTACCCAAAATGAAGAAAAGCTTTCTGACGCTCTAGGCATTTCTATTCTATTTCACATCATGAAACAATGCTTCTCCTGGGCTGTAAAATTAAATTAAGAATTTTATGGTTGCTGATTGCCTTTTTCTCCATTTCATGTTTGAGGACTGTGCCTGCTGTTGATGAGGTTTATCTATACATTGGTAAATGTTGTTGACAGAAAAAGTTACATCATTCAGGTTCAAAAAGTTGAAATGACAATAAGGGGCTGTTTGGTTGGTTTTCCATCAAGTCCTGTATGGATAAAGCTGGCTGTGGATTAATCTGTCTTTATAGATTGGGAAGGTTTTTCTTTGGGAGAGTTTTTTCATAGATGGGAGGAGCGAGTTTTTTAATGGGAAGGACATGTTTTGAAAAAACTTGGCTTTCTGCATAAAGCTCTTCTCTAGAAGCTTACTGAATAAGCCATTTTTTATATCATTAAGCCACTATCAAACAATCATGTGTAGCTGACCGAATAAGCTGTGAGTCTCATTAAGCTGCTAACAAACAGGCCCTAAGCCATCCTACTTTTTTCTAGAGATGCACAAATGTTAAATTTGTTTAACATTAAACTAAGTTGCATAAACTGGGAATATGTTTTAAGTTGACATTGTGTACAATATTTGTGAACTGTTACTGCAGTTGTTCCTTCTGCAATTTTTGATGCATACAAGAAGTTTTACTTATTTTTAGGTTTCTTTTAAATTTTGTTCCTCAAATTATACATTCATTTGCACATATTAATATACAATAAGTTTGTGAGCATCATCTGTTTTAGTAATTACTTGATGCATCATTATGTTAAAAAAACCTGTATGCATTTCTTACAATATCTTCGTGCAGCAGAATGTCATTATGTTCGGTGATATCTTTGAAGTAATTCACTTCAATGCACATAGCCACATTATATTAAAAGATATAGGTATCATATACATTGCATACGAATATCTTATACTAGGTCTTTGCAAAGTAAGAAATTAGGATAAGATGGTTTTAAATTAAATATATTTGTTATAGGTCATGCCATTATATATCTTGACCTTTAACTTCTTTTGGACTTATGATTTGTATTTTTTATTTCAGTCTTGCTACCATAGCTCGGAGGAGGCAGGTCCAGTATAGCTCCGTTCTTTCTGCGCTGCTTGATTTTGATGCCGGTTTCATAGCGAAAGGAGCCCATAATCCAAGCATACAGTATTCTATACGAACTGCTTTTTTGGGGTTCTTGAGGTGTACACACCCTGTTATCATGGAGGTAATTGTTTATTTATCATGGTTCAAGATGAAATATGTATTTATAATTGAGTGACTGACTTCTGCAACCATTGTATAGTGAAATATGTATTTATAATTTAATGAATCTTTATCTTGTTTCTATGATGTATAGTGAATAAAATCCTCTTCCCAAGAACCAAAGTTTTCTAGACTCATTTTTCTTAAAAATTGAAGTGTTTCACTATTAGTTTTAATTTTTTTTGATAATGCTGTTACTTATCCTAACTTGTGGTTTTATTATTCAATCTCAAAAATCAGTCGAGAGAGAAGTTAATCAAGGTTCTGCGGGCAATGAATGCTGGTGATGCAGCTGATCAGGTGATGCGGCAGGTTGATAAAATGCTGAGAAATAGTGAGCGTGCTTCTCGTGATGCTAGGGCAAATAAGGTAATCTACTTGCTTCTATTTTTTGAAGTATATTTTATCTTCTGATTACTATTTGTAACAATCTTATTCTATTTTTTATAGGATGATCAACCATCGAGCCATGTGGTTATGTCAGGGGACATGCCACCAAGGAAACGTTCAATCCCTATGGATCATGAACATTTAGGTTCATCCAATGATCTAGCATCGAAGAGGAGTCGTTATGGCTCTAATAGTAATAATACAGGTTCTATAATTCAAAGTGATTCAGCACATGATCATTCTGTAAATGGAGCTTCTGGAAAGATGCCACCGCTAGATAATGGACTCACCCCTGTTGAACAAATGATTGCCATGATTGGTGCGTTACTCGCTGAAGGAGAAAGAGGTGCTGAATCTCTTGAAATCTTGATATCCCAGATACATCCAGATCTTCTAGCTGATATTGTTGTGACAAATATGAAGCATTTGCCTAAAAGTCCTCCCCCATTAACGAGAATTGGCAGTCTGCCAGTAACCCGCCAAAGTGGTCTTCCAAACACTCCTTCCCAGGTTGCACCAACTACACAGAATCCTGTGCTGACAGCATCAGTGTCCATCTCATCAAATGCAATAAGCACACCATTGTCTACTACAGCCACTTCCATTAGTCTCCAAGCAGATCTCAAACGTGATTCACGAAGGGTGAGTTTAGCATCATGTTGTGTTTATTTGTTTGCTTTTTCATTCAGCCTTTCCCCTTCATTTATAGTTAAAGTTTATCCTTATGTTTTACAGGATCCTCGTCGCCTTGACCCACGGCGTGTGGCATTACCTGTTGGAACCCATTCAGAGCATATTACGGAAGATGTTACAAGTCTGACACAATCTGGTCTAGCAGAGTCAGAGTCTGATGCCTCTGCCCTGTTCAAAAGACAACCTCCTCGGGTTGTAGTGCCAATTATTGAGAATACATCTGAAATTCTTATACCCAAAGCAGAAACTGAGTTGCATATCCCAGAAAATATAACAGTTTCTCAAGCCAATCAGGTTCCGGATGAACAAGCCATCCCAGTTGGTCCTGAGGTGGAATTCAATATTGTTTCTGATGTATCTGTTTCTCCTATTGAGTCAGATGCGCAGAAGTCAACGGATGTTGTAATGACAGATGAGGACCACTTTCCGTTATTGGTGGAAGCTGAACAGCTTTCACCAAGTACAGTGGACACACCTGTTTTGGAGGAAACCTCTGTTGATTTACCTGTGGTTCCATCTTATGTGGAATTGACAGAAGAACAGCAAAGAAATATAAGGAAATTGGCAATCGAAAGGATTATAGACTCTTATAAGCAAATAAAAGGGACGGAATTTATGCAGACACGCATGGCGTTGCTTTCTCGACTGGTTGCTCAGGTGGGGGTTGACTCCTCTCTTGATTGCTGTTCTTGTTTACCCTTTTGGAAGGCATTGCTATTAATTCTAACTTTGTTTTATTTACCTAATATTATTTATAAACACCAGATGTTTATATATAATAATGTATGACAACCTTGTAAAACAACATCTTTTCTGTGAGGTAATATTATGTTTATTTATAAGATATAATCAATGTTCTTGTTGTGATGTGGCATGTTCAAGTCATTCATGCGTGATATTCTTATCGTGTGAAGCAACACCCCATTACATCAATCAAATGAGTGATAAGATCAAGCTATAAAACATTATAATAAGATGAAGACATGAGCTTGTTGCTCAGTCATCCCAAATAAGGGGCTGTTTGGTTGGCTTTCCATTTAGTCCTGTATGGATAAAGCTGTCTGTGTGAATTAATCTGTCTGTATAGATTGTGAAGGTTTTTGTTTGGAAGGGTTTTTCATAGATAGAAGGAGCCTGTTTTTTAATTGGGAGGGGAAGTTTTGGAAAAAAACTTGGCTTTCTGCATAAAGCTCCTCCCTGAAAGCTTACTGAATAAGCCATTTTTCATATCATTAAGCCACTACCAAACAGTCATCTATAGCTGACGGAATAAGCTGTGAGTCCAATTAAGCTCATTAAGCTGCTAACAAACAGGCCCTAAGTCCATTATAGAGATTTGTAGCCTACCTTTTATGCATATCAACAATTTTCAGCAGTGCTTGATGATGGATTCAATTTAGTAATATAAATCAATAAGATGACTTAATCCCATATGTCATATAGTTGCCGAAATTCGTTCAAATTTTTTCCAATGCAACATCTAAACTGGATGCAGTCAATTTATCAGGTTGGTTATGAACAGGAGCTTATAGTTGAACAGGGGTATTTCTGGTACTTTTTTAGTAGGAAAGATGGCAGGTATATGTTAAAAAATGATAGTTTGAAGAACAAGGATTCTTGTTTAAGACATAATTTTGTGGTACACTTGCATATATTACTTTTCTGCTGCATTTGGCAACTGAGCAGAACAGACGCTAAATATATATTATAACCAAGGTCTGTTTTTAGTATTTATTTACAATTTGCAAGCCAAAATGATTAAATTGCTGGTACTATTCATTACTGTTTTGAGTGCAAACCTAACAGTTTTGGAGGAAAGAAGATGAACTGGTATAGGGTAGAACATAACCTAAATGAACAATTAGGCATCTGTTTCAAAACTATCTATTTTGTTTAAGAAGCCTTCCCATTGGCAACACTTAAAAGGCTTTTATTAATCATTTGAATTTGGCAACACTTAATACTAATCATAAATATAACAAACTATGATTATAATTCTGTTTCAGTTATTAGTATGGAGTGAAGTAAGATTGTTTGACATTATAATCTTGTTTTGCAAGTTAACATAGTTTTTGATGATTGGATTTATTGTAACTTGAGTTCTACAGTGGAAACTTGCTTACATGATACTTAATTTGCCTTTATATCTTTTGGAATGACATTGAGAGTAAGAAAAGATGAAACTTTATGATACCTTCTCCCCTAAAGACCTCATGCCTTGCATTTATTCAATATGTGACGATCATTTTCCCACAAAAGATACAATATTTCACATCTTTTTGGTATTATTTGCAGCATATGTTATTGAGGCAGCAAAAGAAGAATTATAATGATATTTTGTTCATTGTTATGCTACAGGTTGATGCTGATGATGATGTAATTTTAATGATACAAAAGCATATTGTCTCAGATTACCAGCATCTGAAGGTATTTGCTTTAAATATTTATATATATATATATTGTTAAACCTTTGTGTGTAATATGAATTTGCATCTTTACCAGGGGCATGAGCTCGTAATGCATGTGCTATATCACCTGCACGCTCTGACTATGTCAGATTCAGCTGAAGACTCTTCAGTGGCTGTTGTATATGAGAAGTTCTTTCTGGGAGTGGTAAGAACTTCCTATAGGTACCATAAAAATCCAATTTTTTGGAATTCTTTATGCTTAACTGTTAAGCCGTTTTGTTGTAGGCAAGGTGTTTGCTGGATGCTTTGCCAGCAAGTGATAAGTCATTTAGCCGACTTTTTAGTGAAGCTCCTTCTTTGCCTGATTCTGCATTTAAGCTTCTTGATGATATATGCTCAGGAAATAACAACTGTGGAAAAGATATTCGTGATGGTTATCGTGTTACCCAAGGTCTTGGTTCTTTGTGGAGCTTAATTTTAGGACGTCCTCATAATCGTCAGGCCTTTTTGGATATTGCTTTGAAGGTAAATTTGTCTATATAGTTATATATATATTTTAAAGGAAACCTGGAAATATAATGAGCCCTTTTAATTTTTAATTCTTTGAGCAATATCTGCGACTTTCTTGTTGGTTTAAGAAAATATTTAGTATAATGTGAAGTTATGAACTACAATTTTTATATTCTTGATAATTTTCTTCTCGTAATCATCAATTTTAACCAATTATATGTTGTTTGAAATGTATTGTGAAATGCAGTGTGCTGTTCATCCCAAAGATGACATTCGCGCAAATGCGATCCGACTGGTAAGTCAGAACTTATATGTTTCAAATGGAGTTTTAAGTTCTCTTTTTGGTAGCATTTATATATTTTGTTTATATATCTTTATATTGTGTTCTTATCTGTTGTCAGGTGACGAACAAACTTTATGTAATTAGTTCAATCTCAGAGAAAATTGAGGATTTTGCTACAAGCAAATTGCTTTCGGCTGTTAATAGACCAGCATCAGATACTGAAGTTTCAGTTTCGGGGGCCGATGATCAAAGAACAGAAGGGCAGGTGTGCTATATTTAAATAACTATTTACTGCATTCGCTACTGGATCTTTTATCAGATTTATATGGTGAATTTTAGGCTTTTGTGTAAGAGATACCTTTTTTTTTCCTGAACCCTTCACACTTGTTTTGCGGTATAAGGGCTTGTGTGTTAGCATCTTAATGAGCTTAATGAGCTTAATGGGACTGGCAACTTATTCCCTCTGCTGTACATGACTGTTTGATAGTGGCTTAATGATATAGAAATTGGCTTATTCAGTAAGCTTCCAGGGAGGAGCTCAGAAAGCCAAGTTTTATTTTCCAAACTCACCCCTCCCAATTAAAAAACACGTTCCTTCTATCCATGAAAAACCCATCCCAATCTATACAGACAGATTAATCCACACAGACATCTTTATACATACAGGACTTAATGGAAAACCAACCAAACAGCCTCTAACTCTCCAATAGATGAACACCTTTTTCTGGGTTCTAAAGTAAATTGGTTCATTTTAAGACAAAAATACAAAAGGGAAGGGGAAGTACATTTTATTTAGATGAAGATAATTTCATTTGGACCACAGGCTTTTTATGCGAAACTAGTTAGCTATGCTAAAAATGAACATATAAAATTTATGCTTAATACAGTAGATTAAGGGCAGCAGACGTTTGGATTATGGAAGCATTAATTACTTTTTTTTTTTTATCATTTTCAGATGGGAAGTCAAGAAACATCAATTAGCGGTTCTCAGATTTCAGTGCCAGGGACTTCTGAGAATGGCACTGCAATGGGTGCACAATCTGATTCCCAAAGTGATTCGTCAATGTCGGCTCTTCAAGCTCAACAACACCTTTCTTTGTTTTTTGCCTTGTGTATCAAGGTTTGCTTACTTCTCTGTGAAGTTATCTTTATTTATAAAGGTACTTGTTATTTATAATGCTGATGTTACCCTCCTTGCTTTTTTGCAGAAACCTAGTCTTCTTCAACTTGTATTTGACAAAATTGATCAAGCTCCAAAGACCGTTAAACAGGTGGTTATTATTTGCTAAAAATCGCTTAATTTAAAAAAAAAAAAGGTTCAGTCTAGTTGGTGTCTGCTGATTTTAATTTACTTATTTATAAAACGCAGGTTATCCATCGCCATGTCCCTATTATTATCCGGGCCTTAGGTCCATCATATTCCGATTTACTCTCCATAATATCCGATCCACCCAAAGGAAGTGAAAACCTCCTGACACAGGTGTATATTTTTTAAATTAATTTTTTGAATTTTTTTTTTCTGCTGATTGTATTGTGTCCATATAATTTTATGGTTTTCTTTTCTATAAGGTGCTACATGTTCTGTGTGAAGAGACGACTCCTTCAGCCGATTTAATTACAACTGTCAAGCATTTATATGAAACTAAACTTAAGGTGATAAATTTATAAATTTATACTTGCCAACATGTTTTTGAAATATTATCATTAATGGTGTTTTTTATTTCTTGCAGGATGCTACAATTCTTATTCCAATCTTGTCTTCCTTTACCAAGAATGAGGTTTTCTTTCTCTTTCCTTTTAATATGTTTCTTATCTTTTTTTATAATGAATTCATATATGTTATGTATAGAACTCTGAATTTTGTGTTTTTGTCATCTAAAATAATGTGGTTTTTGGTTTCAGGTTTTGCCTATTTTCCCTCGACTTGTTCATCTTCCATTGGAGAAATTTCAGACGGCATTGGCTCACATACTACAGGTTGAACTACCCTAGTCCCATATTGAGCATTATAATAATAGTAATAAATCAATTAGTGAGTTATTATAAGTTTATAACACTATTAATATAAGCAAGATAATATGTTCTATTTGTTTCATAAAGATATCCACTAGTGTGAACAAACACAAAAATTGCTCCTTGGTTGTGCAACAATTCAATATTTGACTAATAACTAAATACCTAAAATACCCCTCAAGATAAATTTGTGAAAACATGTGGGCCACAATCAAAATCGTTAAGATCTTCTAATGGTTATTAATGGATAAATTTGGGAAGAAATATTTCCGGAAAAGTAATTTAGAAAACTTGCTTTATATATGCAGGGTTCAGCTCATATGGGGCCCGCACTAACGCCAGCTGAAGTGTTGGTTGCAATCCACGACATGAGCCCTGAGAAGGATGGCGTTCCACTGAAAAAGGCATGTCTGCTATCTGTCTCAATAATAAGAGTAAATTGCGATTTTCGTCCCTGTGGTTTAGAAATTGTGATTTTCGTCTTGATGGTTTACAATTTATTGCTATTTTCGTCCCCAGACTAAGTCCTACCTTTAAGTACAAGGGACCAAAACAGTAAAGAATTGTAAACCACAGGGACCAAAACAATAATAAATTATAAATCATAAGGAGAAAAATTAAAAATGAATTACAAACCATAGGGACAAATGAAGCTTAACCTGCATGGTTTCCAATTTCCGTGCCAACAGTTACATATATATGATAAAAAGATTTGATCAAGTAACATGGGAGTCACTTTTGAACTCATTGCATGAGTGTGTGTGAGTGTGTGTGTGTATATATATATATATAGAGGAAAGTCAAAATGCGAACTCAAATTGGGTTGTGACCGTGAGGACAAATGAGAGCCCGACACTTGTCTGAATTTGTATTATTCAGACTGAATAATGAAGAAAATATTCAGTCTGAATAATACTATTATTCAGTCTGAATATTTTCTTCATTATTCAGTCTGAATATGATGAATATGACATGTGTCGTGCTCTCATTTGTCCTTACGTTCACAACCAAATTTGAGTTTGTATTTGGACCCGCCCCTATATATATGTATGGATGTTGGTTCATTTAGAAACTAGACGAAGAGTAGAAACTATAGAAACTTTGGCAAATCAATATGAAAAATAATTTTTTTTCATGATTTTTTTTCATCAAATGCTATGATTTAAGATATTATTGCACATATGTTTGTTTCATAATGTAAAAGTTTCACGTGTATTTGTTTTTCATAAGTTGAAAGTTTCTCATGTATTTTTTAATGAAAAGTTTCATATGTTTTTGTTTCACAGTGTAAAGTTTCACATGTAATTTTTTCACAAGATGAAACAAACATATGTGAAATAATATCTTAAATCATAGCATTTGATGAAAAAAAATCATGAAAAAAAATATTTTTTATATTGATTTGCCAAAGTTTCTATAGTTTCTACCCTTCGTCTAGTTTCTAAACGAACCAGCCTCTGTATGTATATATATATATATATATATATATATATATATAACTGCAATTTCTAAACAACAGGGATGAAAAACGTAATAAATAATAATGTCAAAAAGCAGTCATTTTTACACTTTGAGTTTGTAAATTCTTGCAGATGATGGATGCTTGTGCAGCTTGTTTTGCACAGCGCACTGTTTTCACACAACAAGTCCTAGCAAAAGCATTGAACCAAATGGTATTGCTCTCCCAGTTCAACTTTCATATTAGTTTATAGTATGTGTATATGTTTCTAATGTTTCTAACTTTTTTTTAATTTTTAGGTTGATCAAACACCTTTACCTCTTCTCTTCATGAGGACAGTAATCCAGGCGATTGATGCTTTCCCCAAGCTGGTATTTAAGATTATTCATTTTGTGCATACTTAGAGCATTTAAATTTGATATATATATATATATATAGAGGGAGGTTCAGGAGAAAACACTAAAAAAAGAGAAAACTGAAGAACACCCTGGGAGGCCGCCATCTGGTAACATGCATTTGTGCATATGCACTAATGCATATTTATGCATTGATGCATAGAAAAATGAGCTCTTATCGCTTATATGCATTTGTGCATATGCACTAATGCATATATATGCATTGATGCATAGAAAAAAAATATCGTCCAGATGGCGGACTCTCAGGGTGTTCTTCAGTTTTCTCCTTTTTTAGCGTTTTCTCTTGAACCTTCCTCTATATATATATGTATATGTATATTTGTTTGCTATCTTGAAGGATATCTTATCTGTTTGTAACACTCATGCTTCTATATTCAGGTTGATTTTGTTATGGAGATACTTTCCAAACTCGTAAGTAAACAGGTGAGTGGTTTAATGTAATGACTTAATTTTATTTGTGGTTGGTTTCATTTGTTTATTTACTCAACTCATCCTTTTTTAATCCGAAAGAAAAAAAAGGAAGTGAAAACAAAAATAGAATTTGCAACTTGTTACCCTTTTATGCAAGAGTTAACTACAATACATTTAAGGCTACTTCTTAACTATATTTTAATTTTATAAGCAACTTTGTGTAGTCGATTTAAGTGTTCCTGTGGTTGGTTCAGATATGGAGGATGCCGAAATTGTGGATTGGCTTTCTGAAATGCATTTCAGAAACTCGGCCACATTCTTTTTGCGTATTGTTACAAGTATGTTTGGTTACATTCGTTTCTTTTTTCTTTTTTCTTTTTGTAATTTTTTCAATCCGTTAAGTTTCTTAATATTGAATTGTTATTGCAGTTGCCATTACCACAACTCGAGATTGCTTTGCAAAAATATAGTACCCTCCGAGCTCCTCTTGCTGCATATGCCAATCAACCGCATATTAAAGCCTCTTTGCCTAGGTACATATATTTATCAGATGACATTATTTACTAAATGCATTCACAAATCGTCTTTATATCGTATAGGCTTGTAGGGACGGGTTCAAATGAGAACTCAAATTTGGTTGTGAACGTGAGGACAAATGAGAGCGTGACACGTGTCATATTCAGACGGAATAATGAAGGAAAATATTCAGACTGAATCTAGTGTTATTCAGACTGAATGTAGAATGTAGTATTGTTCAGACTTAATGTAGTGTTAGAGGCTGTTTGGTTAGTTTCCATGAATTCCTGTATGGATAAAGCTGTCTGTGTGGATTAATCTGTCTGTATAGATTGGTGAGGTTTTTGTTTGGGAGGGTTTGTTCATAGATGTAAGGAGCTTGTTTTTTAACTGGGAGGTGCAAGTGTGGAAAAAAACTTGACTTTCTGCATAAAGCTGCCCCTAGAAGCTTATTGAATAAGTCACTTTCTATATCATTAAGCCACTATCAAACAGTCATGTATAGCTGAACATATAAGCTGCGAGTCCCATTAAGCTCATTAAGCTGCTAACAGACAGGCCCTTATTCAGTCATAATAACACTAGATTCAGTCTGAATATTTTTCTTCATTATTCAGTCAGAATATGACCCGTGTCGCGCTCTCATTTGAGCTTGTCTCTAGACTGTGGCGGGTTCAAATGAGAACTCAAATTTGGTTGTGAACGTTAGGACAAAATGAGAGCGCGACGCATGTCATATTCAAACCGAATGTAGTGTTATTCAGTCTGAGTAACACTACAATCGGTCTGAATATTTTCCTTCATTATTCAGTGCGAATATGACACGTGTCACGCTCTCATTTGCCATCAAGTTCACAACCAAATTTGAGTTCGCATTTGAACTTTCCTTTAGGCTTCTTGTATAGTTTGGTATAATTAAAATTTAACCCTTCAAATAAAAATTAAAAAAATATGAATACTTTTATACGTTTTGTTATTTCTTTGATCTGAGTTGACCTCTGATTTTTCAGGTCAACTCTACAAACCCTTGGGCTTGGAAGTGAATAACACTTATAGCAGCAGCAGCAACAACCCAGAAAAAAGTAGTAAAGTGGAAGGGACATCATAACGATTATAAAACAACAAGTTTCGCAATTCCGCCACCTGTGTTGGGATCGTTTACGTGTGGGACCCACTGTTGGTAATTTCCCGAGTAAATATAGTTGGATTCAAGAAAGAAAGAAAGAGAGAGATAGCATGTTGCTTTTCAAGTGGCGATCGTCGATTGTGGGATGTATCATTAATTCATTGTTATCTTTTTGTAATTTGATGTTTAGTTTTTTAAATATTGATGCAGTAGTGAAGTGAGATCTGTTGCAAAACTTTCTTTTTGTCATTTTTTTTTTAATTTTTTTTGAAACTAGGTTATTTTGTGCATTAGTGTTGAATATCATCCAAACAAACATAATGGTCTTTACTTGTTGAGGAGACTCGGTTTTACAAACTTTTAAAAAAATTAGCGTAAAACAATGTATTTACGAGATTATGCGAATGATATCTATGTGGGTATCGGGTTTATATGTGTAGATGGGCAAATGTAACTGGACCTTAATTTATTGGGCTCGAGTTTAACTGAAATTGGGCTAAGAGGGACCAGTTATAACTAGTTTAAAACCGGTTGAGCCCAATCAGTTGTTACTAGAGATTGCAAATTGGGCCGGGCCTGGCCCGGGACTGGTAAGGCCTGGTTATGGGACCGTTGAGTGATTGTAAGCTTTGAACTTTATAAATCTACTAGATGGATTTTTTTTGTCCCCTGAACTGTAACATCACACCGTTCTTGGCCACACTGAACAGAGGCCCGATCCATGACTAGTTATTGGGACCAACCTGGCTTGGCCCATCGCTGGTTATGGGACCAACCCAGTCTGGCCCGTGACCCGTCGCGGGACTTACTCGTCGTGGGACTGGTTTTTCTGAAATAAATGTATTATTATATGTATTATTAAGTGTATTTCTAATTTTTTAAGTTTATTTGATTGAAAATCGATTATAAAACTATAATAAACATATTCAGCTAATTATAAAATTATAATAAAACGTATTGAACTAATTATAAAATTATAATAAAACGTATTTTTAAAGTGTATTTGTTGATTGACCTTATTTCAAATAGCTCTAGGGTTGTTCTTTTTCTTTCTCCCAATTGTGCCCTTATATTTTTTCAAATAACTTTAAATAAGTTCTTTTTAAGCTATTTTACATTGTTATCTAGCTTAATAGCTAGTTTTTATCAAACATGAATAGTTTACATCAGTAGTTTGCCAAGTTTACCAAACAAAGCCTAATTAAGGATTTAGGATGAGATGGATGTTTAAACTGACACATCTTAAGTATATAAAGTATAATGCTTATTGGATTATGTATGCATATCTTAGAGATTGACTCTTATCTTTATTTTCAACGTTACTTGGCGTTCATGGACCATTTGAAATCGACTGATACAGATGTTCAAAGTCGAAACCACTCCCGTAAAGTGGTCAAACACGAGAATCTAGTTGAAAGTCAAACCACTTACAACCTTAGTTTTCTTTATGCTTGGAATCATAATCCCATGTCCTGTCCCTATCCATTAAGGTTTCATCTGTGTCCACAATCACATAAGAGAACTGAGAACACATTATCAGAGAGAGAATGATTGTATATCTTCACATAACTGGTAGGACAGACAGATAACATGAAATTTAAGAACAAAAGATTTTTATTCAGATGATTCAGGAAACATGTAAAGTGGGCCCAAAACTTTAATATATGCGCATTAGTTTTATATGAAACATTCCAAAATAAAGGTCTGGTCTCATTTGGTGAAAACTGATAGACCTTAATTCTAAAAACACTTTATATCATCTTGAGTGGTTCCTTCTTTGACCCCACTGCCTAATTAACACTTGATTGTTCTCACTAGTAGTACTAGTAGTGTTGGTCCATTTTGCACACAATATAATTTTTCTATAAAGTCATTCTTGTTATGTAGCTTAATATCGATAAAAATTATCGTGCGTTTGAAGGATAAATTGTCGTTTTTCGTATTGGTCAGCAATGTATAATGGTTTGGTAAACGACGTGTTTCATTTTATAAGCATTGTATGACCAGAAACTGTGAAATTTACGTGAAGTAATTCGTATCTTTTTGCCATGTGTTTATTTTCTTGTTCTTGGGAACTCTAGATATGGTGCACACACACTTCTATCTGTCAATTTGGTGGTTGGTTTTCTTTTCCTTACAAATTTAAGATATTATTTCAAATATATTCAGTTCAAAGTAGTGTGTAAGACATGAACAGACATAGGAACTAATACATTTCTTCATGTTGGCCACTTCTCTCAAGTTAAAGTTCTACATATACTCTTCAATGATCCTAAAATAAATGTTAACAATGAAAAAAGATACAAAATTCTAGAAATGTGTAATCATTATATTTTTTTAAATAATTTAGGGACAATTGTACCCAACAATAAAGGGAGTAATTGATTTGACACACACACACACATATAATATATATATATATATATATATATATATATATATATATAACAAATCATGTCGGGGGGGGGGGTTGTGGATGGTATCCCAATCTACCCGGGTTCGAATCCAAGGGGAGTTAATTTGAGGGCATGAGGAGTACCCAGTCCTTGGGGTACAGTCTAGCCTTTAATCGGCGCCCCGTCTTAGAGCGTGGTTGGGCTCTAGGTTCGGCGTAAGGCCCGGGCGGGACAATGACGCATTAGTGGGCTTCCCGTGGATGCCTGATAGCGCCGGGGAGGTGTGCGTGTGTTCGTGGTAGTCGTTCGTTGGTTCGATGCCACTATGCCTTCCAAATATATATATATATATATATATATATATATATATATATATATAGATAGAAGGAGGTTCAAACGAAAACGCTAAATATTTAAGAAAACAAGAAAACCTTTTTTAATATACAAAATCACATAACATGAAAAAATGGACACGAGCGACTTTTGCCGCGGGTTAAGTCGCGGGAAAAGTCGCGGCTAATCATATATGATTTTGTATGTGAATCATATATGATTTTGTGTATGAAAAAAGTTTTCTTGTTTTCTTAAATAGGTAGCGTTTTCGTTTGAACCTGCCCCTATATATATATATATATATATATAGAGAGAGAGAGAGAGAGAGAGAGAGAAAGAGAGAGAGAGAGAGAGAGAGGCCCCTTCAAGTGTTAACCCAATAATTTGTGTTAACCGTGTTAACTCATCGTTTACTGGTGAACACCATGCTCGTTCACTGGTGAAACACCATTCATCAGTAAACGAATGGATCCATACATGCATGCTCGTTCACTGGTGAACACCATTCGTCAGTATACGAGCATGGTGTTCACCAGTGAACGATGGGTTAATACGGTTAACACAAATAATTGAGTTAACACTTGAAGGAACCTCTATATATATATATATATGCGCACACACACACACACACACATATATATATATATATATATATAAGGGACTATTTATGGGAGAACTCTTTATTTTGTAAGAATGATGAGATCCATTCACAACCGCACATGTTGAACCTATACATGGTAATTCACGTTGTGATTAGTTACTTGATCCAAACCAATGTCTTTTCTATTTCGAACATTAAACATAAACATGTTAATTCATATTGTTAATACTCATTAATCATTTATGTCTCAAGCATTAAACCCAAACATGGTATTTCGTATTGTGGATGCTCATTAAAATAATAGATATGGTTGGATGTATTGTTCTCATAAATAATCAGATTCTCAAATAATTACCACCCTATATGTATAAACTATTAACAAGCATCGTATAAATAATTATTCAAGCATCAGGGTTAGAAAGGGTAAAGTAATAAATGATAAAGATGAAAAAGTATGAAACATGATTAGTTTATTAACTATTAACTAGCTTAGTCGTTATAAGCTAACTTATCAATTAGTTTGAAAAAAAAAAACCTAATCCATGTACAGGGTTGGGTTCGGGTGAGAAGAAGAGTTAATGTGAGAAGCGTAAGAAGGGATCTCCACCCTTGGATGTACATTAGGATGAGATGCACCAGATCAACTCTTTTCTAAGGCGCCATTTATGGGTGAGTATGAGAATTAAAGTGATCAATGGTTCAGAGCTTTTCTTACGCTTCTCATTTTAACTCTTCTTCTCACACGATGCTATGCCTTCATGCATAATGCATATAGTGATAATGATGAGATAAAAAAAATAATTGTGGCTTTATAGAATAGGCAAGTAATGGTAGTACAATTGAAACGAAACCTTATGCTTAATTATGTGTTTATCTATACATTTGGTACGATTTTGTCGTTGGAGCAACTTGAGTGATTAGTCTGATTATAGGTTTATGGCTTTGTTAATTGAGAAATTTGTATTAAAATGGAATTAACTTTAAATTGATTCCTATTTTAAAGAACCAGCTTGATTGTGAGTCCTTTGTGACAGGGACTTTAATCAATTGTCATATCAACAGTTAATATAAATATGTATAAAATAAAAATATATGACAGATAAATAAAAGGAAAATTCATAAAAATAGTAAATCAACAAATAGAGTTTTATTTTTTAGTCATTCTATAACTAAGTTTATGTAATGATTAACTAAAACATAATTTAAATTAGAAAATGACTAAAAAAACAGCCCTATCAACTTTGATTATTTCTAAAAAAATTCCATAAATAAAACTATATGCTACTGGTAATCGACTATTTGTCTATGGAACATTAATATTTTTTCTATTAAGATGAAATAAATATAAATAAAAAATTATAAAAAAGTTTTAATAAATGATTGAATTTTTTAATTGTTTGTTCTATTTTTGTTGGTGTGATGTTACACATGTATGTAATTGGACCTTTGGGATTAAAACAAAAGATATTTGATGTTATTGTATATAAAATAATGTTTTTTTGGAGAATTTTAAATAGTATATAAAATGGATTCATTTGAAATCATATATAAAAAATATGATTTGAATTACCCTTTTGTCATGTTATTTGAATCATTCTTCTAGTATTTTTTTTCCATCCGAATCGATACAAAATTTTATTTATATTTTTAATGTTTTGAATTGACATTGGAACTTTTGGATAACACAAAAGATATTTGATGTTATTGTATATAAATTTGGAAAAGAAATTTGAATAACATATAAGATGGGTCCATTTGGAATCATCTATAAAAAATATGATTTTAAATTACCTTTTTTACCATGTTATTTGAATCATTCTTCTACTAATTTTTTCATACGAATCAATATAAAAATTTCTTTATTTTCTTAATGTTTTTGAATTAACATAAAAGTGGTCCAAATAATAACGCCATTAGAAAATTATAGGAGCGAAGGCAAAAACCAAAAGTCTTACACAATATGTGAAGATGATAACTCTTATCACAGTTAGCGTTTACCGGATAAATTGTTGCATACGATATCTTTTAATGGACTAAAATCTTACCTGGTAAATAAGTGATAGTATTAAATTTTACCAGTAACCACTTACTTGGATTATGTGTTTGATAAACGACCCTTAATGATTCAAATGAAAAAGTTCAATAGTTTTTCATTCAAAAAAAATTATGAACTAAATCATTCAAAATGAAAAAGTTGGTTTTTTTAACCGTTTTTTATATAAATTGATGTAAAATAAAAACATTACAGTGTGAGTGGCTCGTCAAGGCGGGCAATTGTGTACCACGTGCTCCATGGTGCCACCCACCCTAACATACAATGTGTATAATCGGCCGTCCATCATACTATCGCCCGATAAGGAACCTCAATAATCTTGAATATGATTTTTTTTTAAGGGTAACCCAGACAAAACTCAGACTAATCCCGACAAAGTTTTTTGACTGTAATAATCAACCCTGATAAACTCAGTGACCATAATTGTTGAGAACGCCTGGATTCGAACCCTGAGTGGTTGGGATATTCTTTCAACCCCCAGGCATTCGACCAGTAGACATTCATGATCTTGAATATGAATCTTATAAAGATAGATAGACTTAATGCATGATGTTAAACCATATAAATAATTAGTACATGATGTTGACTAGTAATGAATGCAAGGATTAAAGTTTAGTCGAGTTTGAGAAAAAAAAAGATTTTTAACTTTAAGTTCATTTTTTTTGACTTTTTCTAAATATAAAATGTAAGTCGATGACATAATGATCATCACAATCATTTTTCGAGGTTTTGTTAAACAAAACTAGGTAAATTAACCTGATTATATAGTTGAGTGATATTTTTGTATGCTTTTACAGTAAAGCGACCTAAGTGAAACACTTTTAAAGTTTGGTGGTCAGTGAAGAGGATAGGACGATCCCCCGCTCCTATAGTTCTTTCTTTCCAACTTGATTGTACCTGACATGGTCCTATTCCGATTAAAAGAAGCAAATAAAGGATATCCTCGTGAAGGGAAGCCTGCAAATTAAGCACCGAGTCGTCTTTCTACTCTACTTATATAATAAAAAGTAGATTGAAACTTTCCATAGACATGCATTGTTAATAATCAAATATCTAAGATAACTCTTAGCACAAAAAAAATTAAAAAACAAAATTGGGGATCATGACGAATCATGTCAATATTTTATAATAATTGTGAATTGACAAATAGATAAATTTGACCCAATTTTTCCCCTATAAGGTAGCATTTTGCTAGTTTTAAAAACGACACATTTTTCTTTTTCTTTTTACCCAAATTAATCTATTTGCTTATTAACAATCATTGTAAGATATACGTGACATTAATTTCAATTAAGCAGAGTTGGTCAATCATGTTAAACATATGTTATTTAAGTACAAAATGAAGCTTTGAGTATTAATGGATAGACACCTCCCCTTCTATGAGGCTATATGACATTCCAAAATCAATTCTAACAGATCGTTATAACTTTGACAGTGTCACATGGCTTCCCAATAATGCACCCTTAACGGAGCTGATCCTTAGTCTCGATTTTACTCTAAAATGATATTTCTACATTGATTTTCACATCAATGAGATAAATCAAACCAAACGTAGTAAGTAGGCCACAAACTAATGTTATGAGCTCATATGAAGGATCAATGGTTATTGGCACCGACAAATAATTAATCAAAGTTTATGGCCCTCAATGATCCTAGTCATACTCATGCTAAGGATCCATAGCTATTGGCAACGACCAATAATATATCAAAGTTTATGGGTCTCGATGATCCTAGCTAAGAACTCACGCTAATGATCAATAGCTATTGACGACGACCAATAATATATCAAAGTTTATGGCCCTCGATGATCCTATGCGTAGTTCTATTTACAAAAGGGACGACCATCCCAATTTAAGACCGACTTATATGCCTGTAGATCAGTTGCATTCTAGCCATAAAATTATACGACACTAAATGAATGATTAACGTGACCAAAATATGTAATATATCAAATAAATATGACATAACTACATATAACTCCAAAAGCCCGACCTAGATCAATTTAAACCGAACAAATATCCCCAAGACTCATTTTAGTCAAAACCGAGCCAAAATTCAACAATTCAACACTTATGCGATTACTTACAACAAACATCATTGGTCGAGACAAACCATTTTCCAAATGAAATCATACTCACACGTTTCCAAAATGCCTCGTAATGCAATAACATGTATTTTTCAATGATTTATAAATCAAATACAACAAAAATGCATCAATACTAAATAACCTCCATTTATGAGATGAATGAGCAAAAAAACCCACCCATATGCTTTATTTATCAAGATGTTCAAAAACCCAAGTATAAGCTGTTTACATGATTTACCAAACATGCAAAGCTCACCAAATACTCACAATTACACCGGTGGTCCCTGTGGTTTGTTCAAAATTTGGACTTGGTTCCTAAAACAAACTATTACACCGATGGTCCTTAGCTTTTCATTTTCATTGCACCCATGGTCTTTCCACTTAACAAGGTTAGTTAGCAACTGTTAGGAAGGACTAACCTATCTTTGAACATACTATAAGGACCAAAAGTGTAATCTACTCTAAAATTTAATTTTATTCACCATTTTTTTAATAAAAAGTATTTTATATATTCAATTATAAATCAAATTTCTTAATTGTTTTATATGTTTTTTACTTTTTTATATATCTAACTATAAACTTGAGATTTAAAATTTTTAACGATATTTTTTTTCAAATTTATCTAAAATTTCTTTGTGATTTTTTTAATTGTTTCATATATATTTGTATATCAAATTTCTTGATTTTCAATTTTTTTTTAAATTTTTCTTATTAAAAAATATTTTATATATCTAATTACTAATCAAATTTTATAAAATAAAATACCTATTAAATAAAAATCTTTATGTATATTTAAAAACTTTTTTATTCACAAACAAAAATTAGCATTAAAAAATCTCAAGTTTTCAAAAACAAAAGAAATCAAGATAAATTCACTTAAGTTTTTTCTATTAATATGGATATCCAACCCACTATGCAAGCCGACTAATCTCAGGGCGGCCACCCGCTTCGTAGGTAGCTCGGAGTCACCGCGTTTGAACCTCTGTGGCCACACGGGGATTTTTACTTCGGCATAGATTCAAACATGAGACCTCCAGGTACTTTCAGTATTTGGAGCCCAAGCTCAAACCATTGCCGCACCACCTTTATGGTTATAAATTCACGTGTTTGAAATATGTGAGCAGAATATTGAAAATAAAATTCGGTTAGCATGAGATTATTAAATGTATTTAAAGATTTTTATTTAATATATATTTTATTTTAAAAAATTGATTTGTGATTGGATGTATAAAATATTTTTTTAATAAGAAAAAATCACAAAAGATGAAAATCAAGAAATTTAATAAAAAAAATATATGAAACAGTTAAAAAAATTACAAAAATAATCAAGTTAAATTCACAAAAAAACAAGCGTTAAAAAATTATAAATCTCAAGTTTGTAACTATTTATATAAAATAATTAAGAAATTTAATTTATAATTAAATATGTAAAATATTTTTTTTAATAACAAAATTAAAAAGGGTGAATAAAATTAAAATTTAGAGTAGATTATATTTTTGATCCTTATAATATGTTCAATGACCGGTTAATCCTTCCCAACGGTTGCTAACTAACCTTGTTAAGGGGAGGGACCATTGGTACAATGAAAATAAATAGTTAGGGACCACCGATGTAGATAGTTTGTTTTAGGGACCAAATCCAAAATTTCAACAAACCACAGGGACCATCGGTGTAATTCACTCTTTGATAAATAACAATTAAAACATGTTTAATAATTCAAAATGAACATTTTTGATATGTAAATAGTTTTCACAAAGCAACCTGAACTTACCTTGTTAGATTTAGGCTAAATCTAGGTTTTATCCGAATTTTAAGCTTCCATTGATGAGGTTTTAGATCCAATAACACCCACCTCTTAAAACTTTATCTGGGTCATAACCAAATCCTATAGATGTACAACAAGTAATATCAAACTTAGATTCATAACAAATCCTAGTCAAGATCTCTAATCATCCAAAATCCTTAAAACTCCAAAATATGGAAGATACTTCAAAATCAAAGTTATAGGAGGTTAAAATGTAAGCTTTTAACAAGGATAAAGGTTTAGAAAGGTCAGGATGACTTACAAATTGCTTTTAGGAGGAACCTAAAAACTAGGTCAACAATGGTGGAAATGAAATGAAGAAGATGAACTCAAATCTTGGATCTAGACATGAAATCTTGTTGTCTAGAAGCCTATAAACACTTGGAGATGAACAATAATGCACTAATTAGATCCTCAAATCTATTTTGAATGAAAGTCTAGAAGATGGGTGAGAGCATCAATGGAGGAGATGAAGATGGTGAAAATCTTGAATCATCACCTTGCACTCTGGGAGGAATCAAGTCTCAAAAAAATGGTGAAGGAGCTTTGAAAAATCGGTGCCCTAGGTCTTCAGTTCAAAGAAAATGCAAGTGGAAGAGAGTAGATGGAGCAGGAAATAAGCAGAAGAAGCAAAATCTCGGTTTTATGGGGTTGAGCTTCCAGCTCCAAAATTTGCCCGGTTTTCACGACGGGGGAGATTTTTCCACGGTTGGGGAAATCTTTTTCACGGTCAGGGAAATTTCTTCATGGTCAGGGAGTTCCGAAATTTCATTCACCGACCCTTTCTTGCCTATTTTTATACCCACGCATTGTCAAACTCTAAAAATACTTAATAAACCTATTCCGGGGATGCAAACACTCATAAAACTTGGGATTTCACATACTGAAAAACCCTGGTGTTACACAAACAATTTTTATAATTAATATAAACGGTAAGACAAAAAGAATATTATTTGAAACACAATTTCCAATATGATAAGTACTTAAAACAACAACGATATCTTTCCGAAACCCACCATTTTCTTGATGAAAACTCATAAATCAGAATGCCCAATCATACACAACCAAATCCAATACTCACACAACCAAGAATAAAACTATAAATCATTAAATCGTAAATCATAACTTTAATCAAATTAATTATACAAAATAACTCACCCTTATCCTTGGAAGGGCATAAAACATCCAAAGATGACGGGAGAAACCGGTTTACCATTTGTTGCGACGGACACATAAGTAAGCTACAAGCCAATGTTATATAAGAACCACTTACAATTAAGCAAACATTGACATCAACCTAGTCCAGTCTATAGTCAATAAGGTAATAAGCTCGTTCATTTGGAAATTACATAATAATCACAATGTCTATTCCCAAGTTACAGTAAAAAATGAACTGAAAATTACATAATAATAATAATAATAATAATAATAATAATAACAATGCCCATTTCCAAGTTACGACTTGAGAATATCATCCCTTATGTACCCTAGTAAAACCGACTCCTATGCCTATGAATCTATTTCATTCTAACCATAAAATTATATGACTCCAACTGAATGACCAACAATCTCAAAACATGTATTTTTTCATATGAATATGCCCTAATTGAATATAACTCCAAAAGCTCCATATAGAGCAATTTAAATCGGACAAATGTCCTCAATACTTATTTAAGCCAAAACCGAGGCAAAAGTTCAACAACCCAATTGAAAATTTCATACAAAGTTATCAAAAATAATAAAATGTATTTAACTGACGTTTATGCAAATAAATGCTCCAAAGACATGATTAACTAAAAAACACATCATTGATTGGGACGAATAATTTTCCAATTAAAACAATACCGTTTATATTTTCAAAATGTCTCATAACACAATGCTATGCATTTTTCAACCAAATACATTAAAATCCATTTATCACCAAATAATCTTCATTTAAAAATAAATCATCAAAATAACCCACACTTATGATATATTTATCAAACTGTCCAAAAACCAAAACATAACCATTTTACATGATTTATAAACCAAATATGCAAATCTCACCAAATAACCCTCACATTTGATAAATAACAAGTAAAACATGTCAATACTTCAAAATCGACATTTTTGGCATGTACAAAGTTTTCACAAACAACTTGAACTAATCTTTCTAGATTTAGGCTAAATCTAGGTTTTACCTCACAACTGAGCTTCCTTTAGAGAAACTCGAAATCTACAAGTAAATCTTTCAAATCTTAGATCCACATTTTCCCAAAAGGTATTTCCACCTAAAGGAACCAAAAACCTAAGACACAGATGGAAGGAAAAGGAATGGGGATGAAGAACACACAAAACCCTAGCTTACTAGGAAAAGAGGAGATGATTACCTTAACTAAATACTCTATAACCCTCCAATGAAGCTTAATCCTCTTTATCTAATCTTGAAGAGCTTCAAAACCGAAAACACAACAAAAAGAATCGCCTAAATCGAAGTTGAGATGAGAGAGTTATGGTAAAATGAAGAAAAATCCCAAAATCTCGATTTTAAGTTGATCTGATAACTTACGCGGCTTTACCCGTGGCTTATGGCCACAGGAGAACCGCGCACGCAAGATCTTCACAAAACAGAGACTTGTGAAACTTGGCCCGCCATTGAGGTCACCAAGGCTCCGTTTTTCGTGTTTTTTTGCCTGAGTTTCGCGCCTGATTCGACCCTTAAAAGCCCCAACATGATTTATACATAAAACCTTATTAAAATTTTATCTTAAGGATCAAACAGTAATTATAAACATTAACACAAACTTTTAAATCATGTGTGTTACAAATTCGACTAATTTGGTGCTTGAACCAAATGGGTGAAAATAATGGTATTTTCGGTCACGATTGGATATGGTGACCAAAGTTTTAATCGATATTTTGGAAGTATTCAAAAATACCATCAAACAATTATGTGGGGTAGGTTATCCTACTAGACTTTTAGTGCTTAAACATAATTATATAATGATGTAGAAAAAAGAC
Organism: Silybum marianum; assembly: GCA_036898165.1. Taxonomy (NCBI): domain Eukaryota; kingdom Viridiplantae; phylum Streptophyta; class Magnoliopsida; order Asterales; family Asteraceae; genus Silybum; species Silybum marianum. Next base: position 938,549 of record CM072535.1, on the reverse strand, counting down.
TAATACTTTGAAGTCAATATTTTCAAACTAATTAAGTATTTTAAGGAGTTGTCATCAATATTTACACATCATAAACGTTGTGGGCATAGAAGTATTAATAAACCATCTTACTGGATCCAACCTATTCATAAGACCACATTTCAAATTTTTGTAGTGTACATGTAGAAGATTAGAAGTTTATTGAAATATATAATGTTAAATTCGGTAAAGATAGAAGCCACTTTAATGTTATAGGTAAACGTAAAGTAACATTAAATAGTAGTTGAAAAAATAACGGAAAAAAAATATTTACTATACTTTAAAATAATATAATTTTACTATACTTTAAAATAATATAATTAGCTAGTCTATTAAATGTCAAAGAAATAGTTCCGGCTATAGTTAATTAGAAAATTTTTATGGATTCTAACTTTGTTTGTATTATATTTATGGTTGTTGATAAGTTTTATCACATTGATATATTGGAAGGGTTTAAAAAAGGAACGATCATCTTTTACTCTTTCCACTCTTGCAAGAGATTTACTAACCGCCTATTTTAGCACTACAAATTTTTTATCCGTCTTTTCTTCTAGTGGTGAGGTGATACTGTGACGAAGGACGTGACTTACATTTGAGCCGAATACAAGACATTCGATTGCTCGAGAATGAACTTCTCTACATCGATGAATAAATAGCCGACGACAAAGGAAACCAGTATATTGGGACTCCTCCCGTGGAGGGAGAAAAACTAAATCCAAAGGTGTTTCTTACAATCAAGCCAATATTGGCAATATAGAACCATGAAGATGATGCTTAGAGGTTTTTAACAACTTTTATATATTATAAGATTTTTAAATAATTTGTACGAGTCTTCGAAGTTTACGTCTTTTACTTTTTTATTTGTACTTATAACAAGATAAACAAAATTTTATTTGTTGGGGTATTAACATTTTATATTACTTATGTTATATGTAATTTACAGTTTAATATAAATATAGTAAAGGAAAAGTTAGAATTTTTTTGGGCCCATGTATAATAGGTTAATCCAACGAGTCATCGTTAACCATGTGTCATCAGCGATATTGGTTACTGTCGGTTATCGAACCTCATGTGAAAACCAATTATAATCCGGACCTGTTTAATCGGTTACATTATTTGTGATCCAGACTAGCTGTAGGGACCAATTGTTAACCAGTTTGCCATGTATGTTTTTGTGTATAATAAGACATGGATTATCTGGTCCAAGTAAAAAAAATGGTTCTAAAACGGATCGACGGCCTGATATGATATGGACTGATCGATGATGTCATAGTTTGGTGTCTAATTTATTCTTGTCCATCCGTCGGGTCTAATAAAAAAGTATATATATATATATATATATATATATATATTTTTAATCATATATAAATGTGCTTGAATTATTATGAAAGTACGTTGACTGTTATTTACATACTACATGACATTCTAAATGATAACACGATTATATAACTAATGTTTCTTTTAGTAATTGTGGGTTTCAGGTTAGTTTGCACGTATATGTACTGATTTCATAGAATCTTAGGAAAATCTTCGATGATTTTAAAAAGAGTCAAACTAACTTACGAGAATGAATGATAAATTGATGGTTTTCCTTTCTTTAGATTATTTTTTCCATATGTTTTTGTCTTAAATTAATTAACCATTCTTATTAGTATAACTATTTAAACATATGGTTAAAAATAAATATATTTAATTAAGTAAGATAAATACATGAAGGGGATAAGGAAAGTGAGATGAGAGGTGGTTTATAGCATTGAATGATGGCCTTAGAATGGTCTCATCACTCAAATTTCAAAATACAAAACTACACCACATATTCTTACTTAAAATGGTACCCATCACCTTTTTCTTTTTAACCTTTTAATTTTTCAAACGCATATTAAAACTATATTTATAGAATTTTGTTATTTTTTAGAATATATCAGCTACTCATAATTAAGGTGACAGTCGCTAACATTGCCACGACACACTTTTAATTACCTGGCTAATCGTGGCCGTCTAGACTGCAAATTATATTAACATGAATTTTGTTTGAATATTTCATAAATGACAATGACTCAACTAAGCAATATAATTTGGTTTAGAACAAAATAAGATAAGGTTTAAGAATCGTAATTATTGTAAAAACTTGTATACGTTTTCCTTTTGAATTGTCACTCTATCTTTAATGGAATTATATATCATATATTTGTGTATATTGTCAAATATAATTAATATAAGAAAAATATTCTTGTGATCTATAGTAAGATATCTTGTATTAGATATAAAATTTTAGGCCATTCTACGTGTTTTTCTCATCAATTTTGCTTACTATTCAATCAAAATTATTTGTTTGTAAATGTTTTTCCTAAATAATCATTAATATAAATTATTCAACAAAAATAAAAGGGGAATAATTACGCAAACGAAAACCAAAATGTTTTATTTTGTTCTTATCATCAAATAAATGTTTAATGTATATTTGTTGAGTCTTTTATCTCAATAGCAATTTCATCTAATATTACTTCTATCAATTTGTTTATACAAACAAAAATCTTTTTATTTAGTTTTAACTGAAAATGGAATTTATTCAGATAGATTTTTTATTTTTTTTTATTGCAAATAAAATGTTATTTTTAAAATCAAACAATTTTATTTTATTTTAGAACTAAAATGGTCGTATCTTGATTTTTAATTTTTTACAGAGACATCAAATGGTATGCTAAAAGACACAGACGTAATATAAACATACAGTATTAATCCATATTAAATCTATATAATTTATTTTAACAATTATAATTTTATTGAATAAAAATTTAATATCTAAAATAATAAATATAGCAAAAAAGTTGTAAGAATTATTACTTTTGACCCTTAATTTCTATCTTTTGATATTATTGTGCTTGTGCATATATATTTAAAAAAATCTTGTAAGCAAAAACGTTTTGAAACATCTTTGTGTAGCCACACATACAATTTTTCTTTGCATAAAGATTGGTTGCGTGTAATTACATATATTTAGTTATCCGTTAAAGTTAACATGTAAGGAAAACTGATCAGTTGCAAACATAATAGAGGACAAATGGAAGTGTAATACGTGTCCCAATTTATCCATGTTTATCATCAATAATGAATGGTATTAATTTTTTACAACTGTTTACACCACTTTTGATGAATATCTTATCAATGTCTGAAATACATAACACATCCTACTACCCCTGTTTATCTTCTGGTTCACAACGAAAGTTAGATTTGCAATCCTACTACCCCTACAATATATTATATTTTTTTGATGAAATATGCATATTCATGTTGTTTAACGAAATATTTTTATAAGAAAATGTTATACAAATGATTTTTATCCACCAAAAAGGACCGAAGTTCTGACCCCAACCAGTCCCGTACCAAACCAAACAGATACCGGTACCGAAGTGGACTATTCGGTTCGGGATTCGTTATTGACATTTTCCAATTTCGGTTTCGGTGCTAACCTGGTTCGTTACCGGTTCTAGTCCCGAAAATGCCGAACTAAACTAACAATCTTAAGGGCCATTTTAGTTTGAATTTTGTAACAATACCCTTTCCTTTTCCCAACCATGATATCTTCCATTTTTATCAAAATCCACCTACAATTTTCGGTTCTTGAAATTCTCCAAAATCGGTTGCGTAATACTCCAAAACCCGGTTCTTGCATAATCGGTTCCTCCAATCCGGTTTCCGCATAACATGGATCAAAAAAATGGTATACCAAACGGTGAAATACCTTAGTCGTCCTAAAATATGGTACCAAACGGTGAAATACCTTAGTCGTCCAAAAAAATGGTACCAAACGGTTATAGTCCCGAAAATACCGAAACCGAATCGGGGTATTCAATTCGGTCTTCGGTTCCATAAACCGGCCGACCAAAATTTCGGTACCGTTCGGTTCGATGCCGGTTCGGTACCAAGCTCACCCCTACAAAAATTACCCAGGGAAATTTCTGTCGGTGATTACCCACGAATCACCCAGAAAATACCAATGGTTCGGTAAAATTCGATGTTTTTCGAGAAAATACCAACGGATCACCCAGAAAATTCTTGGATAATCTGTCTCTGATTTGAATTACCCACCAGTAATTTACCCATCAACTTTTGTGACAATTTTGTGAGAAATCATCATTTAGCGACAGATTTCCCAGGTAAAATACCGTAGGCAAAAGTCTTTTGTTTAATAGTAGTGTGAATATATGGTATTGAATATTGTTTTTACATGTTTGATATAATAGTTTACAAGTCAAATGTTAAACTTATTAATTTTTTTAATAAAAAGCAAATAGATCAATGGTCTCCCAAGGAGTAAGTGTCGTCCATACAATACGAAAGAATAGAGGGAAGCTCGAAATACGTAACGAGACAAGGGAAACACCGGGGTGATGTGCAAGAGCATGAACCATCCCATTTGCTTGTCTACTAACCTACTTAACTAAGAAAAAGTCATGGTGAGGCAAAAAGACACGACAATGAGTGATTATATCCCCAAACTCCGAGTGATCATCTTCCGTGGAACTGAGCCCATCTACCACAAGCTTGGCACCGGTCTAAAAAATCAACCGTTGTAATCCCAATTCAACAGCCCAATTGCTAAAGCATCATGAAGGGCTAATGCCTCACATTCACGGACAGAAGGTAGTCTATGCACAAGCGTTGACCTCGCCGCAAAAAAGGCACCTCGACCGTCCTGTATAATAGCCACCATACTTGCATGTTGATCACCTTGAAAGAGGGCAGCATCTGTATTGCACTTGAAAAAGCCAGCAGGGGGAGTATGCCATCGAGACCGACAATCACAAGGAGTCAAGGTCGCTTCCTGATCCCTCAATGCTGCTGTCTTAAGCCAATCCCCGTGTACTTCCTCTGGTAAAGTTGACTTTATAAAATTCTTTTGATTTGTTTTGACAAACACTTTCTGAAATAAGAACTTGAAATTGCGATGGCACGTTATTTTGTTTCATTTCTAACAAGTGGTTTTGATTCATTACCATCTTTTAATTTTTTTTAGTATTAAAACTAAAACAATATCAATGAGCTATTTGTGATATACATGTATTTCGTAAAATATTTTACAAATATATTAAATGGATAAAATTTGTTTAGCAACTTGCTCATAATGAAATGTGATCATTTTGATATTTTATTATCGCGCCCTACGTTTAAAGAGAATCATTTCATTTCTTTGATAAAAAGGGTAGAGCACACTCAAGGTAAGAGATCTAGAAACAAATAGAATTTAGGAATACCTTATTATAATTGGTGACAAGAAAGAAAGCTTGAAAATACAATTAGCATTGTTAAATCGTTAATTATATGATGTAGTTTGCAAAATGACTCATATTTCGGAATCTAGCCATTGTTTGACATAATAAAAATAAGGATATTGCTATCCATGTTAACTATAATTTTGATGATAACAGACGAAATCTGACATGATTTATGCACTGAGTTACAATTGAGATAAAACCCTTGTTTCCTTCTCATTTGGGTAAAACGGTTTTAGGGAAATTGAGATAAAGAGATGATTTGAAGGTGAAGAAACTCTTGGTGAAAATTGTTGAAATCAAAAGAATTTAAAGGAGGCTTCATCAAGTAATGGTAACATCATCTTCTCCAAGCTTTTAGCCTCCATCAATGGATTTTTATTCTTCATTTGGAGACTTGGGGTTTTTCATTTAGAGCTCTAGAATGTATTAAATGGTTGGGTTTGGTATCTTAAATGTTGTTGATGGTTTCAAGCAATGATTTCTCATCTAGAAGCTCACCATTGTTTGTATCTCAATTTCTAATCAAGGCTCTTGTAATGGTTCATCGTTTTGGGTTTTCTTGATTTGATTAGATGGATTTAATCCATTCGTATTTGGGATTTATGTTAGTTATAGTTTGGTTGATTGATTCTTTCAATTTTAAGGTTTCTATAACCTAAAATCAATGTTTATGAGGTTGGGATCAAATATTTTTGTGTAGAATTCATGCAGACCCAAACAACCGGGAATGCGGGTTTCAAGCAGCCAAAACCGCTTGAAAAGTCACCCTTCCCACTGTTAACAGTCGGGAATGCGGGTTTCCAAGAAGCCAAAGTCTCTTGAAAAGTCGCCCTTCTCATTGTTTTGGAAATTTCAGTTATTGTTTCGTTCGTCGTTATGGGCTAGATGCGAGGCACGGTTTAGGGGTTTGTATTAGGGATTGTAAGGGATGGTTTTAGGGATGTATTTGGTGGTTTTAACACCATTTATAAGACGTCCAATTTAGGTGTTCAATTTGGATTAAGGGGCCGTTTCAGCATAGAAAGCGGTGTGTTGGATTGCAGGTGAGTTCCCTTGACTTTATAAAATGTATACTTGTCATTGGATTTCTAAACTACTCTGATTATGGTACTTTGAACTTGAAAGCATGCTATATTTCATATTCACATGTTTTATAAAATACGTGGTTGAGTTGTTGGATTATATCATGATATATGTTTGGTTTTTGCAAATGCATAATAGTAGTAGGGTATCTTGAGACAATGTAAATCTCTTGGGAGTCATATTTCGTGTACCTCAAATTTGTTTCGTGGGTACAATGGACGGGCACCACTTTGGGGCCATCTATTAGTTTCACATGGGGAATTGTGCGGCAAGTGTTGGTTTCTATGAATGTTGTGCATGATCCATTGGTGGTTTTACTTGCCTTTCGTTTTGATGAACTGCTATTTTATAATTGTAGAGAATTCACTAGACCTTATGGTCTAACCTACCTTTTTCAAAAACTAAAACCATTTTCAGGTAAGACTTTTGTAGAGACCTCTTCCAAGGGCAAGGGCAAGGTTTGAGTTGGATTCTAGAGAAGTGCAGATAGTAAGCAAGTCTTATTATTTTTAGATAGAAAATTTTAAGTTGTAGAAGTGTTTTCCGCTGCAAATTTTTGTGATGTATAGAATGTTGACTTTATATTTAAATACTTGGTTGTTATTTAAGTATAATTGTCTTTTGATGATGTTGGGATCTTGGGTCTTTACAATACATACCTGAAAGGAAAGAAAGTAAAAAAGTCATCGCGAATTTAGGAAGGAACGTAGTTGAAAAAAAAGGTCTTCGTACGTGGTTTCGTATGCAGAAGCAGTTTTGAAAGGAACTCCAAGTGTACAAAATAAGGACAATAGAAAAGTATAGAAGGATGAACAACCTGATAAGACACACTAACAGGAGGTTATCGGCAGATGGGTGGCAGAGAAATCTGAGTCTGAATTTTTACAATCATGTGCAATTGGAAACGTGATTAAGATGGAACACATTGAAGTTGTGCAGGCTCTAATCAAATCGATGCCATTAGAAGGAATTGAGGTAAAATTAATCGACAGTAGACATATTTTAATTAAGTTCGGTTCAATTGAAATGATGCAAAAGATTGTCAACAATAAGATACATGTGATCCATTTTTGGGTAAAGGACTTGAGAAAATGGAATTCTGGTTTTCGATCTTCGGAGTGACTCCTTTGGTTGAAAATTGAAGGGCTTCCATTACACATATGGAAAGAGGAGATTTTTTCAGAAATTGCTTGTAATTGGGGTAAATTCATAACCACTAGGAATTGTAACTTAATGAAAAATGGAAACCTAATGTGATGACATGTATTGGTGCGCACAAATCTTAAATAAAAAATTTCTGAAATCAAATGTGTGATGGTAGGGGACTTGGCATATATTATTAAAATAGAGGAAGAGGATGGAAGTGTTCTAGATAGACAAATTCAAGATTCTTAGGAAGCAACCTTGGAAGATAATGGTGAAGACGAAGATGGGTCATCAACACCATCGGAATGGACGGAAAAGGAGAAAGAAAGTGATGATGATTGTGTGTGGGGGGGGGGTGTTGAGGAGAGTGTCTTTGATGAGAAGAAAATTGATAATCAAAGTGGTGAACAAAACATAGAAGCCGCAAGTGGAGAAGGAAACCGGAGACTCACTGGAAAAATCAGTAGGAAATTCGTCGGTGGACGAATCAACGCCGGAAAATCGGGAACTGAAGGGTCGAATGAGGGGGGGGCAGATGCAATCATGACCCCGATTTCCAAGAAAGAGCGTGAATATGCCAAAGTAAACCCTAGAAGAAAGAAAAGTGTTAGAAGAGGGGATAACGGTTCTCTGGACATTAGCCAAAGAAATGGGCTGGAGCAACTTAGGCAGCATAACAATATGGTTGAGCTTAATAACCGAAAGGATGGGCCAGATTTTTTATTCTGATCCACGGTTGAGGAAGGTTTCAAGTTTGATGGGCCTATTTCAGATAAAACCCAACACTTGAACTTAGAGGATGTTGAGCCGAACAAAACAATAAACAAATCAGAAGGTTTCGTCTTCTCAGAAATTGCAGAATCACAAAACCCAAAGACGAAAGGAATTCGACAAAAAACTTCCATGGATCAAGAAGCAATACCAAAGTAAATTGCACATTCAGAAGAGGTAGAGTAAGTTTTCACTATATCAAGAGATTGGCCTGCTCGAATCAGAAGAAATCACAGAAAGCAAGAGAGGGAATCAAATTGGCACGAGCAAGATCAGGGGGGAGAGCAAAATCAGGAGAAAGTATGAAGATAAGAGGAAAAGAATCATCATCAGTGAATCAGATATCACTTTAAAGTGAATTAAAAGGAGGTTCAGAAAAAGACGAACTAGAGGATTTCGGGAACGAAATAGGGGTGGAATAGGATCGCCCAGCGGGGAAAAAATGAAGTCATGGCTTTGTGGTAAGTTTCGATCTCATATCTTTTTACATGAAGATTATTTCTATTAATATAAGAGGGTTGGGAACTTCAAATAAAAGATCTTGGTTAAAAGAGCTATGCAAACGAGAGAACCCTTGTATGATTCGAATTCAGGAAACGAAACTAAAGGATGTACAAACTCAGTTAGTGTATAATTTATGGGGAACAGATGACGGGGATTTTATTCACGTAGAAGCCATAGGATGATCGGGTGGTTTATTGACAATATGGAACACAAACACTTTCAAATGCGAATTTCTTGTGAAAGATGAAAACTTTGTAGCGACAATAGGAAAATGGAACAACAAAGAAGGTCTTGTGGGATGTGTTAACGTGTATGACCAGAGGGAGCAAAGAGAAAGGTGGAGTTGTGGTCAAAATTAGATTTATTATGTGCGAAAGAAGAGGTAAGCTGGGTAATTTTTGGGGACTTCAATGAGGTGAGGGGAACACACGAAAGGCTTAATTCAGCGACATGCGACAAAGGTACTATGGATTTTAACGACTTTAACGGTAGAAATGACTTGATAGGCGTTCGGATGGGAGGGAATAAGTCACTAGGGTGAGTGGCAATGGAATAAAATTCAGTAAACCTGATCGATTCCTGATCACCAGTGCTTTTAGTGGTCTATGGGGAGACTTGAGGCAAAAGTTCTGGAAAGGAAATGGTCGAATCATGCGCCGATTAGTCTTAATGACCATTGGAAAGAATTTGGTCCGAGCCCCTACAAATTTTATGATGTGTGGATGGTGGATAAAAGCATAGAAGATGTAGTAAAAAAGGCATGGATGGTTGAAGTAACATCAACAAGACCCGATTGCATATTCCAGGATAAGCTCAAACATGTTAAGCAAGAGTTGAGAAATTGGTGAAAATTAAAGTGGGGGGAGGTGGACTGCGAATTAGTGACGGCAAAAATAGAAGTGATCAAATGGGAATTGAAGAGTGAGTCATCTAGTTTAGGGGAAGAAGAAAGGAAACGATGGATAGAGTGTAATACCCGTCAATTATATATACATATATATATAATTATATTTATATATGTAGATGTATATAAATATATGGGATTGCAAAGTATTAAAAAGAAAAAGAAAAAGTCTTTTTGGTTGCATAGGTGACGTGGGTTTTGTTGGTTTTCATTTTAAGAGATTAAGTTTGTAAATAGTTTAAGTTTGAGGGACCAACCTTGCAAAACCCATATGTAAGTTTGGGTTTAGATGGAACCTCCTCTAATCTGCAGTGCACGATCTGAATTTTTTTACCACGTTTTAAACCCTAACAAAAACCCTATTCCAATCGCAGAGAAGTCCCAAAAGGTTGTGAGCGAAAATCGATCGAAAGGCAAGGGAATTAAGGGCAGTGACTTCAATTAGACTCGTAATTTCTCGTCGTTTAAGGTAACTTCTGCCCTAGTGTATGTATGTGATTTGTTTGTATGGTGGATGTCGGTGTAGTGCCCAACGCCGCATCTCACAGTAGCACGTGCGGATCTGCAGGTCCAATGTACAGACCATTGTGGTCATATGCCTACACTTGTTCTATCTGTAGATATTCAAGTGTATGCGTTTTTGAGCTCGATATGTCCTTTCGTATGTTTCCTTTGATTGCATCACTTTGTTGGATTTATTAAAAATTGTTAACTTTATTATCCGTCATTTTAAGATCAGTTTTGCATATTATTTTATTACCTTCCTTGTTATATTGTTAATCCGTTCACCGAGCGTTTGGCTCAGCCGTGTATTTTCTTTTCTTTCCCACGGCAGGTAATCAAAAGGATTGATAGGACGTGTGAAGGAGAGTTCATAAGGATCTCTATTTCATTTGCAAGAAGATTCAAAAGGTTTACCGTTATTTTAGTTCGTAATTAGATCTAGTCCAAGTTCTTCGTTTATTATTAGACTAGCGTTTTCCAAGGTTTATAATTGGATTTATTTATTTGTTGGGAGAAACTTGAAGTTTAATTTGGTGTTTCATTTATTTATGGAAGATACTCAAGTTATTTGTTTGGAGAATTAAATATTTATTGGAGACTATAATATGAGTATTTTATAATTCTGAGTCGTTATCTATCCGTTTGATTAAGTTTGATAGTAAGCTCCCTTCCTTTGGGATGGGGGTGTTATAATTATGGTATCAGAGCTCTAGGTTCGATCTTGTAGAAAACCAAATAAGTTTGACCTGTGAGTATTGGGTAGAATTGGGTTTAGAACTTAATTGAATTCTTTTAGTTGGTCATTCTTCATTCGGTATGTTTGATAATTTTTGTTTTGATTTCTTTTAGGATGCCTCCTCGCCGATCTAACCATAACAGGCGTAATCAAGGCAACGAGTCTCTTAATCCGGAGAGTAGTGTGGACCCCGCGATTTTGGCAGCGGTGAATCAGGCAGTTTCTAGTTTATTGCCAACTCTTGTGGCCCAGGCAGTAGGGGCAGCTCAGCAGCAAGTGGGTGGAGAAAATCCACAAAATTCAAATCTGAATCAAACAGGAGGTTCTGGTGGAGCAGGTGGAGCAGGTGGTGCTATTCATGTGTGGCTTGAGAGGTTTCAGAAACAGAAACCTCAATCGTTTAGTTTAGCACCAACACCCGTCGAAGCCGAAAATTGGATTTCTCATATTCAGAAGATCTTTGAGGTTTTGGGGTGCCCGGATGTGCATAAGGCTAAGTTGGCGGCATATAAGTTGGAAGGGGATGCTCAGAGATGGTGGGATGCCATCAAACAAGCTAAAGGAAGTGCTTACATCGATGCCCTTTCTTGGATGGAATTCTGCGATGCATTTTATCAGCAATATTTCTCACCTGCTGATAAAAATGCGTTCGTGAGGGATTACAGTGCAATCCGCCAACAGAATGATGAGTCTGTAACGGAGTTCTTAGCGAGGTTCTTGAGGCTCGCAGGTTTTGCATGGTCGCAGGTTGGGACACCATCGGACCAAGTTGAAAAATTTAAATGGTCGCTTCACTCTAAGTATCGTTCCAGACTAATTAACAGTAAGTTCACCGATGTAGCACAAGCGGCAGATGCTGCCAAGAACATCGAGATGGAACGAGAAGACTTCTTAGCATTCAAATCAGATGGGGGTAAGAAAAGAAATCGAGATGGGCAACAGATTCAACAAGTGGGGCACCAAAATCAGCAGCATGGAGGTAATCGTGGTAATCAGTGGGGGCAGAATAGTAACAAACGTCAAGGGCAGTAACAAACTCAGAATCAGGGTCAGAGACAATCTTATCGTCAACAGGGGCAAGGGCAGAATCAGACTCGTTTTCAAAGGTCGGGCGATTAGGGGAATCAGGATTCAGCCTCTTTGTGCAAGACTTGTGGAAAACGCCATCCGGGTGTATGTTACAGGCCTACTGGAGCCTGATTAATATGTGGTCAGGTGGGACATTTTGCGAATGATTGCAAGAATTCTCGTGGTAAAGACAAGGGAAGTGATACTAAGGCAACTAGTGGAGGCCGAGTGTTTGCTTTATCAGCTGATCAGGCAACAAATTCAGATATGATCTCGGGAATGCTTTCGATTGATACGCGTGATATTTATGCTTTATTTGATACAGGGGCAACCCATTCTATGGTTTCTTTGATTTTTGCTGGTCATCTTAAAGTGCCTAGTTCATTGTTAGATTCGCCTTTAGTTATTGCTACTCATTTGGGTAATTCTGTGGTTATATCTAGAGAGTTTAAAGATAGGAGATCAGATTCGTGAGACCGATTTACTTCCTATAAGTATGACCGATTTTGATGTTATCTTGGGCATGGACTGGTTGTTGAGGCATCGAGCAACCATTGAATGCCAATCTAAGCAAGTAATCTTCGGTGACAAAGAGAGGCCTGATTTTTTGTATCAAGGGTCTCAACCAAAAAGAGAAGTGAAGATCATATCTGCTTTGAAAGCTCAGAAATTAGTTTCTCGCGGATGTCAAGGATTTCTCGCTTCAGTTAAAGATACGTCTGCAAAAGAGCTTTCCATTGAAAGTCAGCCAGTTGTTAGAAAATTTTCTGATGTGTTTCCGGATGAACATCCCGGAGTACCACCAGTTCGTGAGGTAGAGTTCACGATAGAGTTGATTCCGGGTGCCGAACCCGTCTCTAAGGCACCTTATCGAATGGCACCGTCGGAGTTACAAGAGCTTAAAGAGCAATTGCAAGAGCTTTTGGAACGTGGGTTTATCAGGCCAAGTGTGTCTCCTTGGGGTGCTCCAGTGTTGTTTGTGAAAAAGAAAGATGGCTCTATGAGGCTTTGTATCGATTATAGAGAATTGAATCCGGTCACCATCAGAAACAGGTATCCTTTGCCACGTATTGATGACTTGTTCGACCAACTTCAAGGAGCCAAACAAGATAGACCTAAGGTCAGGCTACCATCAGTTGAGGGTAAAAGACCAAGATATTTCAAAGACTGCATTCCGTACTAGATATGGGCATTATGAGTTTTTGGTGATGCCTTTTGGTCTGACTAATGCTCCAGCTGTTTTCATGGACCTGATGAAGCGGATATTCAGTGCATACTTGGACACGTTTGTTATCGTATTCATTGATGACATTCTTGTATTTTCTAAGTCAAAGGAGGAACATGAAGACCACTTACGCATTGTCTTGAGAACACTAAGAGACAAGCAATTGTATGCCAAATTTTCTAAGTGCGAGTTTTGGCTCGAGCAAGTAGCATTCTTGGGTCATGTAGTGTCAGCTAAGGGTATTATCGTGGATCCTTCAAAGGTTGAGGCCGTCACTAACTGGCTAAGATCCAGTACAGTGACTGAAGTTCGAAGCTTTTTGGGGCTTGCAGGCTACTATCGACGTTTTGTTGAAGGGTTTTCCTCCATAGCAGTACCTTTGACACGGTTGTTGAGGAAGGGTGTGAAGTTTATGTGGAACGACGAGCAACAGAAGAGCTTTGAAGAGTTGAAAAAGAGATTGGTTTCTGCACCCATACTCACTTTACCCTCGGGAACGGGAGGATACCAAGTCTATAGTGATGCTTCAAAAAATGGCCTCGGCTGTGTATTAATGCAAAATCGAAGAGTTATTGCTTATGCGTCTAGGCAACTTAAGCCATACGAAGTGAACTACCCCACTCATGACCTAGAGTTGGCGGCAGTGATCTTTGCTTTAAAAATCTGGAGGCACTATCTTTATGGAGAAACTTGTGATATTTTCACAGATCACAAGAGTCTCAAATACATATTCACCCAGAAAGAACTTAATATGAGACAAAGACGCTGGCTAGAGCTTCTTAAAGATTATGATGCAAGAATTCAGTACCATCCAGGAAAAGCCAATCTAGTAGCAGATGCCCTCAGTTGGAAGAGTTCAGGGAGCTTGTCATGTCTTACTACTCAGCCTCATATTATCTTGGATATGGAACGTCTGGGTTTGGAAGTTTATGCAAATCATTCAGATGGGTGTCTAGCAAGTCTCTCAGTTGAGCCTACTTTGATTGCTCGAATCAAAGAAGCCCAAAGGCACGATGGAGAGTTATGGGCCATTTTGCAAATGATTGAAGATGGTAAGCAAGTTGATTTTCGGGTTGATACTGACAATGTAATATGGTTTGGAAATAGATTGTGTGTACCCGATGACCCAGATATTCGTGAGGCACTATTGAATGAGGCTTACAATTCGCCATTCTCTATTCATCCCGGATCCACCAAGATGTACAGAGATCTGAGGCAACACTTTTGGTGGAACAGAATGAAGCAGGATGTGGCCAACTTTGTAGCAAGGTGTCTTATGTAATAACCAATAATAATAATAATAATAATAATAATAATAATAATAATTATTATTATTATTATTATTATTATTATAAGTGAAATGTTTTGGTGGTTGGAAAGTTCTCGGTGGCCGGTTATGTAATGTGAGGGTGGTGAAGGGTTAGACCCATTATTGCAATTAAATTATCTTGATATTCAACCATCATGAAACCTCCATTGGTTTTATTACTTATCAACTTCTTCCTACTTGAACCGTCATCTTACATGGGTATATAAAGGTTGGGTGTCAGTAGGTTGTCGGTGAGAGTGAGGATTGTTGTAAGCGTAGGCATCATGGGAAACGAGAGCGAAGGTCGACAATTCTATACATCACAGCAAGTTCGGCGTCATTCGGTAAGTATTTCGTGTGTGCCGTCTCTAAATTTTGGTTGCTAGATAGTTACAGTAGTAGTTCGATCATTCAGGTGGGTTCCCATAGGGGAACGGTGGCAACGGTCACCGTTCACACCTCTACCATTTTCACAGCGATGATCCCGGTAACACCGGTTACCGAACTGTTACCTCGTCTCCGTGATAAAGTTATAATTCATGGTTCGTGTGGGTGTCGAACGATATATAAAATGGACGATCTGATAACCGTTGCTAACGAACAGTTGTGAAGTCTGTCATTAAAACCTTTACGCAATACATATTTCTGAAACACATTTCTGAACAGTAGGGAACTCTTATATAAGAAGAACTAGAACTAAATATGTATCCATGGAGTTACTATTCATATATAATATATTATATATATATATATATATATAAAAGGTATAATATATATAGGTGTGTGTGAGCATACACATGTGGGGTAGATAAAAATTGAGATTGACTTGGTTATGAACATTTAATGCAAACAGTATCTCATCCACATTTCATAAATAAGATATATATATATATATATGGATTTCATATAAGATGGGTTACATGTAAAATATATATATAATATATATATATATATCATCTGTCGATGGCTTTATATATGATATATATATATTATGTATATATATTATATATATAGGGCTATGTATATATAACGTTAGATCAAATTTATAAGTACAAATGTCGGTTTTTGGTTCATTAAAATAGGTAGCGTTAAGGGAACCACTCGATCGTCTATAGGGATGTTGTGTTTCTTTTTATACTTAAAGTTACGGCCTTGGATTTGTAGGGGAGACGCTAGCCACTTCAAAGACCGGTTTGGGCAACGACTTGGACTGTGAGTTTTACGTGATTTTTTTAATGAAAATGGTTGCATGTTTTATTTAAAAATTATATGCAAGCTTGCTTTGGATTTATCGATAATTGGATTTTTATATATATCATGCATGCAAATAATATTCAGTATTTTTAATACGTGTTTGAATAATTGTGTGGCAATGGGAGTGTACTACGGTATTTATAATGAGACGAGCATGCTATGTGAGCTTGTCTAAGCCGTAATAGCGGACACGCTGTGTGAGTTCGCCAGTTAAGCTGTATGAGGTAGACATTCCCTATAATGCCATTGTTTGTGTTTTATATTGTTTCGATCGCATGCATGATAAACTATGAGGCTTTGTGAAATTTATTTTGTATATGCAAAACCGTGGATCCACTGGGCCCAAGGCTCACCCAACTTTTTTTTCAAAATAATTATGCAACCAGGTCGTCTCATACTCGGAAGTAGTAGCAAGGGGAAAGAGAAAGTTTAGAGCTTGTTCTTCAAGGAATAATAGCACGTCGAGGCGCGACGTTTGGGATTTCTTTTATATGCTATTGTTTTTAGACATTTAATTTCTTAAGTTTTATTTATCTTGGAAATTTCCATTGCGTTGAAATATTTAGACTCGTGATATTTTGATATTTGAACAATTTATTTAAGATAAATTTTTGGGACGTTACAAATGGTATCAGAGCGTTAGTTTAAGAGAAATAGGTTATTTATTTTAGCCTAAGCTTAAACTGAGTGAGGTTATATGATTTAAATAATGTTATAGTTTGGCTTAAATTACTTCTAAGTTTGACATTGTGCCGAAAGATGATAGATTATTATTGTGGTTTTGTAGGACCATGGTTTACACCAAGAGAACTAGGCACATTGGTCGTCGTGGGGGTAGGGCCGGAAGCCGTGCGGTAGCTACTGGATTAGCACCAAGAGGTGGAGTTGGGGATCGCGATCGCACGAGCTCTAGCCGCACTAGGAGTTTGAGGAGCAGTTCTAGAGGGAGCGCGAACGTTCTGAGGGTTGAGTCATCCCAAAGCACACCTATAGATTACTCTACCTATGATCCATCGGAGGAACCCTCTGAGGAATACACCCCATGTACGCCTACCCATGAGGATTTGAATGACACCATAGCGAACCTGAATAATGAGAATGATGATCTGAAAAAGGAATTGTCTAAGGTCCAAGAGGAAAAGGACAAAACGGAAGAGTTGTTGAACAACTTGCAAGTAGAACATGTTGATCTAGGTGCGGAGTTGAGCTTGGTGTTAAATGAAAATGATGAACTTTGGGAAAGAAACCATAGCATGGCATGGAAGTATGTGGAGCTAGAGTGGGAAAAGAGGATTGTCGCTCGACCTTGGAGGGTGCAATTGGGAGATCGAGCTCGGTATTATAAGGGAGCGACCTCAGAATATATAGGTTTGATCAAAGGATATTTGTCAAGTTGGGCACACCAATACCATCATGGCCCAAGCTTGGAATTTATCTGGAAGTACCGGCCAAATAACAGTTATGAAGAATTTGTGAAGATGGCCCACTACCCCATGGACATGCCATAAGTGAAAGGGAGAAGAATAAAGTCTCGATTTAAGTATTTTGTTTTGTTAGGATGTTTTGGTTGTTATCCAGTCGTGAACTGGGTTTCTTTTAGTTTTTTTTTGGGTTATGTATGAGCCGGTTTGGCATATTTATCAAAGACTTATGTATCCACTCATCGTTTGAATAAATTATATTTTCATGTTTAATCTTGTTGTTTAAGTATGAATATTGTTGGATAATTAGTTTATGATTGGGTATAGTTGTGCTTATAAATGTGAATTTTTATCGCGCACAGCAATCATGTCTCGTCGGTCAGGAAGGACAACGTCGGTTACACCCAATACGGCAGACCCTTCTCCAATAGGGGCTACCCCGAATGTGCAAGAGACCCAACCCGTGTCTGTTGCGGCTACAAGGACCGCTAGCACGTGAGGGCGAGGTCGCGGAAGAGGTAGGGGACGAGGTAGAGCCACGACTAATGAACCTGAGCCCTCTGTGCAAGCAAGCTCCGCCTCGGGAAGAGGTCGAGGAAGGGGGCGAGGACGTGCTCGTGCAACTGAGGCAACCCCCTCATCGCTCAAGAGGTGGCAAAAGCCTTGCAAGCTGCCTTGCCGCGGTTATAGCCCAGGTGCGAGAGTTAGAGTTGAAAAATCATGAAGACAGGGTGATAAGTAACAGAAGGGAGGATATTAGTGACTCGAACAATGGGGAACACATGCATGAAAGGTCAAGACCGGCGAGTCCTATCAGCATGGGCTCGAGACAGAAAGGTTGTTCCTATAAGACCTTTTTGGCTTGTAAGCCCCAACCTTTTCAAGGTGACAGTGACCCAGTGGTAGCTTTGAAATGGATAAGAGAGACAGAGGTAATTTTTAAAATCAGCAAATGTGCGGAAGATGATAAAGTGACATATGCATCTTCCATGCTCAAATCAGAAGTTTCTTTCTGGTGGCAATTGGTGACTAATTTAAAGGGCGATGAGCTTATGGCAAGAATGACTTGGGAAGAGTTTAAAGGGATGTTTAATGAGAAGTTCTGTCCGCGCACTGCAGTAAAGCAACTGGAAGAGGAGTTTCTAAGGTTGGAGCAGAGAACAATGACAGTCAGGGAGTACACAACAATTTTTTCTGAGAAGGCTAGATTTGCTGAGCACTATGTTTCAACGGAGGAAAGGCGCGCTGAGCGGTACATATGGGGGCTCAAATCACCCATTTGAGAATTTGTTCTCACAATAAACCCAACAACTTTCCAGGCTACAGTAAATGCAGCTGAGATTAGAGAGAAGGAACTGAATCGTCAAGAGGCGGAAAAAGGCAATTATAAAAGAAAATGGGAAGGTCTGAGTAATGAAGCGAAACAGTCGAAGTTTTTGGGATCTGAAATGAAGACATGGCAAGGACAGGTTTCCAAACAATGCCCTAAATGCAATCGTGTTCATAAAGGGGAATGCATGATTAGGCCAAGAGCATGTTACCTATGTGGGAAGCCAGGGCACCTATCTCAAGATTGCAAGGTGGAGAGGAGAGAACGACTATGTTTTGTCTGTAAGTCGCCCAACCATATACAAGCAAATTTCCCTCAACAAAAGAGCGGGTACGCCACTGGGCAAGGTGAAAGTCGACATGGTAAAGTGGAGGAAAAACGATCTGAAGCATCAAAGGCAAAGGGAATAGTCTTCCACATGACAGCAAAAGAGGCCGAAGAGACGCCCGACGTGGTGACAGGTACCTTTCTGGTCAACTCTGTGCATGCTAGAGTATTGTTTGATTCTGGTGCAAATCGCTCTTTTATATCTACCACATTCTGTGATTACTTGCATAGAGTGCCGAAACCTTTAAGTCCCACCTTAGAGGTAGAAACTGTCGATGATCATCTAGTAATGGTTAGAGAGGAGTATGATGACTGCAATATTGAGATAGACGGTCGTTCGTTTTCGTTAAAACTACTCCCTATGATCTTAGGGGAATTTGATATAATAGTTGGGATGGATTGGTTAGCTAAAAACCAGGCAAGAATTTTGTGCAACAAAAAGATAGTCCAAATTGAATCGCCTGATGGTGAAACCATAATTATATATGGAGACCGAAGAACTAGGAAATCTAATATGATTTCTTTGGCAAAAGCAAGACGGTGTGTAAGAAAGGGGTGTCATGGTTATCGAGCATATGTAATAGATGCTAAGAAAAAGGAAAAAGGTATGAAAGACATTATTGTGGTAAGAGAATTTCCTGAAGTCTTCCCGGATGATCTGACAAGTTTACCACCGGAGAGACAGGTGGAGTTTCAGATTGATCTAGTACCTGGAGCCGCACCTATTGCTCGGGCACCTTACCGCCTTGCAACGTCAGAAATGAAGGAGCTAATGTCTCAATTGCAGGAGCTGTTAGACAAAGGTTTTATACGCCCTAGCACCTCACCTTGGGAAGGGCCTGTGTTATTCGTTAAGAAAAAGGATGGTACGATGCGAATGTGCATCGAATACCGCGAGCTTAACAAGGTAACCATAAAGAATAGGTACCCTCTTCCAAGGATAGATGATCTTTTTGATCAACTTTAGGGTGCCAGTTATTTCTCGAAGATCAACCTGCGATCGGGTTACCATCAGTTAAAGGTTCGAGGGGAGGATGTGCCTAAGACAGCCTTTAGAACTAGGTATGGGCATTATGAATTTTTGGTAATGCCGTTCGGGTTGACAAATGCACCTGCAGCATTCATGGACCTAATGAATAGGGTATGTAAACCCTACTTGGATAAGTTCGTCATTGTATTCATTGACGATATTCTGATCTATTCACGTAACGAGATTGAGCATGCGCAACATCTTCGGGCAGTTTTGGGTTTGCTAAAATGGGAAAAGTTGTATGCAAAGTTTTCGAAGTGCGAGTTCTGGCTCTGAGAAGTTCAATTTATTGGACACGTTGTGACCCAAGAAGGAATTAAAGTAGATCCGACCAAGGTGGATGCTATAAAGAAATGGGAGCCACCAAGAAACCCGTCTGAGGTACGAAGTTTCTTGGGACTAGCGAGTTATTACCGAAGGTTTATTCAGGACTTTTCTCGGATAGCGACGCCCTTGACGTCACTGAAAAAGAAAGGTGTAAAGTTTGAATGGAAGCCTGCTCAAGAAGAGGCGTTTGGAATACTGAAGAAAAAGTTAAGCACTGCACCGATATTAACTTTGCCGGAAGGAATCGAAGGGTTTGTAGTGTACAGTGATGCCTCTAAACTAGGACTTGGTTGTGTACTCATGCAACAAGGGAAAGTTATTGCATACGCATCTCGTCAATTGAAGGAACACGGGATGAGGTATCCAACTCACGACTTGGAATTGGCAGCGGTGGTGTTTGCCTTAAAAATCTGGAGGCACTACTTATATGGGGGTGAAGTGTCAAATCTATACCGATCACAAGAGCTTAAAGTACTTGTTTGATCAGAAGGAACTGAACATGAGACAACAAAGGTGGATGGAGCTGTTAAAGGATTATGACTGTGAAATTTTGTATCATCCCGGAAAGGCAAATGTGGTGGCCGATGCATTAAGTCGCAAGGAAAGGAGTGATCGCGTGAGGATAAAAGCAATGCGATTAGTGGTTACTCCAAGTTGGACTGAGGAACTTAAGAAATTTCAAGAAGAAGCCTTAGTAGAAGGAAATTTGAAGGGCGAGAGAATGGTGGGGAATGTTTCGACTCTTGAAGATAATAATCAGGGGTTAAGATGCTTCATGGACATAATTTGGATTCCTCGCTTAGGTAACTTTCGTAGTCAAGTTTTAGATGAAGCCTATAAATCTCGGTATTCTATACACCCGGGTAATAATAAAATGTATCGAGATCTTCGTCAGTCATACTGGTGGCCGGGGATGAAGAAAGATATAGCCTATTATGTCGAAAGGTGTCTGACATGTCTGCAAGTAAAAGTTGAACATCAACGACCATATGGTCAACTGCAACCTTTAGAAATCCTGATGTGGAAGTGGGACCACATCACAATGGATTTTGTGATGAAACTTCCAAGAACACCAAAGGGTTACGATGCAATATGGGTAATCGTTGATAGGCTCACTAAGTCAGCAATATGGGTAATCGTTGATACTCGTTGGAAAGAATAGCTAAGCTATATATAAACGAGATTGTGACTCGTCATGGTGTTCCGTTATCAATAGTATCTGATAGGGATAGTCAGTTTACCTCTACGTTTTGGCAAAGCTTTCAAAGAGAGTTAGGTTCACGAGTAAAGCTAAGTACAGCCTATCACCCGCAAACAGATGGCCAAAGTGAGAGAACCATCCAAACCCTAGAAGATATGTTGCGGGCATGTGCTATCGACTTTTCAGGGTCATGGGAAAGTCATCTTCCATTAATAGAATTTTCTTATAACAATAGCTATCATGCTAGCATCCAAGTCGCACCGTATGAAGCTTTGTATGGAAGGAAATGCCGAACGCCATTATGTTGGAATGAGGTGGGAGAAAAACAGTTGGCTGGTCCTGAGATCGTTCAACAGACTAGCGATAAGATAAACCAAATAAGGGAAAGGTTGAAGATAGCTCAAGACAGGCAGAAAAGCTACGCTGATAAAAGACGGAAGCCGATAGAATTCCAGGTTGGCGACAAAGTTATGCTTAAGATCTCGCCGTGGAAAGGCGTGGTTCGTTTCGGAAAGAGGGGCAAACTAAGTCTCCGTCACATTGGTCCTTACAAGATAACAGAAAGAGTAGGTGAGGTTGCCTATAAGTTGGAGCTACCTGAAGAACTTCAAGGCATCCATAGCACGTTCCACGTGTCTAACCTAAGGAAGTGCTTGGCCGAAGGAAGTGTCGAGGTAACTCTTAAGGATGTAAAGGTGGACAAAAATATGCACTATATTGAAGAACCGGAAGCCATCATTGATAAAAAAGTAAAGAAATTAAGAAACAAGGAAATAACACTTGTGAAAGTTCAATGGAGACATCATAGAGGGCCTGAAGCCACTTGGGAACCTGAGAAAGAAATTAGGATGAAATACCCTCATTTATTTGCATAGGGCAAATTTCGAGGACGAAATTTTGTTAAGGGGGGGAGTTTGTAATAACCAATAATAATAGTTATTATTATTATTATTATTATTATTATTATTATTATAAGTGAAAGGTTTTGGTGGTTGAAAAGTTCTCGGTGGCCGGTTATGTAATGTGAGGGTGGTGAAGGGTTAGACCCATTATTGCAATTCAATTATCTTGATATTCAACCATCATGAAACCTCCATTGGTTTTATTGCTTATCAACTTCTTCCTCCTTGAACCGTCATCTTACATGGGTATATAAAGGTTGGGTGTCAGTAGGTTGTCGGTGAGAGTGAGGATTGTTGTAAGCATAGGCATCATCGGAAACGAGAGCGAAGGTCGACGATTCTATACATCACAGCAAGTTCGGCGTCATTCGGTAAGTATTTCGTGTGTGCCGTCTCTAAATTTTGGTTGCTAGATAGTTACAGTAGTAGTTCGATCATTCGGGTGGGTTCCCATAGGGGAACGGTGGTCAACGGTCACCGTTCACACCTCTACCATTTTCACAGCGATGATCCCGGTAACACCGGTTACCGAACTGTTACCTCGTCTCCGTGATAAAGTTATAATTCATGGTTCGTGTGGGTGTCAGACGATATATAAAATAAACGATCCTATAACCGTTGCTAACGAACATTAGTGAAGTCTGTCATTAAAACCTTTACGCAAATACATATTTCTGAAACACATTTCTGAACAGTAGGGAACTCTTATATAAGAAGAACTAGAACTAAATATGTATCCATGGAGTTACTATTCGTATATAATATATTATATATATATAAAAGGTATAATATATATAGGTGTGTGTGAGCATACACATGTGGGGTAGATAAAAATTGAGATTGACTTGGTTATGAACATTTAATGCAAACAGTATCTCATCCACATTTCATAAATAAGATATATATATATATATGGATTTCATATAAGATGGGTTACATGTAATATATATATATATATATATATATCTTCTGTCGATGGCTTTATATATGATATATATATTATATATATAGGGCTATGTATATATAACGTTAGATCAAATTTATAAGTACAAATGTCGGTTTTTGGTTCATTAAAATAGGTAGCGTTAAGGGAACCACTCGATCGTCTATAGGGATGTTGTGTTTCTTTTTATACTTAAAGTTACGGCCTTGGATTTGTAGGGGAGACGCTAGCCACTTCAAAGACCGGTTTGGGCAACGACTTGGACTGTGAGTTTTACGTGATTTTTTAATGAAAATGGTTGCATGTTTTATTTAAAAATTATATGCAAGCTTGCTTTGGATTTATCGATAATTGGATTTTTATATATATCATGCATGCAAATAATATTCGGTATTTTTAATACGTGTTTGAATAATTGTGTGACAATGGGAGTGTACTATGGTATTTATAATGAGACGAGCATGCTGCGTGAGCTTGTCTAAGCCGTAATAGCGGACACGCTGTGTGAGTTCGCCAGTTAAGCTGTGTGAGGTAGACATTCCCTATAATGCCATTTTTTGTGTTTTATATTGTTTCGATCGCATGCATGATAAACTATGAGGCTTTGTGAAATTTATTTTGTATATGCAAAACTGTGAATCCACTGGGCTCTAGGCTCACCCAACTTTTTTTTCAAAATAATTATGCAACCAGGTCGTCTCATACTCGGAAGTAGTAGCAAGGGGAAAGAGAAAGTTTAGAGCCTGTTCTTCAAGGAATAATAGCACGTCGAGGAGCGACGTTTGGGATTTCTTTTATATGCTAATGTTTTTAGACATTTAATTTCTTAAGTTTTATTTATCTTGGAAATTTCCGTTGCGTTGAAATATTTAGACTCGTGATATTTTGATATTTGAACAATTTATTTAAGATAAATTTTTGGGACGTTACATCTTACTTGCCAGAAAGTCAAAATCGAGCATCAACGAGCAAGTGGATTTCTGCAACCACTAGAAATTCCAGTGTGGAAGTGGGAGAATATATCAATGGACTTTGTAACTGGTTTACCGAAGACACTTAAAAAGAATAATTCCATTTGGGTTGTAGTCGACCGCTTGACTAAGTCGGCTCACTTTCTTCCTATTTTTGAAGGATGTTCAGTCAGTAAGTTATCAGAACTCTTTCAGCGAGAGATTATTAGGCTTCATGGCACACCAGTATCTATAGTGTCTGACAGAGACACTCGGTTCACTTCACGATTTTGGAAAGGTTTTCAAAGTGCATGGGCAATAGGCTTAAATTCAGTAAAACGTTTCACCCGCAAACGGATGGACAGTCTGAGCGTACAATTCAAACTTTGGAGGATATGTTGAGATCATGTGCTTTGGAATGGTCCGGAAGTTGGGACGAATATTTGTGTTTAGTCGAGTTTGCCTATAATAATAGCTGGCAGGCAAGCATTGGTATGGCTCCATTTGAGGCTCTATATGGTCGGAGATGTCGAGCACCAGTATGTTGGGATGAGGTTGGTGAGGCCGTTATTGAAGGGCCAGAGCTGGTAAGAGTCACTAATGAAAAGGTGGCAGTGGCTAAAGAAAAGTTGAAAGAAGCTCAATCTCGTCAGAAATGTTATGCAGATAAGCATCGGAGAGCCTTAGAATTTCAAACAGGAGATCATGTGTTCCTTAAGGTTTCTCCTTTTCGAGGTATACGACGGTTTGGCCTAAAAGGGAAACTAAGTCCAAGATACATCGGTCCATTCGAGGTTTTAGAAAGGGTCGGTGAAGTTGCTTATCGTCTAGCTCTTCCACCTAAACTTTCTCATGTACACAATGTGTTTCACGTTTCGGCGCTTCGAGGCTACACCTATCATCCATTGCATGTAGTGGAATATCCACTTGATAAGATTCGTGAAGATCTTTCGTGCAAAGAAGAACCGGAAGCAATTTTAGACAAGCAAGAGCGAGTCATGAGGAAGAAATCAATACCGTTCGTTAAGGTATTGTGGAGAAACCACCCGGAACGTGATGCCACTTGGGAGATGGAAGAATCTATACGTCCAGAATATCCGCATCTTTTTGAAAATTTGTAAGTGTCTTCGTTAGGTATTCATCTTTTAGTTGATTTCGAAGACGAAATCTTTTCTTTTGGGGGGAAGAATTGTAATACCCGTCAATTATATATACATATATATATAATTATATTTATATACGTAGATGTATATAAATATATGGGATTGCAAAGTATTAAAAAGAAAAAGTCTTTTTGGTTGCATAGGTGACGTGGGTTTTGTTGGTTTTCATTTTAAGAGATTAATTTTGTAAATAGTTTAAGTTTGAGGGACCAACCTTGCAAAACCCATATTTAAGTTTGGGTTTAGATGGAACCTCCTCTAATCTGCAGTGCACGATCTGAATTTTTTTACCACGTCTTAAACCCTAACAAAAACCCTATTCCAATCGCAGAGAAGTCCCAAAAGGTTGTGAGCAAAAATCGGTCGAAAGGCAAGGGAATTAAGGGCAGTGACTTCAATTAGACTCGTAATTTCTCGTCGTTTAAGGTAACTTCTGCCCTAGTCTTGAATTTTGTTCGATTGATAGATGGGTTATGAATTTTGGGTTTGTATTAGGTATAATCAGAATCATTTCGATGGCCGAAAGTCATCGTTTCAGTCATTTTACCGGCAGCAGCAAAAATGGGTTATTAAATTGATAATAGAACCCCAAAATTCTGCACTTTTCCTCTCTATTTTAGTCATATAAATTACATATCGTGAGTAGTAAATTGTGGTTATTTTACCGTCAAGAGAGACATGAGAATCGCCGGAAAAACGGGTTAAAATGACTCGATTTTCAATCGAGTTTGCTGTTGTCCCATGGCTTAATGATTGAGTTATTTTTCCAGCCATGGCTACTAGTTTGTCTGTTTGAATTAAGCTAGGGGGCTGCTCCTAATGGCTGACTTAATGGCTGGTCTTAATGACCTAAAATTAGCACTTTGGGTGTTTGAAATGGGCTATGGGGCTGATCTTAAGGGCTGTCTTAATGGCTGGTCTTAATGGCTTAAAATTAGCATTTTTAGGTGTTTGAATTGGTTGTGGCCAGCTGCAAGTTATATACATGTGTGTATATATATATAGTTCAACTCCTTTCTTGAACCATGGCTGTTGTTTCTTATCTGCTGCAAAACCTTGCCATCTTGGTTATCCTTGTTCAATAGTGAGCCTTTAAATTTGTAGACTTTAGTTAGATTTTATGTTTTTATGATATCGTTGATTAATTTAGTTGGTAACCTTTTGGGATCAAGGTTAACGGTAAGGATTTATAGTAACGTTTGGGTATTTATTTTTAGATCGGGATTAAAGAGGTGGATTCGGTGATTGGTAAGCGTTGGTAAAGGTTTAAGGTACGGATTCTTACCTTCTCTATGTATATATATATTTATATATATACGAACTTTGGAATCGTTTGCTTTGTCTTTATTGTATCCAAACATATGAAATTCCATAACGTCTTTCGAGTCATATTCGTTGGTTTCTCAACATTTTTGGAAGTTCAACCTCAATTGATTCATGGTTGTTAATCGACATCACCATTAATTAAATGCGGTTTTTATTAAGTTGTTTTCGGTAATATGTGTTCATTTGACTTGATTTGACTTTGAGACTATCACTAATAATTTTGGAAAATCTTTTACTTGACTTCGACCCATTCATAAAGTGTTATAAGTTTCGCTATGTCACATGAGTTATGATATTTTGATTCCGGGTATTTTGAGCTACTAACCACCTACGGGGGTACCGTAGGCACGTCATTGTGGCACCGATGGCGTGGCACCCACCGTGACGGTGTGATCAGTTCACGGCGTCTCCTCTTTTGTGCTCGTGGGTGAGCTATTTTGGTGTGATGGGTATTTGATTTAGGAGGCGTATGGGTCGACCCTAGTATATGTATGTGATTTGCTTGTATGGTGGATGTCGGTGTAGTGCCCAACGTCGCATCTCACAATAGTACGTGCGGATCTGCAGGTCCAATGTACATGCCATTGTGGTCATATGTCTGACACTTGTTCTATCTGTAGATATTCAAGTGTATGCATTATTTGAGCTCGATATGTCCTTTCTTATGTTTCCTTTGATTGCATCACTTTGTTGGATTATTTAAAAATTGATAACTTTATTATCCGTCATTTTAAGATCAGTTTTGCATATTATTGTTATTACCTTCCTTGTTATATTGTTAATTCGTTCACTGAGCGTTTGGCTCAGCCGTGTATTTTCTTTTCTTTCCCACGGCAGGTAATCAAGGGGATTGATAGGACGTGTGAAGGAGAGTTCATAAGGATCTCTATTTCATTTGCAAGAAGATTCAAAAGGTTTACCGTTATTTTAGTTCGTAATTAGATCTAGTCCAAGTTCTTCGTTTATTATTAGACTAGCGTTTTCCAAGGTTTATAATTGGATTTATTTATTTGTTGGGAGAAACTTGAAGTTTAATTTGGTGTTTCATTTATTTATGGAAGATACTCAAGTTATTTGTTTGGAGAATTAAATATTTATTGGAGACTATAATATGAGTATTTTATAATTCTGAGTCGTTATCTATCCGTTTGATTAAGTTTGATAGTAACCTCCCTTCCTTTGGGATGGGGGTGTTACATAGAGGTACGGCGAAGATGGCTTGATCTTGAAGAAAAAAGTATAGCTATCACGCGTCAAAAAGTAAAAGCAAAACGGATCGTTGATGGCGATGAGAATTCATATTTTTTTCATATGGCAAGCAAACATCGGGAAAGGAAGAACATCATCAACGAAATGAACATAAATGCGGAATGGGAAGAGGAACCGGAGGCAATCAAGCAACATGTCTTCAGGTTTTTTAAACAAAAATTCGCGAAAATCCAAAACCGAATTCTGAAGCTAAAAATGCATCGATTGAAAAAATTAACGGTGGAGGAGGCCGAGCTTTTAGAAAGAAGAATATCGAAAAAGGAGGTATGGAGCGCGATAAAGTCATGCGGAAACATCAAGTTACCGGGTCCAGACGGGTTCACCATAGGCTTCTTGATTTCTTTTTGGATAGTAATCAAAGATGATCTAATGAAGGTATTTGATTGGTTTTGGGAAAAACAGGAGATTAGTGATGGGTGCAACTCATCTTTTCTTGCCTTGATCATCAAAATGGCGAACCCGATCGGCTTGAATGACTTTAGGCCGATAAGCCTGATTGGAATTCTCTACAAGGTGATCTCAAAAGTCTTAACGGAAAGAATGAGGTCGGTCATTGATAGGCTCATAAGCAATGTTCAAAGCGGTTTTATCAAAGGAAGATCAATCATCGCAAATGAGACAATCGATTTCTTAAAAAAGTAGAAGAGGAAAGGCCTTATCTTCAAAGTTGATTTCAAAAAGGCATATGACACAGCTGAATGGTCGTTCTTATTGGATGGTTTGGAGAACATGGGCTTCGGGGAAAAATGGAGAAAATGGATAAATACGTGCTTGAAATCTTCTAGAATCTCGATGCTTATCAATGGTTCACCATCAAATGAATTGTAACACCCTAAAAATAGAGCAAATTTAAACCAAAAAATAAATGCGAAAATATATAAATTCACCCAATTTATGGGGAAAGAATATAGGAGTTACATCTATGAATAGAATACTACATCAACAACCTATTAATCTACATAATACAATACATAGATCAGGTTCGAGTGTCGCTAATATTCCTCAGAATAATTGTTCTAGTGTCTCCAATATTAACACTCTAAAGTGTAATCCAAAAAGAGTGCCTTCACCGGCACGCCACTCCGCTTCTCTCTAAGTAGCCCCATTAGCCCGATCACCTGCTAAACATGGCATTTAAGAACAAGTGTTAGGCTTATGCCTAGTGAGAACAAACAGTTAAATGGATAAAGCCATAAAATATTTAATTAAAAGAGTGGAAAGCTTTATACCAATTAACTAAATCTGAAAGCTTACTCTTGGTGAGCAAGGTTCTTTTAAAAGTAACCCGGTCATACCATCTATGGTGACGGATACAAAAGTAGGTCACCACTTGAAGTTGGCTTAACAAAGGAACCAATGGCAACTGGTGACTACCAATTAACGTAATAACATCTATAGCCTCCGATGATTCCAATAAAAGCCCGTGCAAGGAATCAATGGCAATTGGTGACAACCAATTAATGTAATAACATCTAAAGCTTTAGATGACCCTAATTCGGACACGTACGTAAGAGTCAATGGCAACTGGTAACTACCAATTAATACAATAATATCTAAAGCCTTCGATGACTCGAACGAATATATAAAGGGGACAACAATCCCGTAATAAAACCGACTAAATGCCTACGGATCCATTACATACTAGTCTATAAATCAACTACATCAAGCAAAACATAGTGATAGTTTTCCATTTACCGAAAAATCGTTATATAAATGTTTCCCTTTGAAATATGAACTTTACCGAAAATTAGGTCAAATAGTTTTAGTTCCATAATCAAAGATTTTCTCGTCTAGAGACATTTCCAAGTAAGATAAAACCATTTAAATTACTCAACCAAGATCAAAATCCCCAAAATCCACATTTGACCTAAAATCTCCAAACTTAACCAAATGTTTAAATAACAAAATCGTAGACTTTAAATGAAGTAAAACAACATTTAGTGCAAGTATTAAGTTAGAAAAAGGGTTAGAAATGAACTCACTAAGCTAGGGTTAGGAAAACCCAATAAAACTTCCTAAAATGGATGAAAATGAAGGAACTTAATGAAGAAGATGAAGAATCCCACTTCTTGAAGCTTGAATCCCGAATATCTAGCTTGGATGGTGAGTAAATGCCTTAGAAATGGTAGAAATGTGGAGTAAATACCCTAAATTCGGATTAGGTGGAAGTGGTTGAGTTGAGGAAATGCTAGAAATGAATTTTGGGGTTTTAGGGTTTGATTCCATGCTTTTAAGGTTCAGGCAACACATTCCAGTGCCCGACGCCAGTTGTAACTAGCGCCGTAACCCATGCGGACCAAGAGTGCCTGACGCTAGTTGTGAAGTTAGTTACGATTTGCTAACTGACTTTGTAACTCACGCTAAGCACAAATCAAGTGAAAAGAGCTTAGGGCTAGTTGTGAAGTTAGTTACAATTCGCTAATTGGTTTTGTAACTCACGCTGAGCACAAATCAAGTGAAAAGAGCTTAAGGCTAGTTGTAAAGTTAGTTACGATTTTTTAACTGGCTTTGTAACTCACGCTAAGCATAATTGAGTGCAAAAGTGCCTAGGCTAGTTATCAAGCTAGTTTCAACTCTGAAACTCACCTCGTAACCAGCTTGAATAACCCCCCCCCTTTCACCGATCGCTTTCTTAGGATTTTGTAACGCCAACACTTAAACACCCAAGACATTCAAAAAAGATTAATTGAATCCATAAAAAACAATATTTATAGGTGAACTCAAAATACGAACTAGAAGCGAAAAACCCGGGTGTTACATGAATTTCCCATGGAAAGAGGACTTAAGCAAGGAGATCCTCTACCTCCATTCCTTTTTTTGGTTGTATTCAAATGTCTCCATATTATGGTGGAGGAAGCAATTGAAAATGGGTTGCTAAAGGGGATAAAAGTGGATCAAGAGGAGGTCATAATTTCGCATCTTCAATACGCGAATGACGTAATATTTTTTGGAGATTGGGAGCCCGAAAACATAAGAAATGTGGTAAAAAAATTTGAAATGTTTCCATGCGGTTTCGGGATTAAAAATAAATCTTAGCAAGAGCAAAATATATGGAATTTGTGTTTCGGAAGAGGAAATTCAAGTTTGGGCTAGAACGTTGGGATGTGGGAGTGGAAAACTACCACTTGTATACCTTGGCCTACCGGTTGGAGTAACAATGAGAAGTACGTCACATTGGTTACTGGTGATTGAGAAGATGAAGAAAAAACTTGCGG
Source organism: Silybum marianum (assembly GCA_036898165.1). NCBI lineage: Eukaryota > Viridiplantae > Streptophyta > Magnoliopsida > Asterales > Asteraceae > Silybum > Silybum marianum. The sequence continues at coordinate 907,347 of CM072535.1, read as the reverse complement.
CTTGGAAAGCAAAATTGATCTCTTTCGGTGGACGTTGGTCAAATCAGTTCTTGCTAGTGTGTCCTTATTCTTCTTTTCTTTATTTCGTTCCCCGGTGAGTATTATAAAATGTTTTGATAGAGCACGTAGTAATTTCTATTGGCGAGGGGGGGGGGAGATGAGGAGAGTGTAAAGCGAGGATGTCATTGGGTAAAATGGGCAAAGGTGGTAGACTTGGTGGGGAGGGGGGGGGTTTAAACTTGGACGATCTAAAAAAAAATTAATTAGAGTTTTCTTGGAAAATGGTGGTGAAGGTTCTTTGATGAAAGGGGGGCATTGTGGGTAAAAGTAAATAAAAGCATTTATGGGAGGGAAGGGGGCTTTATGAGTGATGGTATCTCAAGGGGGGGGGGGAGGGAGGGAGTTCGGTTTGGGGAAATATAATTAAAGTGGGGAGGGATATCGATAGAACGTGCATCCAATTCATAGGTTTGTTCCGGCTTCTAGATGGTGAGGGAGGGGAGACAAAAGTTTGGGAGGACAATTGGTTTGAGGGAGGAAGGCTTAAAGGAGATTTAGAAGACTTTATCAACTAGAGGAAAACAAAGGGGTTTCGATAGCGGATAGAGGAGTTTTTGGAGGGGAAGGGTGGGTGTGGAGATGGAGGTGGAGGAGAGATCCTATGGGGAGGGAAAAAGGAGAGTTGGAGGAATTGCAAAAGACGGTAGAGGGATTCGTTCGAAATAGAAGGGGAATGGACCGAGTGTTTTGGAGACTTGACCCTCATGGGGGTTTCACGGTAAAAGGATTGAGAAGTTAGTTAGAAGGGTCGGAGAATATCGAGGGAGGATGTGGAGAACAAGCTACTTGGATAAAATCCATTCAGAGAAAAGTGTGCATTTTCGTTTGGAGAGCAAAACGAGGGAGACTCCCGGCACAGACGATGTTAGATAATATGGGTTTTGATTTGGATTCCACACTTTGTCCTCGGTGCAATTGTGGGGTTGAAGCCTTAGAATATGCATTGGTTGGGTGTGATAAGGTGAACAATTTGTGGAAACAAATAGGGAGGTGGTGGGGATTAGATATTGGTCATTGTAGGTCCATGGAGGAAATAATGGACATAGGGATTCATTCCGGAAAAAATGAGAAGGGGTAGGAGGTGGGTGATGACCTTTTTGTGTACTCTATATTATATTTGGTTAAGTAGAAACAAGGTAGTATAGGGCAAGGAAACGTTTCAACGGGGGACACTCTTTTTAAGCTACAACTACAAGTTTTCGAATGGGTGACACGGAGAGATAAAGGGTTAGCGGTTAATTGGTGTGGAAAGAGAGCCGAAGGATTGCTAGGGTTTTATTATGATGAAAGCTTACAATACAATGAAAAGGGAAAACATATATATAGCAAAACAATTAGGAAAATAACCTAAAAGGCTAAAAGCCCAAATAAAGGAAAAAGGGGCCCAAACCCAAACATATGTTAACATCCCCCCTCAAACTCACAATGCAACATCAATAAGCATTGAGAGTTTGTCAGACAGAAAACGAAAACGTGTAGCCGACTAAGCCTTGGTGAAAATATCAGCAATCTGCAGAGCTGAAGAAACATAAGACAGCGAGATAGTTCTGAGCTGAAGATGATGACGAGTGAAGTGACAGTCAATCTCAATATGTTTCGTCCTTTCATGGAAGACATAATTCTTTGCAATTTGCATCGCACTTTTGTTATCACAATGTAATGGAGTGGGCTGGGAAACATCAACACCCATATCTGCAAGAAGCCAACGTAACCAAACAATCTCACAAGTAGTCACTGCCATAGCATGGTACTCAGCCTCAGTGGAAGAACGAGAGACAACATCTTGTTTCTTGCTCTTCCATGAGATAAGAGAATCTCCAAGAAAAATACAAAAACCAGTAGTAGACTTGCGGTCAGAAAGATCGCTATCACAACTAGCATCACTATAGGCACTCAACTTTAGAGAGGGCGTTGAAGGGAATAAGAGACTCTGAAACTGAGTGCCACGAAGATATCTCAAAATACGAAGAACTGCTCCCCAGTGAACAGTAGTAGGAGCAGTAACAAACTGACTAACCACATGAACTGCATGAGCAATATCTGGACGAGTGACTGTAAGGTAAACCAAACTGCCCACAATGGTACGGTACAAACTCGGATCTGATAAAGGAACACCATCCGTCGGAGTATATTGGGCATTTGTCTCAAGAGGCGTATCAACAGTTTTGTTGTCAGAAAGCCGTGCACGCTCAAACAAATCTGATATATACTTTGTCTGAGAAAGAAGATAGCCTTTCTTAGATTGAGCAACCTCAGTACCTAAGAAGTAACGCAACATCCCTAAATCTTTCATAGCAAAACGATGAGCCAATTCCCGTTTTAGAGACTCAATACCATCATAGTCATCCCTGGTAATAATCATGTCATCTATATATAAGGATAAGAGAATCCGACCTGTATTCGTGCATCTAACAAACAATGTTGAATCATGGTTACTAGGAATAAAGCCAAGAGAAGTAATAACCGTATAGAATTTCTCAAACCAAGCACGAGGGGCTTGTTTGAGACCATAAAGAGCTTTTCGAAGTCGACATACTTCACCCGATTTGTGAGCAATACCTGGGGGAGGAGTCATATATACCTCTTCATGAAAATCACCATTCAAGAATGCATTCTTGACATCCATTTGGAAAATTTTCCACTAACGAATAGAGGCAACTGCAATAAGCGTTCGGCCAGTCGTCATTTTTGCAACCGGTGCAAAAGTCTCCTCATAATCCATACCATACTATTGTTAGTATCCTTTGGCAACAAGTCTGGCCTTGTACCGTTCAACAAACCCATCAGATTTTGTTTTAATCTTGTATACCCAACGACAACCATTCGCATGTTTTCCGAGTGGAAGTGGAACTAGATCCCACGTGTGAGTCTGGTAAAGAGCAGTCAGTTCCTCAGCCATAGCATCCTGCCAAAGGGGATCATAGATAGCTTCTCGATAGGACTCAGGTTCAGTCAAACGATGTATATTGATAATAAAAGAATCAAATGAAGTAGAATAAGATGAGTAAGAAAAATCAGGAAGTTTGGTAGACTTACGAGTACGACTTGACTTACGTAGGGGGACATCCGTGGTCTCATCAGGTGAGGGAGCGGTCATAGGCGTAAGGGAATCAGAAGTCGTCGATATCTCATGGACGGGGACATCAGGAGAAGTATCATCAATATCAACATCAAAAGGATCAATAGACCGGAGATCTGACTGTGTTACATCATGAGATTGAGCTGGAATAGAGAAGAAAGGAATATGCTCCAAAAAAGTGACATGACGTGAGACGTAAAGTTTTTGACTTATCGGATCAAAGCAACGATATCCTTTCTGACCAATACCATACCCCAGAAAAACACATAAGGCAGACCAAGGAGACAACTTGTTCCTCTCAACATGGGGACGTAGGACAAAGCAAGTACAATCGAAGACACGTAATGAGGTGTAATCAGGAGACTCACCATATAGTTTTTCAAAAGGAGACAAACTAGAGTTATGAGCTGTTGGAATTCGATTTATTACATAGGTAGTGGTAAGTAGGGGTGAGCTCGGGACCGAACCGGTACCGAAACCGGGTAGTACCAAAACCGAAAGCGTCAAAATCCAATACCGAATACCGAACCGATTAATGATATTCGGTACCGGTATGGGTACCGGTTCGGTACCAGGATTTTCAGGACTAGAACCATTTGGTACCATTTTTTTGAATGACTAAGGTTTTTCACCGTTTACCGTTAAACGCAATGACAAAAACGAAATCACTTAACCAAACCGGTACCGAAATCCCGAACCGAACCGGTCCCGCACCGAGCCGGTACCGAAAGTACTGAAAACCGAAAGTCATAAATCCCAATACCGAATCCCGAACCGATTAGTGAAATTCGGTACCGGTTCGGTTCGGGATTTCGGTCCGTTCCGCTCATCCCTAGCGGTAAGAAGTGCTTCCCCCCAGAAAACACTAGTAACTTCAGAAAAAAGTAGCAAAGAAATAGTAGTTTCAACAAGATGTCGATGTTTTCTTTCAGCAACACCATTTTGCTGAGGAGTATCGGTACACGATGATTGATCTATGGTACCATCAGATGCAAGTAATTGAGTAAAATCATTAGAGGTATATTCTCCCCCTAAATCACACCTGAAACATTTTATGACAGCAAAATGTTGTGTTTTTATAAGAGCTCTAAAGTTACTGTATACTGAGAAGAAATCAGACCTATGTTGCATGAGAAAAACCCAAGTATAACGAGTGTAATCATCAATAAACAACACATAGTACTTGGAACCTCCCTTTGAAGATACATGAGAAGGTCCCCATACATCAGAATGAACAAGATCAAAAGGAGCAAAAGAACAAGACATACTTTTACTAAATGGTAAAGCAGAAAATTTTGCCAGTTTACAACCACTACAGTCAGAAATATCACAACTTTTCAAACGACCCAAAACTCCTGTAGATGTTAAAAACTGCAAACCTGACGCAGAGACATGTCCTAAACGAGAATGCCAAAGATAAAAATCAGAAGAAGAGTGATTTAGAAGAAAGGAAGACAAATCAACACTGGAAGCAGCAACATCAGAGATTTTGAGTTCATCCACGACATAAAGATCCCCTAACTTACGGCCTATCTCAATCACCTTCTGAGACTGCAGGTCCTGTACACAACACAGAGAATCAGAAAAGAAAACCCAATAACCAGTTTTACACAATTGACAAATCGAAACAAGGTTTTCAAAGCAAGTGTGGGTATGTAATAGACATCAGAGAGAGACACGTGAGGAGTAACAACAGAACCAACACCTTCTACTGGCATGGGTGTAGAACTAGCGGACATAACAGAAACGGGTGAACCCGGGGACAGGGATGCAAATGATGTGAAATGAGGTGACATATGGTTAGATGCACCAGAATCAAAATCCATAAGTTGGAAGGTATACCTGAAGTACTGGATGAAGACAAACCTGAATGAGACATAGAGGCAGACATAGTAGTAGAATTAGAGGCAAGGACTGTCTGAATTGCTCAAAAACCTGAGGATCCAAGCAGACGGTGGTGGGGTGGTGTCCTGAAGATCATGCACTACTGAAGAAGGAGCAACGGTAGCAGCAGTAAATTGTGGTGGTCGAGGCGCCCATGGGGTCGAACCGGAAGGATGAGGCTGAAATGGTGGCCGAAACAATCCAGGAGCTTTATTCTGTTGCTTAGGCTCCCATGAAGTAGAGCCTTTTAGACGAGTTTCTTCTGCAATCAGTTCATGAACAACCGAGTCAACTATGGGAAAAGGAGTGCGATGAAGGATTGTTCCACGTAATCCTTCAAAATCAGACCGTAGTGCCATCAAGAATTGAACCAAATGTTGCTCTTCCCTTATAGAGATGTAGGGTCTGAATGCTTTTAACTCAACAGACTCTGTAAGAGCCAACTGATCCCATAAATCAGACATTGCACCATAGAAATCTTGAATACTCAACTCATTCTGTCGGAGGGTACGAATATCTGTTTCTAACTGGTACTGTTTGGCAAAGTTTGATTGAGTGTACAGCCTATCCAAATGGTCCCGAACTTCTTTAGTTGTATCATACTTAGCCAATTGAATCCCAATTGATTGTATCATAGAGTTGTTAATCCAAGTAATAATCTTAGAGTTATCAGTTTCCCATGTATCCAGTAATTGGGCATAATTGGCATCCTTCTCATCCGTAGTTTACATGTTGTACCAGAGACATAACCCCACACATGCTTTCCACGTAGAAAATTCTTCATTACATAACCCCAATACACATAATTTTTACCATCCAATTGAGTGCTAATAGATTGAAGGGAATCATCTTTTCGAGCCATGTTATCAATAAAATCAAACTAGCCAAACAATCGTACGCAACAGACACGAAAATCAAAGTAGCCAAACGGCAACAAACAGGAGACGTGGAAAGCAGCAAACACGAAAATCAAACAGCAACACGAGACGAAGAAACGAACACCGAACGAAAAACCCAAAAAAAACAGAAAAACAAACAAACTGCTATATGTCGAAAAGAAAAAGGTTACCTTCTGGATATCGAAAACCAATCTCCACCGTTCAGAATGTAGATAAAGATGTCATGAAGATAATTTACCATCCAATTGAATGCTAATAGATTGAAGGGAATCATCTTTTCGAGCCATGTTATCAATAAAATCAAACTAGCCAAACAATCGTACGCAACAAACACGAAAATCAAAGTAGCCAAACGGCAACAAACAGGAGACGTGGAAAGCAGCAAACGCGAAAATCAAACAGCAACACGAGACGAAGAAACAAACACCGAACGAAAAACCCAAAAAAAAAATAAAAAAACCAACAAACTGCTATATGTCGAACAGAAAAAGGTTACCTTCTGGATATCGAAAACCAATCTCCACCATTCATAATGTAGATAAAGACCAAAAATCACGACGATCCGACGGTTCAATCTCCGGGAACAGATGAAACCGCACGGCTGCGCATGCCCGAAAAGTGCAGCCGAACTTTTCTATAAATTTCGGTCCGCGAAAATTGATGTCTGCTACAACGCCTTCTATGATCATCAAAACTTGGATCGATTATTGCGCTCTGATACCATGTGGAAAGAGAGCCGAAGGATTGCTAGGGTTTTATTATGATGAAAGCTTACAATACAATGAAAAGGGAAAACATATATATAGCAAAATAATTAGGAAAATAACCTAAAAGGCTAAAAGCTCAAATAAAGGAAAAAGGGGCCCAAACCCAAACATATGTTAACAATTGGAACACTTGGTTAATGGACCCGTTTGGAGTATAATATTCATGATTGCGATGGTCTTGATCATGTTTGAATGCGGACCAAAGAAGTATCGCATGGGTTGCTCTCAAGGACTGAGTTCGGTTCAAAAATTACAGCAAAAGGGACTATTTTTGGAGTTGAGCTTTGATTGGAGAACGGAAGCTCGCTGCCGCGTTTTTTCTGGGAACGAAGATTGTTCGATATTTTGCTTCTATTCGTGTTTTGAAGACTGGAAATCACCATCTTTTTTGCAGGTTCGATAGACTCTCGGCAGACCTGCGGTTGGTGGTTTACCCCTCGTAACTTACCGGCACGGCTGAATGGAGTCTGTCTTTGTAACTGTTGCTTTGCAAACTGGACGTTTTATGATTTTCCGTTCGTTTTATGCTCGTTTTTTCTGCAATTTTCTGGTTCGGTTTAGGGGCTGATTTGGCCTTCGGGTTGTAACGTAGCTTGATCGTTTTGATTGGTAATAAAGTTATCTTGTCGTTAAAAAAAATACACTTTAAAAAGGACCAAAATTAATTATGATTGTTGCGTAAGGTTTGTAAAAAAAACATTTTTAATGGAAAAGTTCAAATATTCTAAATTTTTTCAAAAGAATAAAAAATGATATGATGTGAGAAACTCGGGTTTCACATAAATATATGAGGTTTTAACTTTTAAGGCAAAATATAGGGTTATTTAAAAAGAATCAAACATGTTTTTCAATGTCAAAAATTATCAAAAGTATTTTTAAAAAGTATTTGTCAAATCCGGATTGAAAGGGATGCATTTTAGATGTCGTTAACTTGTTTTATTTTATTTTTATTTTCAATGTCAAAAATTATCAAAAGTATTTTTAAAAAGTATTTTTTGAAATCCGGATTGAAAGGGATGCATTTTAGATGTCGTTAACTTGTTTTATTTTATTTTTATATTATGACTTACTGTATTGTTTAATGGTCGTCATATGGTACTTAATAATTAATTTTTCAAACATCTGTATAAATGGATTGTGGTCTCGAGTGGGGATCGGCAAAAAGTGGAGCAACCAGGATTAAGTGACACTCTAAATGATCGTATTTGTATTCTCGACTGGGCCTCTTTATTTTCACCCTATTACTTGTTTAAGTCGAGACGTAATTTATTAAGAATCTAAAAAAGTTCTTTCAAACAACCTTTCTTTCAGAGTTACACTAACAATATGTATGTATAATGTGCATACATATAACATATTAAGTTGGTTTAAAGATATTGGAGAAATTATTAAACACAAAGAAAGGTGGGTAGGGTATGAAAAGGAGTGATCTAAGACAATGAGAATATTATTAAATATTTTAATTAATATTTTTAATGTTTCTCCAATTTTGGTAGACAATGTTGTGGCCTTATTTGGTATTAGCATATAACATGCAACTTGATAAACTTAAAATAGAACTCCATTATCTTTTAGACAAAGACACATAGAGAGGATTCAATCAAAGGAAAAATCATACATCATGCTATATTCCATAGAAAAGTATCACACAACAAAAAAAATAATAATACAAAAGCAGTAAAAAAGATAAATTTTCATCATATCTTCCTTATCTTGAACCTTACTCTCAAGAAAAAATGAAAAAAAAATAACAAACTCGGAAAAACAAGTAGAATAGTGAATGTGATAAAGTTGTTAAACGACCAAGTTGATGCATCATTGTGCATGTGTGAACAAAAGGGACACTACTAAACGAAAAACTTTTTTCTACAGATCTTTCACTAGGAAATCTGTTGCTAAAGGGTGATTCCTCACAAAGCCATCACAAAATTTGGTGGGTAAAATGCTGGTGGGTAATTCAAATTAGTGACAGATTACCCAGAGATTCTCTGGGTGGTCCGTTGGTATTTTCTCGAAAAACATCGAATTTTACCGAACTACTTCTATTTTCTGGGTGATCCGTGGGTAATCACCTATGGAAATTTCTCTGAGTGAAAGTCATTTTTTTGTAGTGGGATGAGGGTTGAGGGGCTAGGTAGGGGCAAACCAAGAAGGCAAGTAGTGACAAAAGCTTAGAAGCATTTGGATCTGGATTAGCAGAGATATGACAATACAAGGACTCAAAAGAGGTCGTGAAGTAGTGAAAATCATTAAAGAGAAAGGCTAAAAGGGTCAACATAGGTAAAAAAGGACGCGAGATGGAGAATAAATTGACAATTAAGATAAGGAAAAATAGTCGACACGATAAAGAAAGTGAACGGAGATAAAAATACCATGATGACATCATAAGCAAATGACAAGAGAATGAAAAAAAAAGGCAAAAAGGGCCCTCTAGAACATGGACTAAGTGCCAACAACTAATGAACGAAAACGAATTTTGAACATGCATTATCAAAATCAAATGAAAATATAGAGAAAGAAAGAAGAGAGACATCATATACTTGAAATTAAAATCAAACTTCACTATTCTTGCAAAACTAAATATCTTCCTTTCCACTCAATATGATGATTTTCAATGTTATATTCTTAAACCAAACAAACATAATATATCATAACTAAAAATATATCGGCCCAAATAAGGTTCTACATTATTTATTGTTGTCAATGGGACATTACCTACACATTTAAGTAATAAATATAATAGATATTGTATATATACACTACAAGAAACTCTAGTTTTGCCGGCGGGTTTGGGAAATCCGTCAGTAAAAGTAACTTTTACCGGTGCTTTAATCGAAATTTGTCGGTAAAAATGTTACCTTTTACCAAAGGAAATTGTCGTCGGCAAAAGTGAGTTTTTACCGGCGGTTTTCATCTATGTGCCTGGAAAAGTTATTGTTACCGGGGAATTTCTGAAACTGGCCAGCAAAAGTATTTTTAAAATTTTAATTATTTTAATTAATATTTTTTACCGATATACTTTTCAAACTTGCCGGCAAAAGTAGTTCAATTTCAGTAATATTTTATTTTTTGCTTACGGTTTTGCCGGCAAACTTTGCAAACTCGTCGACAAAAGTACTATTGTTGGTTAAAGATAATACATATGAACATAGAAAAATCATTGGCGACAGTGATTATAAATTGTTGTTTGCCTTTTTTATGTTAGGTTTTGGTTATCTGAACGTCAGAGATCCAAAAGATGAGAAACTCAAAAGATACGCTAGAGATGAGAAACCTCAAAAGAAGCATTACCTTTTTTATGATTTCTTTGAGGAAGTGATAGTGCACACATATAGATTAGTACATTTTTGTTACTTTATTTTGTTAAATATATGTAAAAGATATATTAGTTTGATTTATATTTAAAAGATATTTATGTAATGTGTTTTGTTATTAATTTGTAGCTTTATCTTTTAAGCTTGTTTAATTGATCAAAATAACAATAAAATCAAAAGTAAAAGTAAATAGAAAATAGAAAATATTCTAATAAATGGGTTTTTTGCCGGCAAAAGCATGACCAAGAAAGTCAAACTAAACTTTTACAGGCCAGTTTTTGCACCGGTAAAAAGTTATGGGTGCAAGTTTAAAAAAGCTTTTGCCGGCGGATTTTTGAGTCGATAAATGTTTGACCAAAAAGTCAAGGAAACTTTCCCAACGAAAAAAATTATGCCGACAAAAGTATTTACTCGTCGGGAAAATGATTTTGTACGATTACTTGAGAGACATTTTTGCCGACAACTTTAGTTTTTACCGACGACTATCTTTCGCCGACAGAGGTATCTTTACCGATGTCCCATATTATTTGCCGGCAAAAACACTTCTAGAGACCAACTTTTCACGGAAACGTTTCCCGACGGAAAAGTTTGACGGCAAAAGTTTTGAGCTTTTACTGGCGACTTTCAAGACTTTTGCCTGCGACATTTTCCTTCGGCAAAAATCGTTATTTTTGTAGTGATATTTCTTTTATTAACGCAAAATGCAACAATTTTTATTAGATACTTAATGCACAGTATCGGATCCATGAAAAAATTTTAAACGGAAAGTGTCTATAAAGTAGCGGTTTTGTCTAGGGAAAGTCGATACGGTTTGGGAAAGAGACAAGTTTTTTATTTATAATCGCTGCAGAAGGGCTGAGTCTGGCTATTTCAAAAGCCAACAGAATCGGTGTCTTTAAAGGGCTAAGAGTGGGTGAAAAGAAAGTAATGATTTCTCATCTTCAATACGCAGACGACGCTTTATTTTTTGGAGAATGGAAAAAGAAAAATATTCGAAACTTGTTGGCAATTCTTTGAAACTTTGAAACGATATCGGGTCTAAAATTAAATCTAAACAAAAGTAGCCTGATGGGTATCGGAATATCACCGGAGGAAGTAGCTTGCATGGCGGAAAGATTCAACTGCAGATCAGAGGTACTGCCTGTCAATTATCTGGGGGTTCCCCTCGGGGCAAACATGCGATACGTGAAAAATTGGAGACCTGTTATAGAAAAATTCGAAGCTAGACTATCTACTTGGAAGTCGAAAAACCTCTCGTTCGGAGGTAGACTAACTCTAGCCAAATCTGTGCTCGGGAGTCTCTCAATTTATTTCTTTTCGATATTTAGAGCTCCTAGCACGATACGATATGGGTCCCACACAATATAAAATCATATCTCATTCAACGGTGGGACTCATTGAATTAAATATGATTTTATATTGTATGAGACCCATATCATATATGGTTCTAAATGTGTTCATTTGTTTTTTTAAATGATGGATGTTCTTGTATGATCCTCCCTCAAGTGTATATATATTATAAATATTCGAGTTAAGATATATAGATACACTTTACATGTTAAGCAGCTGTTGTGTTGAATGGTATAGTCTTGGGTCCAACAACTTTTTTTTGTCATCATGCAAAAATATATAGATGCTCTACAATGGTTAAATATTTGTGTTGAATTTCATGTAAGCAAAGTGGGTATCTATTTAAATTTTGTTTAGCTTCCCACTATATACTATTTATACATGGTTAATTGAATTGTGGATATCATAGTCTATCGTGGTTATTCCTTCGAGTGGTTTATTAAATACTTTTAACTTTAAATCTTTACTCATTTAGTCGAGATTTTAAATGTTAATAAGTTAACCTAGATACCAACAAAATATTAAAAAAGTGCATAAAAAAATTGTTGTTCAAATACCATGTTGTCTTTATATACATACAGATACATGTTCAGAAAAATTGTCGGCCTACGAATGTGGTTTCGATCCTTTAGGTGATGCCAGAAGTCGTTTTGATATACGATTTTATTAAAAGACCACGAAAACCAATAAAATTATATATGATTTTACATTAGCATACGAAAAAAGAATTTTGGCCACGGCCTCAAGTCTGCATGGCTTTTTTGGCTGTTAATATAAAATCATATATGATTTTATTAGTTCTCGTGTTCTTTTATATATATATATATATATATATATCATTTTCGTATGATTCTACTTATATATATGTGAAAGATTTGGTAGCTAGCAATTCTGGAGGAATTAATTAATTTAGTATTAACTACAATTCTCATTATGATTAAGCAATAAATTAATTAACTAATGTCAAATACAATCTTCACACTACTCTAGAAAATGAAAATTAGAGGAAAACTTGAGTTTAATTAGTGATAATTAATTAACTAATCAATGCACATTAATTAATTAATTAATCAGAGGTTGTGTTTCAAGTGAACAACAATCTGCCTTCACTAACTCAACCTCTTTTTTAGTAATGATTTCTTCAAGATTTGCTTCCATGGAGTTTTTAGCTACATTCTTGCTGGTCGCCGGCAATGGCGGATTCACCGGAAAAGTTGTTGATGATGATGATGATGGTGTTGCCAGCTGTTTGGCTCTTTCCACTTGAACAATCCAATCTGTTGTAGAAAGAATATAAAGCATGAGCAAAGCACATGTTCCCTGAGCTGCAAGTAACCCTAACCAAAGTCCGGCGAACCCCATTTTCACGGCGAACCCCATCACTATAGCCACCGGCATACCCACCAAATAAAACGAACCCAAATTAATATTCGCACCCACCGTCGGCCGTGCACTTCCTCTCAGAACACCACAACCGGTCGTCTGAGGACAGTTTCCGATCTCACAAAGTCCGGCGATCGGCAATGCCACCGCCGTCAGTTCAAGAATCTCTACATCCGCCGTGAAAAACCTCCCCCACCGGTGTCTCATTAACGTAGTAAACACCATTGCCATAACACCCATCCCGCCGGCAAACACAAGTGAAACGATCATCGAAACACGAGCCTTCGCCGGCCGGTTAGCTCCGAGCTCGTTTCCAACCCTAGTTGAAACCCCGAGGCTTAAAGCCGATGGAAAAACGTAAACCAATGAAGTCGTTTGGATTAAGATCCCCATTGATGCCACGGTTGCCCTAGGGTTTGATAGTAATCCACATAACATTATCATGAGTTCATACCACCACCATTCGAGACAAACCGAAACACAAGTTGGGATCGAAAGTGCCAGCAACGACGACCATCCACGGAGGCAGTCGGTGGTCGGAGACACCCATGAATCACGGTGGACGCCGGAAAAGTAAACGACGGTGGTTAAGAGGAATAAAAGATTCAAATTAGTGATCACAACGGCCACCGAAACCCCAGAAACACCCATTTTGAAGTAGCCAACAAGCAAGAAATTTAAAGGGACATGAAGAAGAACAGAAACAGCTGAACAACAAGTTAAAGGGAGAGTTATGTTTTGAGTTCGGAGATAAACGCGAAGAGGATGGAGAAGTGACAACACGAAGAGGTCGGGAATCGCGAAAACGATGAAAGTTTGTGCGGTTGTGGAGATATCTTCATCTTGGCCACACCATAATAAGATTGTTTTCATATGAAGCCACATGAAAGAGATTGGGAGAGAAGTTGAAAGGAGTAAAAGGACTGTTCTTTGTAGAGTTATGCCTAAAAGTTTCATTTGTTTCGCACCGTAGGCTTGACCACAAATGGGTTCCATGCCCATGGCTAACCCCGAGATGACCGAGTAGCCGGTGATGTTAGCGAACCCGATGGAGAGTGAACCACCGGCTAGCTCGAGTTCACCGAGATAGCCGAGGAAAAGCATGGAAATCATGGCTCTTGAGTATAGTAGTAAGCCTGTTATGGCTGTTGGTATTGAGATCTTTCCAATGGCTTTGATTTCCTCCAAGGCCTAGAAGAAAGAAAGAAAAAAGTTTAAAAAAATTGAAACTTTTATGATCAAGAAAGATGAATTGGTTCTACCGTACAACTTAATCCATTCAGACATGCATTTTCAAGAAATCTTGATGGTATACTTTTGTTATGTGAAAAGATTGTTACTTTTCAAGAAAAGGGGTTGGTTAAAACCGATCAAAATGAAACCTTCCCATAAATATTCGTTAAAAAGATCGAGGGTTTGTTTCGTACAACTTATTCTATACATTTTCAAGAAATCTTTAATTAAAAGATGGTAATTAATTAATGGTAAAAATTTAAAAAAAAAAACCTTTTGTATGTAAAGATTGAATGAAGTTGATATATATATATATATATATATATATATATATATATCCATGCATGTGTTTTAGTTATGGGAAAAAGATTGTTACCTCAGAAGGGGATGGCCATCCATGAAGTTGATGATGATCCATGGATTTTGGGGGGTTATTGTTGAGATTCTTGAAAAGGGTATTCTTGGAAATGACACTTTTGGATGGGGAAGATTGTGTTGGGTTACACATGGATCAAAATTCTTCTTGTTTGGTAGATGGGGAACTAAAGATTCAACTTAAAAACCAGATATAAAAATGTTAAGTTGGATGTGTTTGTGTGTGTGTGAAAAAACACAGACAAACATAAAGAAAGGTAATAAAAAAGAGGTTTGTGGTAAGGTGGTATATAGTATAGAGCAAGTACAACCAGTAAACAGCTTGTGCTTTGTTTGGTTTTGTTCAGACTTCAGAGAGAGAGATATATGTGTTTATATATATATATATATAGAGAGAGAGAGAGAGAGAGACAGAGAGGGAGGGAGGAGAGGATTATGGAGCTGAAATATTAGTGGGATACTGAGGATATACAGGGGATTTGTGTGTATACATATATACACATAAAAAGTTGGGGACCTACCATTTCTTAATTAATTTGATTGAACATGGATAGGGAATGTTCAATATTTATTTAATCTTATTTTAAAAAATGACTCATAATTGTTTGTTTAACTTTTAACGGTTTCATTAATAAAAAATATTTAAATTGTTAAGAGATAAATTATGTTTGGCAAAAAATAAGTTTGCATGTTAATAATTCTAAGGGGGCGTTTGGTTCGCAGAATGGAATTGGCTGGAATGGAATCTGTTAAAAGAATTTGACTTTGAAGGAATTGGAATTGGAATGTTGTCAGGTTTGTGCTTGTTTGGTTAGCGAGTGGAATTGAATCTGTTGAAGAAATTGGAATCTGTCTGTTTGGTTCACAGAATGTAGCCTTGGAATTAGAATGAAATTCCGGCAAATGACTAAAATACCCTTTTTATTAAAAATAATTTTAAAACTAAAATTACTTTAATAAAATAATTATTATTTATTTCAATTTTTTTTAACACTAAAGATACTTTAATAAAATATACTTCCTTAATTTACACCATAAAATATAGTATAGCATTAAGCCACTTTAGATTAAAAGTCTGTTTGTTAGCATTAAGCCACTGCCAAACAGTCATGTATAGCTGAGCAAATAAGCTTTCAGTCCCGTTGATATATATAAGTCATTTCTATAGTATTAAGCCACTTTCTATAGCATTAAGCCACTGTAAAAGTCTGTTTGTTAGCATTAAGCTACTGTCAAACAGTCATGTATAGCTGAGCGAATAAGCTTTCAGTCCCGTTGATATATATAAGCCATTTCTATAGTATTAAGCCACTTTCTATAGCATTAAGTCACTGTAAAAGTCTCTTTGTTAGCATTAAGCCACTGCCAAACAAATATGTATAGCCGAGCGAATAAGCTCTCGATCCCGTTGATATATATAAGCCATTTCTATAGTATTAAGCCACTTTCTATAGCATTAAGCCACATTAGATTAAAAGTCCGTTTGTTAGCATTAAGCCACCGCTAAACAAATCATGTATAGCCGAACGAATAAGCTCTCATCCCGTTGATATATATAAACCATTTCTATAGTATTAAGCCACTTTCTATAGCATTAAGCCACCGTAGATTAAAAATACGTTTGTTAGCATTAAGCCACCGCCAAACAAATCATGTATAGCCGAGCGAATAAGCTCTCAGTCCCGTTGATATATATAAGTCATTTCTATAGTATTAAGCCACTTCCTATAGCATTAAGCCACTATAGATTAAAATTCGTTTGTTAGCATTAAGCCACCGCTACAAATATGTATAGCCGAGCGAATAAGCTCTCGGTCCCTTTGATATATATAAGCCATTTCTATAGTATTAAGCCACTTTCTATAGCATTAAGCCATCGTAGATTAAAAGTCCGTTTGTTAGCATTAAGCCACCGCTAAACAAATATGTATAGCCGAGCCAATAAGCTCTCGGTCCGTTGATATATATAAGCCATTTTTATAGTATTAAGCCACTTTCTATAGCATTAAGCCGCTGTAGATTAAAAGTCTGTTTGAGGCAATTATTGATGTTACATAGGATGAGGGTATTTTAGGCATTAATAAAAGAACCAATTCAATTCCCATGAAATCCCATGGGTAAGCTAAGGAATCTCAAATGGCCCCTTTTTGGAATTCTTAGGAATTTACCCAATTCCAATTCTTGAAAACAATGAACCAAACAAGGGAATTGGAATCTGGTCAAAGGAATTCAGATTCCAATTCCACCAGATTCCATTCCATTCCGGCGAACCAAACGCCCCCTAAAACTCTCTGAATCATTTTGTACGTTGAATCTCTTTTTAACCATTAACAATTATATTTCATTTTACACTATATCATAAGAGTTTCTTAATCATTCTGACTATTTAATCATTTTGCACCAAATCATCCAGCAACTGTCAAACGGTGACTTAAAAAACACGGCAAAGATAACAGACTTGTGATTATGTGAGACCAGTCTAATGTTATGAGACCCGTGTGACCATATTTTTATACTTAAAAATTTATAATTAAAGTTTAAAATATAAAAGTTTGGTCTTACAGATCCCATAAAAATAAGTCATTCTTATATAAATCTAACCCTAAGATAATAACCTGACAATTAATTAATTATATTGTTCAACAAAGTGAACACATTTTTAGTAGGGGTTTAATTTCTAAAATTGGAACAATTTTGTGATTTATTCTCGAACTAAAATTATTCTTCGTTTCATTTTTTTATATTTATTTAAAATATTTTTTTACTAAAATTTTACCACGCTTTTCTTTTTTCACGAACTTTATGTTGCAAAATTGTCCAACCCATTAGTAAATAGTTATTTTAAATTATTGGTGACAATTATTTGATTTCGGTAGAATTTTATAATTATTTGATGAATAATCAAATGTGATTTTAAATGACGTGACTTTTATAAAGATACTTTTCAACATTACTAAGTTTGTCAATAGTTTGTGAATTATAAAGCATAAAAACTTTCAAATTTATTAATATATGTGATTGTGTATGAATGATTTAGAGTAAACTGCGAATTTGGTCCCTATGGTTTGTTGGTTTTTGTGTTTTTTATCCTTAGAAAATTTTTATTGTAAAAAAGACACTATGGTATACAATTCTTTGTGGTTTGGGTCCCTCGACTAACTCCATCGATATTTCTTCCATTAAGTCCCTGCACGTGCCTTGCATATGAGAGCATTTTGGTCATTTGATTCTTTTTCACTAAAGACAAAAATCAGAGGGACCAATATTGCAAATTACTGTTTACTCTAAATAATTTTATTCATTATTAATATATATATATATATATATATATATATAGAGAGAGAGAGAGAGAGAAAGAGGGGGAAAGTTCAAATGTGAACTCAAATTTGATTGTGAACGTGAAGACAAATGAGAGCGCGACACGTATCTGAATGTAAATTATTCAGACCGAATAATCAAAGAAAATATTCAGACTGAATAAAACTGAATATAGTGTTTATTCAGTCTGAATAATGCTTATTCGGTCTAAATAACCATCATTCAGACTGAATAAACACTATATTCAGTTTTATTCAGTCTGAATATTTCTTTAATAATTCGGTCTGAATAATCTACATTCAGACACGTGTCGCGCTCTCATTTGTTCTCACGTTCACAACCAAATTTGAGTTCTCATTTGAATCAGCCATATATATATATATAGGGGAGGGATCATACGAGAACCACATCTCTTTAAAGGAACAAAGGGACACATTGTGGACCACATATGATGTGGGTCCCACATAATATTAAATCATTTCTGATTTAATATTAAATCAGAAATGATTTAATATTATGTGGGATCCACATCATATGTGGTCCACAATGTGTCCGTTTGTTCCCTTAAAATCAAAAGTTTTCATTTGAACCTCTCCCTATATATACATATATATATATAGGGATGGTCAAATACAAACTCATATTTATGTACAAACTATATAAACTGGTTCAAATCAATATCAAAATAATTTTTTTCATTATTTATTTTCATTAAATGTTATGGCTTAAAATATTATTGCACATATGTTTGTTTCATCTTGTGAAAAAATTACATTGGAAAGTTTTACATTATAAAACAAAAACATGTAAAACTTTTTCATAAAAAAATATATGAGAAACTTTCAACTTATGAAAACAAATACACGTGAAACTTTTACATTATGAAACAAACATATGTGTAATAATATCTTAAATCATAGCATTCGATGAAAAAAATCATGAAAAAAATTATTTTTATATTAATTTGAACCAGTTTGTATAGTTTATACATAAATATGAGTTTGTCTTTGAACTTCCCTCTCTGTTTCTCTCTCCCTCTTTGTTTATATATATATATATAAATATATATAAACAGAGATCATACCAGATACTTATTGTCCCCTTCTTCAATTATTTATATAAAGATTATTTAATAAATTTTGATTGAAGTATTTATTCATTATTGTTTTAATAATTTTTGTGATTTAACCAAGATTATTTTCTTATTTGTTATTCTTTACAACATTTAAAATATTTATTTTTATTGAAGTTATTTATTTATAATTTTAAATAAGTGTGATTTAGTTTTAATTTAAATAATTTAATTAAAATATTTTTTCATTATTTTTTTTATTTATCTTTTCCAATCAAATTTGAAAAACAATAGTTCAACTTAGACCTTAAAAAGAAGAACAATGAAAAACATTATCATGTGTGATGTGTAGCAAAACACATTTAACATGTATAATATGACATGTAATTTAAAATGTAATTTATAATTTACACACATCACACGTAATGTTAATAGATAATTTATCTTTTCTTACAAAGATCAATATCATATATAATATATTGACGAAAATTAGTGATTCCTTTTTAGGGAACAAACATCAATTATTGTGGATATCATATGTGATTTTTGATGAAAAATGTAATTTTTTTGAATAAATAACTTCAATAAAAATAAATATTTTAAATAAAAAGTAAATCACACTTATTTTAAATGTTGTAAAAAATAACAAATAAGAAAATAATCATGGTTAAATCATAAAAAATTACTAAAAAATCATGAATAAATATTTTAATTAAATTTATTAAATCATCTTTATATAAATAATTGAAGAAGGGGACAGTGAGTATCTGGTATGGTTTGTGTTATATAGCGGGTTCAAATGAGAACTCAAATTTGGTTGTGAACGTGAAGACAAATGAGAGTACGACACGTGCCTCATTCAAAGAAATATTCAGACTGAATATAGTATTTATTCAGTCTGAATAATCTATATTCAGACACGTGTCATGCTCTCATTTGTCGTCACGTTCATAACCAAATTTGAGATCGCAATTGAACTTTCCTCATATATATATATATATAGGCGGTTCATGTGAGAACGATAACAATTTACGAGAATGCAAAGACAATCCTCAACCAATCATTGTGTATATGAAATTTTTTTCATTTACAAAATCATATATGATTTTGTACTAGCATCAAAAATGACACGCGCGACTTTTGCCGCTAGAAAAGTCTCGGCTAATCATATGATTTTGTATGTGAATCATATGTGATTTTGTACATGAAAATTTTCATGTACAAAATGATTGGCTGAGAATTGTCCTTGCATTTTCGTAAATTGTTACGGTCCTCGCATTAACCTCTTTCTATATATATTCTTCAAAGTTTAATGAATTCAAATTTCTATCAAATTTTATTATGCTAACCAAACCCTCCCTTATAATATTTGAAAGTTTAATTTTTATTTTTAAGTAAATGACTAAACAAAGAATATGCATATGACATGGAGGAGTGAAGTGGTGGCCATCTAAATGTTGGCATGTTGCAAGACAACCATGCATGAATGCTACATTCTTCACAAACCCATGTGACAAAGAGTCCCCCACCTTTTGAGTACCTCCTACCCTTTGGCTTCTTTTGAAAGCCACAAGTCTTTGTTTCTAGTGTTTCTAATGCCCCCCATAACAACTTGGTGTGGTGTTTCTTAGCCTTATGAACATCATTGCATGGGGCTACTAATGGTGGCCAATGGTGGCCGATGGACGTTTTCAAATCTCTGTAGTCAGTTAATTACGGATGGATGATCTATGATCAGTCTGGCAATGGACCATCACAAACTTGATCTGTTACCTTAACGTCATGTCATACACTTATTAAAAGTAGTAAATGATGAATACATCAATTATTATCATCAATTATATATCACATTTCTTATGTAATCTTTTTTCGATAATTTAAAATTTCCAAATCAGAGAATATATTATAATAATATGCATCATGAACGGCCCTACAAACCAAACAACGCAATCATCATCATACCTTTAATATTATTATGGACTACTCCCTTAACCTTCGGCTCATTGAGAGGCTATAAATTCAATTACTATAACCTGTAAAGTCTTTTATGTTGCCTTGTGCATATCAAACTTACCATAAATAGTGAATGGATAATACACTATAATTTTGTAACATAATTGTTAGAAAATAATCAAACAAATAATTCTTTCTAAAAATAGAATATTTTCAGGTGATGCTAAAAATATTTGTGTATTATGCAATAAAACTTGTATGTTGTTCTAGATTTGGGAATATCATCTTCTAAAAAAGGGTAACCAAAAAACATGGCAAAGATATGTCCTCCATTATAAAGATTTCTTGAAATCTTCAAAGAATACATTATGATATCATGTCTAATCAAGGTCATATATAATATTCCTTCTTTCATGAATTACTAATTTGTAGGTATTTTTTTAACTAAGTACAATTTTTTATTAATATAGATGATGTTTTAAATTTAATCCGTTACATCTGTATAACCAATATAACCTTATTAATTGGGATATTTATAAAAACTATGGTAGTTTATTTATTATGACTTGAATATTTATTATAGAAGATGATTACATTTTATTAATTATAATCATTGTCTTATATTAGGAAACAATCAAGATATTTATAAAATCATATATTCATCAGATTAAATAAACGGTTGAGATTAAGGTGCACTGGTTGTACAAATATAATGAGTTGTATAATAAATCAACTTTATTAATATAATCATCTAATGTTGCCATCTGAGTACCTTTAGGTCAACTCGAAGCTTTGTAGATATTAAAATGGAGATTTGATGTTGATATATATTAAAGAAAACTTATAGAAAGAGGTTAAATAGCACGTTAAAAAAGGGTTTGTTCATTAGCACTCATCAAAGGGGTCTCATTTACAAAATTAGTAGTTATTTTATGGTGGTTGGTTTAGGAGTTCAAATAATCCATGATTAATACCAATACACGGGAAAATATTTTATTAATTTATTACACAACACAGACGTCTTGAATGTGTATAGTTTTTATAAGACTTAAAACAGGAGCAATATCGCCATAATCTCTTATAGACCAAAGCTACGTAATTTCACAATTTCACGGTCATAAAAGAAAAGCATTTGGAATCATTTTTGTTTGACTATCAATCCCCTCTTTATGATAAATCTTTCTCTCTCTTTGTCTTGGTGGTGGGAAGAAAGAAAAGATGCCATCGATGCTGAGAAAAAAAGTTATTTCTTGTTGTACTATCACATCAACCTCGATTCTCTTCATGTGCCATCAATGGAAGAAGATGTTGCAAAATTTGAACCTAAATTGTTATTGGTACTCTGTCCGGCTCGTCTTAACGTACTACCTTTTTGAATTTCTTTCTTCTTAAAATCCGATTAACGAGAAAAATAGATTATCACATTTTAATCCTTACCATTTTTTTCTTTCTTAATCATTATTCTTGATTCCCATTAAATAATCCATCTTCCTTTACAAAAATACCAAGAGAGAAAAAAACCGAAATGAATGATACTATACCAAATTTACCCCCTCACAATTTAGGGGGAAATTGGAGTAACATGCAAGAGATTAGATATGAAAAGGGTATGGGTGTAAATGATAATGCTATCATGTAAAGGGGTAAATAAAATTGTTATATTTTTTAATGCAAAATGGGGAATTTAGGGTTGGAATAAAGGGAACAATGAAAACAAAAAAGACCATGTGGGTACACTACCCACCTTTCAACCTGTACCCTTTTTCTCATACAACAATTTTCCTTTTAAAATTTTATAATTATTAATTTGGATAAAAAGTTGATAACTGACAATTTCAACCAATTTTATGTAAAATCCGTCTTAAAAAACAGTAATATAAAGGGCATTTTTAGCTCAATCGGATATTTAATCGAATTTTCTTATTTATTGTGGGAGGCATTACTTTTTGGCTCTTCCAGATATTTAATCAAACTTTCTCATGTTTTGTTGGTGACATTATTTTGATCCAACTAAATTTAAATTTAAGAGTAATAATTATATCAATGTATAGTATAGGTGAACAAATTAGATCCACAAGTCTACTAACCAATAGAAAAGATTTCTCTCTCAAAAAACCCTGAGTGGTTCCCCTGAGTGGGTTAAGACTTTGTCTTCTCCAACAATCTCTACTTATACCTGCAAGATCTTTTCTCCAAGCAAAACAAAGGCATCTCTTTACCCTTACGTTTGTATCCCGACCGCCGCGTAGTATGGCTGTCAACCAAGATCTCATCGACAACCTTGCCACTTTAACAAACAACCTCCAAGTCTCTCAACCAAACCTTTCGGAAGTAGAAGATGCCACGGAATCAACCGTTGTGTTACCGGTGGAAGAGCTCCAACTAAATGCATTTGCCGAGACCAACATGGTCACAAGGATCTTCTCCAGAAAAGGTTGCTCGATATCCTTTCTCAAAACGATTTTCGACCAAATGTGGAAATTTAGAGGCCCTGGCAGGTGCGTTCGTTGGGAGCCGATGAAGCAAGTCAGTTTTTTGGGTTTTCGTTTTCAACACCGAAGGACAAAAAGTGGGTCATCCATCGAATGCCCTGGTGTTTCACAGGTGGTTTTCTCATCGGAACATCATGGCCTATATCCGGTAACTGGCGGGAAGTAAAGTTGGACACGATACCGCTACAACTAACCATCAACAATATCCCTCTCCGTCTATTCACTAAAAAAAATCTTATCTCTTGGGTAAAAATGGTAGACCCACAGGCTGAGTTTATATGGAAAGGATCAAATATCGATATGATTCGGGCGAGTACAACAGCCCGCGTGAATCTCCTAGTCGATAAAAGACCATGTGTCGGAATATTCATCTCTTTCGAGGGACGAAAAACATGGCTCCAATTTAAGTTCGAAAGGTTACCGATCATTTGCTACAGATGCGGTATTTGGGGACATGACAAACAAGATTGCAAGAATAAACTAGTTACTATTCGAGACCCGGATGACCCGGAAGGAAAACTCATGCACCTCTTTGGACCGTGGATCTCCAGTAACTACAATGGAGATTGTTTTACATCCTGCTATGCCAAGGCCGAGCTGAAAGCGGATGAGCTCATCGGGTCCAACAAACGCGAAGATGGCAATGAAGAAACCGTCCAACACAACTCCGGCGACTACTCCGGTAAATCTACTTTTGTGATGGTACCCCCTAACCACCAGGTCGCTACTCCCTATGAAGTTGAAAAAGACAAAAGCAAAATTACTTTTTACTTTGATAAAGTCAAACACTCCAAAAGTAGTACCCATTACCAAGACTACAAGAAAGCTCCTGATGAAACCCACAATTATCCCATGGCAAAAACCCCTTCCCAAGAAAAAGCTAAAGAAAAATCTCAGCCATATCTTTCTACTGATTTTAGGGGAAACACAAGTCTTAGAAAGGACAAAGGGGATGGAACCTTGGAAACTATGTATACGTTGGAAACATGTCACCCACCACCTATTTGTACCATACCTATTACCCATGTCCCCCTCAACCCAACAAACCTACCCCCCATCCATCATGAACAAATGGAAGGCCCTACCCCCTCACCAACGTTTTTAGCTAAACCCATTACCCAAACTATCTCAAATGAAACTCATATTAAATTGCATGCACCTGACCACCTTTCACCCAAACTTTACCCAACCGTTGCTGATAAACAAGGCACCAACCAAACTACTTCCCTTGCCATGCAATCTGTCACAAAAAGCAACGTGCAACCAGTCGTAAAAAGTACCATGCAAACTGTCACCAATAATTCCATTCCCATGCATACCCAACAGAACCCCCACCCATTTGACATTGGGAATTCAGTTCCTACCCACACCCTTCACCAAGAAAAAGGATCTCCATCAAGGACAAAGCTAGGAAACTCAGTGGGAAAAAAATGAGATCAGAAGAGCAGGATTGTATGGATGACGGGAACCAAGCCGACGGCTACACCACCTTTGTGAAGGACTTTCCTCCGCAATCAAACATACCAGAGGCGGGACTTGCGCTGCAAGCCCGCCTACAAAGATGATCGTTATCAGTTGGAACTGCCGAGGCTTAGCACACCCTCGGGCAGTTCCGGTTCTTCAGGAACTTGTACGAAGTTCCCGCCCTGATGTTCTTTTTATTTATGAAACACTTGTCCCCCAAACTCGAGCTTCTAGTTTAAAGTCTCGATTGGGTTTTAATTATTGTTTCGCAGTTGATTGTAGCGGCCACAGTGGTGGTATTTGTGTCTTTTGGAATGAAAACTATCAGCTTTCCCTTTTGTCGTACTCCAAAAATCATATTGATATGGATGTGAATGATAACGTGAATGGCCCGTGGAGAATCACTGGGTTCTATGGGTTTCCGGAACGAAACAGAAGAAGAGACTCGTGGAATCTCCTTAGAACACTTGCGGACAACTCTAACCGCCCTTGGGTGGTTTTGGGCGATTTTAATGATCTTTTATCTCAAAATGAGAAACGGGGTCTCAACGACCACCCGGATTGGTGTATTCGCGGGTTTCACGAAGCGTTATCGGATTGCAACTTGACCGACCTCGACATGCATAGGTTTCCTTACACCTGGTGTCGCCATAAAGGAAAACCGAATGAGATCCTTGAACGTCTTGATCGGGCGGTCGGAAACCACTTTTGGACAAACCTCTTCCCCGATTATCGAGTTGTCAATCTTATTGCCCCGTTATCGGACCATTCCCCGATTGCTCTTCACACTCAGGTCCGATCTTCTATCAAATATGTTAAGTCGTTCCGTTTTGAGAATAAATGGTTCCAGGAGAAATCGTTCGAGAGAATCTTGTCGGAGACGTGGAACTCTTCTGGTAGTGCCAACTTCCTTGATAAACTATCCAAACTTGCAAAAGTTCTGGACCTGTGTTGCCTTGACGTACCATTCACCAAAGAAGAGTTCAAGTCCGCGCTTTTCCAAATGCACCCGGATAAATCACCGGGGCCGGATGGATTCAACCCCCGTTTCTTCCAAAAAAATTGGGATTTGATTGCCGATGATGTGTTTAATGCAGGAAAAATTTGGCTCGATAATGCCTCGCTACCGGATGAAGTTAATAACACCCTTATAACTCTCATCCCCAAAGGCAATGACCCATCGTCGCTGAAAGACTACCGGCCCATTTCGCTTTGCAACGTTATCATTAGGGTAGTCACCGAAGTCTTGGCTAACCGGATTAAGCCACTGCTTCCGTCTATCATCTCCGAAAACCAGACGGCTTTCGTTAAAAACTGGTTGATCACGGACAACATCATTATCTCCTTTGAAATGATCCATTCCATGCACAAGAATAAAAGGAAAAAAACGGGAGAAGTGGCTCTCAAAATTGATATTAGCAAAGCCTATGACCGGTTGAATTGGGACTTTTTGCGACAAATGCTCAATGTCATAGGTTTCAGTAATCGGTGGGTTAATATGATAATGATGATTGTCGAATCTGTCAAATACTTTGTAAAAGTTAACAGTGAATTAGTGGGGCCTATCTTTCCAAGAAGAGGAATCCGCCAAGGAGATCCACTATCTCCCTACCTTTTCATTATTTGTATGGAGGGTCTCTCAGCTTACTAGAATCACGAGGAAAAAGCCGGCCGCATCCACGGGTGTAAAGCGGCTAAAAACGCTCCACCTATATCCCATCTCTTCTTTGCAGACGATGCTTTCTTGTTTTGCAGGGCCTCGATCGACGAAATTCGGCACCTCAAAGCCATGCTGACAACTTACGAAGAGGCATCAGGACAAGCCGTCAATTACTCTAAATCGGGAATCATGGGAAGCAGCAACCTGGCCCCTGACCTAATGTACGCCTTTACACAGATTCTCGGGATCCACAACCCGATCAATACGGGTCGGTACTTGGGCTCCCGTCCGTCGTGGGTAGGTCAAAAAGGTCCATCTTCCGGCATATTCGTGACAGGCTATGGGCTAAACTTCAAGTGTGGAACAAAAATCCAATTTCGACCGCCGGCAAATCCACGCTCATAAAAGCCGTTGCCCAAGCCATCCCGGTCTACTACATGAACGTTTTCCTCATACCGGGCTCGGTTATACAAAGCCTAGAGAAAATGATTAACTCCTTTTGGTGGGGCAGGAAGCTTGATGGACATCGCTCAATTAACTGGCTATCTTAGGACAAACTCTGCACCCCAAAAAAATTTGGCGGCCTCGGCTTCCGCGACTTTACCGCGTTTAACCTTGCTATGTTGGGAAAACAAGGTTGGCGGCTCATTGCTCGCCCGTCATCCCTTGTTGGGCGGATTATTAAAGCCAAATATTACCCAAAAGACGATTTCATGACGGCCAAATTGGGAAATGCTCCTAGCTTCATTTGGAGGAGCATTTGGCATTCACAACTTGCCCTCAAAGCGGGCACCCGGTGGAGAATTAGGAATGGTCACAATATCAATGTTTGGAAGAACCTATGGATTAAAGATGACTCCGGTTTTATGGTTGAATCACCTTGTGTTGAAGGCCAACAAAGACTAACCGTTCACGATCTCCTAGACCCCAACACTGGTGGATGGAACTCTAGTATATTGTACCAATCCTTCTGCCAACAAGATTGTCGCAGGATTCTTAGGCTTTCTCCCCCTTCCGAGGATCGAGAAGACGCTCTCATATGGCATTGGTCTAATGACGGAATCTATTCTGTTAAGTCTAGCTACCATGTTATTACGAAGCTGATAGCCCCACTCAACCATCTCTTTATTGAGGGAGACTGGAAAAAGCTCTGGAACGCCAATATCCCATGGAAGGTTAAATTTTTTGCTTGGCGTGCTATCCGAAACGTCTTACCCACTAGATACGCCCTTCAAACGACAGGAGTTACAATTTCGACCATATGTCTGATATGCAACCGTAATGAGGAAAATGTTTGGCATGCCTTGGTGGGTTGCCCTTTGGTTCGCCAGGTGTGGCACGAAGTGGGTCTTGGGAATAAGATAGAGGAACTTGCATTAGTTTTCGATTCCTTTCGTGAGCTTGCCTCCAATTTCTTCCTCGGCAACATCGACCAATCCCGAGACCTTTTCCTAATGATATTGTGGAGTATTTGGTACCGCCGCAATGACGTGGTTTGGAACAATGGGCCTCGGGACGCATCTTCGGTGGTAAAACGGGCTAGACAGCTCCTATCCGATTGGATTGGGTCAAAAAACTCGGCTCTGCAATCTCGTAGTCACCCCGGTCAAAGCATACCCAACGGTTGGCAACCGCCTCGATGTGGGTTTGTTAAGTGCAATGTGGATGCTGCGGTCTTCGACACGAATTCTAAAGCGGGTGTGGGTATTGTTCTTCGTGACAACTCGGGGGCTTTCATATCGGCCCTCGCTTCACCTTGCAACTTTCTTCCATCCATCAGAGAATGTGAAGCCCTCGCTGTACGTGAGGCCCTCTGCTGGATGGCCGGCCGATATGATAGTCATATCATCATTGAAACTGACGCGAAGGCTCTGGTGGAAGCAATCTATACGACCAACGTTGATAACTCGGAATTCGGTGATATAGTCAAGGATATTAAACGCACTCTTATGTCCAAAGAGTATATATCGCTATCGGGTCAACCGTAATGCAAACAACTCGGCCCACTTAATGGCTAGACACGCTTGTAACCTAAATTGTAACGTTTCTTTCGATAGCATGCCCCCGTTTCTTATGGCAGCTATTAACAACGACTGTAACAACCTTCTGGTTAATGAAATGAACGCGACCCGAACGGGCGATGGCAATGCCGAAGCCCGGTAATGGTCCTTTTTCTTTCAAAAAAAAAGTCTACTAACCAATACTGAAGTAATAATTCATATGTATGGGTTTTTATATGGAAAGAAAATTATAAGTTTTAATTCAGAACAAAAATGTCCGACCTATACACACCCTTTGTAAATAATGCAACTGAATCAGATGTATAGTCGGTAATAAACTTATCATACCAAAGGGCAGTTAATTCTGCAATATCTGAGTTACTAATGGAATCCAACATTCTGTAAATTAATGGCTCAAGTTTCATTAAAATTGACGAGTGTATGAGTTTTACCTTATATAATTCAAAGAAAAAAAATTCACAAGCAATGTTGCAAATTAACCATAACTAATTAAGAAACCTGTTACAATGACCTAATTATATGCCCTTGTTAATATTCACTAAAGCATTGTAATATTTTTAAACAAAATTGATTGATTTATTGTATAGATTAAGTTTTATATTTTGTCTACAACAAATTATATATCATGGGAAAAATGATAAATACACCCTATAGAATCCATGGTAGTCAGCAGTCCTTCAAAAAAAAACAGAGGGTTGTATGGGGGCAAATTTGTCATCAAGTGGATTTTCTAGTCCTCCACACATACACACACATTCACACGTGACAATTTTTGGCTCTCTTTTGCATATATTGGTTACGACATTGTTAGTAGCTTAATGAGCTTAACGAAACTTACAGTTTATTCAAATAAATATATATGCTTGTTTGGTAATGGCTTAATGATATAAAACGTGATTTGTTCAATAAGCTGTCCATCCCAATTAAAAACACGTTTCTTTCATCTATGAAAAAACTCTAAAAACTTTCTCGATTTATACGGACAGATTAATCCACACAAACATCTTTATACATACAGGACTTAATGGAAACCAACCAACCAGCCCTTTGACTACCATATAAAATTCATATAGTAGGTTATGTTGTAAAATTTTCGACTACTGTTGATCTTTTTTTGGTACCTTATGAGTGTCTATTTGTGCACATCTCGACTAATCTCATGGAGTCTTGAAGATAACAACCAGGAAAATCCACAATGACTTTGAGAAGACTCAAGTTAGTGACATATGAGGAGGAGCCCCCAAGGCCCGACCTTAATATATTTGTCAGTTGATCCAACCCTTAAGGTTCATCTCCGTTTAATTGTTACAATGGAAAGGTGAAGTTTCCATAATAAGATTGACGAATGATCATGTGAGAATAGCAGTTAAGGCGAGAAGCTAACAAGAGATTTGGACTGTGATCACTTTTAATCTTACCACCACTCTATTAATTGTGTTTATCACGGGAATTGATCTAGTGCATCTTGGTGCACCACATTGACGTTGATCTTCAATTATGATTGATTAAATAGTGAAGATCGCTTCTTGTCTTTCTCAACACAACTTTCATTTTTACGGAAACTCAATCCTAATAAGATTTTAGGTTTAAATCCAGCCTCAACTAGCTTATCTTGGTTACCGTGATTTACCTTTCACATGAGTATCATGAAATTAAGTTGTACAATTTTTTTTTGGAAGTATATAATATAATATTTATATACGACAAATGAAACAAATAAACTCACACATCTTCCTCACATTTAGTGAAGTTTAAATCCTTGATCTCCTAAAAAATCAAAGACTTATATACCGCTAGGCCAAAAACCATTTGATAGTTATAGAATTTATAATATTCAAGTCACAACCAAACATCCCCTTAGCATAACATTGTAAAATTAAACATAAATTTTTCTATAGTATACATATTTTAATCTAAGATGTACAAGTCAAAGAATGCACTTGGATAAGTGAAAGTAAACAATCTCATAACATTTATTAAATGGAAAAGGTACAAATTATTATTGATCTACATTTAGCAAAAATGCTTTTAGTTTTATTCCACTTCTTATATCATGTATGATTATACAACATTTAATACACGTTTTTATAACATTATTGTTGTCACATCAAGTAATGCGCGAAATGTATGTCAAATAATAGATTATCGTGGTCACCACCATAATATACAAAGCCCGGACCTTCCAAACCCGTTTTCAGTATGCAAAAACCAGGTTCCATATGTGAAAATAGGTCCAATCAGGTTTTTTCAGACACAGTTTTATCAGGCATTTGAAAGAAACAAAAGAACCGGCTCAAACGGGATTTTAGGATGGGCCCGGGCTTTTAGCTTACTAAGCCCGGGTTTTTTCAGGCTTTTTGTGCATATCTAATCTCTACATTCATAATATTTATTTCAAGTAGAACAAGTCTCTTTATTTAAACATATATGTACCACCATCAATGCTTGTCGTTTTTCGATGATTGAAAAGACAACTCGCTTTCTATTCGCCAAAAACACGACTTTAAGCATAACTTTAATAGAAAGAAAATGCCGATGCGACTTTTACCGGCTCGGCAAAGACGTACAAACATCAAAAACACCACCACAATTAAAGTCGTTCTCCAAGCCCCCATAGCATATTCGATATACATCAAAACACTTCAGAAAATTTTCATTATACTATAAATAATAAGTTATATCATGTACAACGAGAAGAAAAAATGAAGACCCAATAAACTATCTGAGAATGGAGTTTATTCCAAATGTTATTCTTGTATAAATTTGTAAAAAAAAGTATTAATAGATATTATTGTAAGTAACAAGCGTTATATACAAAATTCGGACGATTTGTTTGCAGTTGACTCGATATAAAAAAGATAATACAACAACAATAACAATAGTAACAAATAACAATAAGAAAACATACATAACTCACTCGGGTAAGGGTTGATCAAAAAATAACACAATCGATAATACCTTTTGTTCAATGTCGGATTTTGGATTTATCGATAGGTCTAGATCGTGGTATAGCCAAGATAGCTACGAGTCCACTGGCAAAGGATGCAACGGCTGCTACACCAAAGGCTGGAGAGTTTCCTCCACCAAATAACTGGTCCCATGGTCCACTTCCAAGAGAGACCAAAACCTATCCAACACATAAACCCGGAAAAAAAAATTAAGTTTTATAAAAACGCTACTTTTAGTAAACAACGGGTTACAATAAAGAACGTTGGGTGGGGGTTGGGTTCACGTGAGACCAGCCTGTTTCTATGAGACCCTTGAGACTACCTTTTTACTCTTGAAACTTCACAGCAAAAACACTGTGAAGGTAAAAAAAATCTGAACCTTCACAGCAAAAACACTATGAAGGTTACCTTCATATCAAAAACACTGTGAAGGCTCATATTTTTTTTTACCTTAACAGTGTTTTTGCTGTGAAGTTTCAAGTGTAAAAAGGTGGTCTCACGGAAACAGGCTGGTCTCACGTGATCCCATGTCCGTTGGGTGGTATGCAATGCTTTAGAGGATATGTAAATGTGTTACAATAAGTTGATAGGATGTTTTTGGGGGTCGTAACAAGTTTTTAGGACATTTTTGAAATAAAGCGTCCAATTAGTAACAAGTTTTAGGCTGTCCCAATAACCTCATAATCAACTTAAAACTATGGTGGAAGTTATTGGTGGAGCACAATTTTGAGTTTATAAAGGAGGTTACAAATGTAAGTTTTTATCCATGTGGAACAGGTTGTTAGAAAAACGTACCTGTGGGAGTACAATGGAGACGTTTAGAACACCCATTGACAACCCTGAAAAACAGAGGATATATTTAGGAACTTTTGCATAGGTGTGAACGGAGATGGAGGCTACGAATAAGAAAGAAGCATAAAATAAGTAAGGAACCCACCTTGGCCGAGTCCTAGTGACTCGATACGTGAGGCTACCAATGCATATGGGACACTATATGTAACCTGCATCATGATCATATAAAAGAACTTGTTAGATTCAAAGTAGTTCTTGCAAGACCACTTCATGAAAAAGTTGGTTCCCGGTTCTCAAAACATTTACCGTGCTCATTTAAACATGCCCCTATATATATAGGGGTGGGTTCAAATGCGAACTCAAATTTGGTTGTGAACGTGAGGACAAAGGAGAGCGTGACACATATCCCATTCAGTCTGAATGTTATGTTATTCACTCTGAATGTTGTGTTATTCACCATGAATGTGTGTTACTCATACCGAATAATGAATGAATTTCCCCTTCGTTATTCATACCGACTGTCCTTCATTATTCAGACTGAATGGGACACGTGTCGCGCTCTCCTTTGTCCTCGTGTTCGCAACCAAATTTGAGTTCGCATTTGACTTTCCTCTCTCTCTCTCTATACATATATATATATATATGTATGGTCAAGTTAAGAGAAAACCTCAACAAAAAAAAACTGAAGAACACCCAGGGAGCCCTCCATCTGAACAATATGCACAAATGCATACCGGTAATTTGTAACATGCGCACGTGCATAGAAAAAAAAAGCAGCTTCAATCGCTTGTATTGTACATACCGTCCATATGGAAGGCTCCTAGAGCGTTCTTCAGTTTTTCTTTTTTGAGGTTTTCCCCTGAACCTCCCCCCCCTCCCTCTCGCTCTCTCTCTCTCTCTCTCTCTATATATATATATATATATATATATGTATGGAGTCGGGTACAAACGAGAATTGTGACCAAACAAGAGAATACAAGAACAGCCAAATCACATGTGATTTTACACCCAAATCACATGTGATTTTACACTAAAATCACGTTTAAGATCACATGCAATTCACGCGACTTTGGCCGTGACCTCGGGTTGCGGGCCAAGTGCTAGCTCACCGCTTGTGTTGACACTTGATTGCATCCCGTAATCACATGTGATTTCGGTGCAAAATCACATGATTTGGCCATGTTCGTGTTTCCTTATTTTGACCATGTTCTCGTTTGATCCTCCTATATAAATAGAGGAGGTTTACTTTGCACTGCTTTATTTGTACAAACCATACAAACCATTATATTAGAAAACAACTAAGATATTTATGGATAATTATCATGATCCATTAATTAAATTGAGATATATATGGAAGATGATAAGGCTCATTAATTATGATCATGACTTTGAGATATTTATGGATAATTATCATGATTCATTAATTATCATGAGATACATATGGAAGATGATAAGGTTCATCCATTATGATCATGACTTTGGTTAAGGAAACAAAATAAAATTGATATTCATTAGACTAGATGAAATTAGTTCGTAAGGTTTGTACAAATAGGGGTGGTTTGCATTTGATCGCTCCTCTCTCTCTCTCTATATATATATATATATGATGTAGGGTCAGGTTCGGGAGAAAACCGCAAGAAAATGAAAAACAGAGGAAGACCCTAGTCTCTAATAACCATTCACCTACATTCACCTATACGATATGCACATGTGGATATAAGTAATTTGTAAGTAATTTTCCGGTATGCACATGTGCATGACACATGCATAGAAACTAGAAAACATCACAAGTTACTTGTATGCACATGTGCATACCGTACATATGAATGGTTATTAGGGTGTTTCTCAGTTTTCCATTTTTTGGAGGTTTTCCCCTCGCTTTATATATATGTGCATGTATATATGTATATATATAAGGTTCGATAACTCTTACAGCCATCACAAAAGATGACTTCTCCAACCATGGTACTTCACTTTTCGTTTCCAATTAACCACCACTCTTACTAAAATGGCAAAAAGATACTCCCTCCATCCCATAATAAATGTCCGCATTTCTATTTTCACTTTGTCCAAAATAAGTGTAAAATTTCAAAACTATCTTCTTTTCCATTCTACCCTTTGTTATAAGATGGAGAAAATTTCTATTAAGGGTAAAATTGTGTTTTAGTGAATTAAAAAGTGTAATAATTACACATTCCAAAAACTGTGTGCATTTTTTCAGTATGGACATTTATTTTGGGACAGAGGGAGTACAACTTTTGCAAGAAAAAGTTATTTTCTTGTGCTACTATTTTCCTCAAAGTGACATTATTAAAAAAAACTATATTTTTAGCGAAAAAGAGCATCTTACCGCTAACGGCATGCCAAGAATCGCGAAAATAACCAACGCAGCAATCACAACTCCATTTGGAGGTACACCATCACTGCTGTAATCCACTTTACTTGCCACAAACGAAAGCACAAGCATCGCTAAAAAACATAAAAACATAACAATGTTCGATAACCCCCATATGAAACCAGACCCCCATTTCCGACAAAGACTTTCCATAAGCACCGAAGTTATCCCAAGAATCACCGAGTTCAACATTAAACCAAATGCACCCATTCTAACTCCATCACTATACTTTAGGTCACCAGTCGGATCTCCACCATAAATTTCTCGACCCATCCAATCAGTATCAAAGAGAATAAAAGGAAACCATCCAATCCAAGTTAAAGAAGTAACGAAAAGGATCAACCATACGGGTTTTGGAAGATACTTAAAAGTTCCAAACATTTCCCAAAAAAACGCTTCTTGGGGATGACTTGAAGCTTCAGAGTTAATATCGTGAATTGATGTTAACGGTTTCTCGTGGATTGCAGTGACACTTATGTAAGTAGTGCACATGATGAAAATAACGTCAAGAAGGAAAGCGGATTTAAGGTTGGCACAATTTATGTCACATGAAGAGTTGAGGGTAAAAGGGAGAAGTTTGTACCAGCCACTGTAAGCTCCGGTTGCATAGCCGAGAACATTACCAATGGCCATAAAAAGGGAGAAATATGCATTTGCAACTCGAGTTCTTCGGTGATCGTTCCCTAATAAAAGAAAGATATAGTTATTTTAACATAATAAGTAAATATATTGAGAACAAGGGAACCAACTATTTCATGTTGTTATATTTTTTTTTACAAATTTAATCTTGGAAAAAAAATAGGTTAATGTTGAAAAGAATCATTTCAAATAAATAATAAACAATAAAATAGAACTTAAAATTGTTAGCATATATTATAATATTAATGTCCTTATCATTCTATATATCTTATTCAGTTGGTTAATTAAAAATTATTCAATACTTTAAATTTCGTATGCTTGTTATTTTTATATTACTTAATTCTATTTGTTTTTATGTTATATATTAAATACCATTTTTGCAAATGAAAAATGATAAACCAAGAAAAAGGGGTGAACGGGTTCAACGAGTCAATCCGACTCAATTGATTAGCAATCAATTTTAACCAATTGTAAGATAAGCGACCATTTTTATGCAATTGCCCTCTTACTCGGTTAATTGACGACCTTATACCTATGGGCTTTATTTCCCGATTGAGCAAAGTGGCACTTTCACTAATCAGTTCTTGAGGTTATTCGTCAACTTAAACGTTGCATAATGAAACTTCCAAAAGAAAAAAAATGGCTGATTGATAGATAGTATAGTAAGTTAGTAGCATGATAATGACTAAAGGATGAATGGTGTCCGTTATAACAAGTTGCAAGATTGACAACAAGGTCCACAATATGAATATATGTAGTTCAAGATGGACCCATACCCCAATTCTTGATTTAATTTTGTCTTAAGGTCACAACAAGTTGTCATTATCTCACATCTATTGCTAATGAAGGCACACCCACATAACCATCCATGGCCTTTAGGCTCGACCCTTCAATCTTGGTTCGTATAGGCTCTGTTCCTATGGACCGGTATCGGCTCAACCCTTCAATCTTGGTTCATATAGGCTATGTTCCTATGGGCTTGTATAGATAGGCTCGACCCTTCAAACTCGGTTCATATTGGCTTAGTTTCTATGGAAACGTATGAGTTGGTTCATATTGGTAGAAAAAAGATATAATAAAGTAACCATTGAAGTAAAATTACAAGCAATCTATCTCTAGAAACAAAAAGATCAATTTATGAATCAAGAAAAGGTAAAAACAGGCTTATCAGCAAGAAAAGAATAAATTTTATAATCTCTAGTGATAATTTATGGATCATGGATCATCTAAATTTGTATCCCCAGATAAAAAGTTGTCAAATTGACAATGGGAATTATCGTAATCACCTGTTTATGATCATTTTCTTGCTAGGGTTTGTAACTATCAAGAAAACGAAACTAAAATTTTTCAATTTGAATCGATTTTGAATTTTATACGAAGTGAAAACCCTAAACAGTTGAAATTGAATCGAAAAAGTGGGGATTGAAAAACATGAAATTTACCGGTGAGATCAGCGAGCAGAGCTCTACAAGGACCTTGAGTTGCATTGTTAGCCATATCAAGAAACCAAAACCCTATAACGAAAACGACGATTGCTCTCGTTTTCTTCTCGCCATCACCAAGCAATCCCCCAATATCTGCAGCGAAACCGATCAAGAGTACAGATACGATAATCGAAGCGCATCCGATGACAATAAACGGTCGGCGGCGACCGTATTTGCTTGTAGAACGATCGCTCATATGGCCAGCGAGTGGCTGAACGAAAAAGCCAGATAAAGGTCCACACAGCCATATGATGCTTGACCAAGCGTGAGGGATTCCGAGTTCTTGTACATATGGAGTTAATAAAGAGAGTTGTAAAGCCCACCCAAATTGAATACCACACGCAACAGATGCAACTCGGAGGAGTACTCGGAGTGGAACCCTAGTCGGAGTTTCCACCGGAGTAACGGCGGCTCCACCGCGAGGAGGACGGTGCCTTTGTTGTTGACTTTCCGGCACCGTCATATATTCTCTGGAAGAAGAAGAACAAAAAATCTGATGAGAGAATTTCGGGTGAATTTTAACAATTTCTAAAGGAGAAAAAAGCTTTAGAACAAATGATGGGTTTTGTTTGATTGATGATGGTGACAATTCATGAATACGATGAGAGATGAATGACAGTGAGAATCGTTTTCAATGAGAGTAAGTAGTAGTAGTAGTAGTAGTAGTGTGTGTATTTTGGTAAGGTGTGTGTGAGAGAGAAGAGGGTTTTTATATGTCGATCATTCTGGCTCCATTTGATTATTAAAGGATACCGGTTGTGGTGGTGGGACTTGGTGGTGGGAAAGAGTAAACTTCACAGGATGCTGACAGACGCCATTGTTGTTGTTTGCTAGCTTTCTGTTCTTTGATTCTAAATAAACCTTAATGAATGAGTCGGTTTAATTGCATAAACAGTCGTCTCACTTTCTCACTTTGTCAAAAATGGTCCTCAACTTAACCCATCAAAAACTATAGGGTAGGGTTTACCAAATTTTCTATTAAGTCTTCTATGGATAAAATTTTCTTTCTAGATAAATTTTTTTGTCCGAATAAACTTACGTTGTTATTTAATTTTTTATCTAAATCAACAATCGAAACTACATAAATGACCAATTTACCCCTTAATATGAATTTTTGCTTTGTTTGATAAATATACCAAAAAAATGGAGAAATCGGTAACTTTCATGAACAAAAGATAACAATCAAACCACCTTAATCAAGAAATCAGTTACTTTCATGAACAAAGGGAAGAATAGATAACAATGAAATCAGATAGCAAGTTATTGATTTATGAAATCAGATAACAAATAATGAAATCAGTAAAACATCCACAATGAAACCACTACAATCTAGAAATAGGTGACTTTGATGAACAAAAGGCAGAAAAAAGGACAAAGATGAAAAGGGGAGAGATCGGAGGAGGTGAAGGTCACTAGATATGAGGAACAACAACGAAGGACATGTAGGTTGTCGGAGATGAGGAGCAACGACGAGGACGTGCAGGTCGCCGGAGATGAAGAGCGACAATGAGTAGGAGTAGAGGAGCAACGCCGGAGGTGTGTGTTTCTTTGTGGTAGGGTTTCAACTTTGAAGGGAAGAAAGAGGAGTCCTGTATTTTTTCAAGGGAGCGCTTGTTTTTATAAAAAGTGGTAGGTTGGTATTTTTTTTAAAGTTGAACGTGGAAAAGAGTGCAATTCCATCTTAGCGAATAAATCAAGTTTTGTCCCATTAAGCCATAAGTAAACATCATGATTTGACTGTGGAATAAGTTGTTTTGCCAATAAGCAGCCCATCAAAGCCGCAAGTAAACAATCCTATGTTTATTAAATAATAATCTATTTAATAAGTTAGTTGTTCGTTAATAAATCAATTCTGTTTTTTTTTTTTGGTAAAACTAGTTAATAAGGTAAATGATAATGTAAATGACCTCAAATGATATGTTTATATGTTAGCTGGAAAAAATAAGAGTATGATTAAGAAAATGTTTCTACGGTTTATTGATATGTCACTTGAAATAACTTTTCAAAAAGTTTGCTTATCAACTATTGTATTGCTGATTAAGAGAGTTTTTCAATAAGATCAAAAAATAAGTTAGTTTATGGTTGGCCGACCCTAACGGGGTGAGGTTGGGACGAGATCAGAGATGATATTATCCGCTCCTAATTCGACCTCGATTAACTTTTTATTTTATTAAATATATGTATATAGTGTGTCTATAAATATATGTTATAATTGGGACATGTTACATTAGGATCCTAAAATTTATTAGGAACCCATAAACCACCCACCGTTATTAGTTGTTTCTTTTGATTTTAATTTTATAGTTATGTGTGGTTTTAAGTTTCAATGCTTCAATCGATCAAACACGAGAGATTCCTTAGTTGGGTATTAGTTGTATGAAGTACTTTATTGTATTAGTAGAGTTTAATGTTTATCCTGTATTCAACATTTTTATCAATTAGGTATCAGTTAGCTTTAAGGGGTTTAAATGTGAAGTTTTTAAATGTTGTACATGTACTAAAAAGTTATAAACTTGAACTTTTAATATATTTAAATAATATATGATAAAAACTTTGTAATATATTAAAGATGTGAGACACGTGTGACTTTTGAATTACAATTCATATATGTTTTAAATCAAAATAAGGTTTAAATAGATACAGTTTTTTATTTGAAATATAATTAGACACATGTCTTGATTATCAGTTAAATATATAACATGTTAGCAGTAATGACAAGATAGACAAATACAAAAAAGCATATATTTTTATCCAATTACTGATCCGTGATCATATTGGGTTTTTGTCCCTTATTTCCTTCGGTTTCTTATATCTTGTGTCCAAAAACATTATTCCACATCACCGCAACAGTCGTCGTGGTATGCCATCCGTTACTCAAGACTTGTGATCGACGTCATAATCTAATGTACAATCATTTTATAACACGATTTTTGATTTTTATTATATCTTTTTATCTTACTTATTAGTATTTAATATATAATATAAGTATTATGATATATAAATATATCGTGTTTGCATTAATATGCCTAGAAAGGGTCATAACAAATATGGGATGCATGTCGCATATGGAAAAGTGACTTTTGATATCCCATATCGCTTATGTTGACACTTTGACAAATATAATTATATAATAGTTCTAAATTTGTATATTTAACATCACTTTGGTTAAAGTTCAAGGGGTTTAAATGACAACAAAACAATTATGAAGGAGCATAATGTTATAATCTAATAAATGAGGGACTGAAACTAAATACCAACTCCCGTAAAGCAAAATCAATGGGCCAGGGGTTGCTTTCTTTATACTCGCTCGCATAATAACTTCATTTCGTGCCAATCATGACTCCTTATAAATCTAATTAATAAAAACTATTTTAAATTAGTGTTTAAAATATTTATTATATATTTATATGTATACTTTGTCATGATTTATTTATATTCGGATACCAAAAAACATTGGAAATATTTTTTATCCTATAAGTATTCATAATCTATATAATATTCGTTTTTTGAGTTTTTATCATATAAATATTGTTATTTCATTATTTTCTTAAGTAAATTGATGTATTATTCAACGTGATTAGAGTAATGCATACTTAAAATTGTTAGAGAACAAAAAAAAGATGCCAAATATGGACCACTTATTCTTAAATCAAAATAAAAGTAGACAGGATGGAAATCGGGTCCATCATTATACGAGTGGATGACATAAAAATCTCAATTTGATGAAGTATTTTCATAACAAATATAAATATATACGATTTATATAACTTCTTTTTTATAAAAGCAATTTCTTCTGGATATGCATACGTTCTCATCTAAAAAGTTATAACAAATGTTTCACATGCATGATATTTTTCACGTACTTCATTTCATATTCAGTATCATATTGAGCATAAAATCTTGAAGATATATGATACTAATTATGTTAGGTATTTTAGTTTTTCTATAAGTTGTCATTTATAATTAAAAGAATATTTTTTATTTATATTATAAATGATTGTATTTTTTGCATTTATATTTCAAATTGAAAGAAGGTTTTACGTCTTAATCATGGTTCATTTCGACATGAATATGATGTTTTTGTATGTTTATAACATATCAAGACACCCCCAGTCCCCAAATATCTAAAATAACGTCATAATTCAAATGATTATATATATATATGCTTTTGAAAATTCTAATTCTTACTTGAGTTTCTTAAAAAACAAGCGACTAGTTTATTATACTTACTAAAATACCCTTCGATAACATTAAATTTTGAAAGGATTACTGATCAACTGAGTTTGATGATTTTATTAAAAAAAAACATTATAATAAGATAGAATAATGTTTTTTATCTTTAATTAGCAATTGGAATGGCATGGTCCCACCTTGTGCCTTTGAACTTTTTGGTTGTTTCCCTAACATAATTGTGTGTTTTTCCTGTAGTCATGATATATATATATATGATGCATGCATTAGTAATACATAAAATGATATCATCTTTTTACTCCCATTATAAAGTTAAGACCAAAACACATGTTATTTTATTATGGATATATTTTCATTTATTGTAATTTTATGTTGGTTAAAATTGATGATTGAAAACTACTAATTAATGATGTAAAGTATATTTTTAAAGCATATCTTTGATGCTTTAAATAAATCTCCATTTAATAGGTGCATAATCATATATTTAAATAAGGCTACCATACAAATAATTATATATAATAAAATCCTCACATATTAGTGTGAGTGTATTCAAACATTTCTATTGAAATGTATATTTCATAATCCCCATTGCTTATATGATAATAAATGGATCCCAACATATTTTATAGACTAATATTTTTGTTGAGTTGTATAAAAAATAATTGTTATAATATTGATCGTATCAAATATATTGAAGTCAAGTAAAAAAGATTATCACAATACATACAACCGGCTCAATTCGGATGTTTGTAGCCTGACGTATTTAGAAACATGACTAAAAATTTAAGTACTTTATTATAAAATAACAACGATAAAAAGATTTTACCTATTATTTTGGAACGAAGGTAGTATGGTGTCAGGTCTAACCATGGAATGGAGGGAAATGATTAACATAAAATCCCAAATTCTCTTCTAGATGACTCAATCTAGTTTTTAGCATCTTCAAATTTACCATAAGCTTCTTGAGTTAATTAGACTGAACTTTGTAACTTTCTCGATTAATAAACCAAAATTATGCAACAACATTTTCGTGGATGCTGTAGTTGCATATAATTGTTTGTTAAATACCATCATGTCTGTCTTGATTTCTTAATAACTTCAATCACTTTTTCATCACCGTCCAATAATTTTTTAATAAGGTCTGATCCTAATATGTAAAATAAACGGAAAAATCTTTGTATTCTTCTTAATAAGATTGACTATATTTTCCAAAATAAATATTCTTTTTTAATTACATGTCATCAAATACACATTTTTAAAACTATGATCCTTCAATTATGATTTTTGATGGTGTGTTATATAAAATATGAATTCGAATGAAAAAAAAACATTTTTAGGCAAATTGCTCAAGTCAAAATTTCATATTTGCTCTTCATTTTGGTTAGAAACAAGCACCTTTTTATGCAAAAATTTATATAAGACAACCTTGAGTTAGCCCGAGAAACAAATCAGATATACTGTTGTCAGTGGAAGAGGTAGTGTACAAAAAGGAGGGGGGGGGGTCCAAGGACTCTATTGAATGTTAAAAACAATTATATAGGGTAAAAAATATCAAAAACACTTAATTTAGTCTTTCGTCCCTCCAGTAAAAAAATTCAAGGGACCCTATCTTACCGCAATTGACAAAAACACTAAAAAAATATCTTAAAATCAATAAA
The DNA here is from genome assembly GCA_036898165.1 of Silybum marianum. NCBI lineage: Eukaryota > Viridiplantae > Streptophyta > Magnoliopsida > Asterales > Asteraceae > Silybum > Silybum marianum. Next base: position 864,916 of record CM072535.1, on the reverse strand, counting down.
AAACCGAAAAATCCTTTGAAATCCACAAAAAACCTAAGAAAATTCTTTAAAATCGACAAAAACACTAAGAAAATCTCTTGAAATAAACTAAAAAACTTTAAAAAAATTCCGAAACACGTCGGGTGACTTTACACGTCTTTAGCCTACCTTAATGGGACCCCAGTGGACAAAATCCCTGGATCCGCCACTGACTGTTGTTAGATGATTGGCGTAAGATTTCCATTTCCATAAAAAACCTTATCCCCAAAAAAACTGTAATTTTCACGCTACCTTATTCATCTGTTTATACAAATGTACCAACAACAATTACCAACTATTCAATGCCCTAGGACTAAATTAGTGTTATATTCTATCAAAATCCATTTCTTTATATAAATGGAATATATTTCAAGTCATCTTTGTTTGAAAGAATATTTCAAGTTGTGGTCAGTAGAAAAGCAATGACAGCACTTATCATAAAATTACATAATAAATTAAACAATAAGGAAATTTGACTTGCTAAAATGTATACAAATGTGAATTGTTCTAATAAAGTAAACAAGCAAGGGGTTGTTTGATTTTTTATTTATTAAATTCTGAATTTATTAAGTTGGCTCTAAGCATTAATCTCTCTCTGAATAAATTAAAATAAATTGTTGTTTGATTTTTGTTTTGAATAAACATCTGAACAACAAAAATTATCATTTTAACCTTATGTGTATATATCCAATTTTCATTTCCTCCTACACTGATGATGTGAACTTGAGTGAAAATAAATTGTTTGATAAATATTTAAAATGACAAAAAAGGAAAACAATATTAATTATTTAAAATAAAATAAATAATATGAATTCAACGAGTTCAAAAAACAATATTTAATAACTTAAAATATATTTAAAATAATAAAATATTATTGTTTGATTAGAATATTTAATTTATACATATTGGCAAAAAAAAATTAATGAGACGTGTGACTAATATCGTAGGACAAGGGAAATTCTGAAAAAAAAAATGCTAACTTAATGTATTAAGATAAGATGAGGTAACTTAACATGTTAAGTCAATCTCTTAGTATTAAGTTAAAATCAAACACCTTGATATAACTTAACAAATTAAGGTAACCGCTCATTAAGCTGATTAAGTTAAAATCAAACACCCCCTAAGTTGTTAATATGAATATGAACAACAAAATAATTTATATCCATCTAGTTTTTTATTTAAAAGCCTACTGAAAATAAATCATCGTATCATTATTTTATATGAGATCATTTTCAAATATAAATACATCTTTAAAACCAAGTGTTTTTTGGATAGTTGGAGGAGTTTATTTGTACTTCGACTAATCATATAAAACCTGAAAGTCATGTAAACATTCAATTCAATGACCTTGAAAAAATTTGAACTAATATTTAAGGGGAAAAAACTAATATTTTATCGGATGAATTATTTCTAAAGAATTTTAAGTACCAAGTCTTGTCGCAATGTAATGTAAGTTATTAATTACAGTTAATAACACGATTAAATTGTGTTTATAATGAAGGGAAAAATCAAATCAAAATATTCAGATAGAATTTGGAACAGAATTTAAATACAAAATATTTGAAGATGATTATTGGTCCACTTTTGTCCGTATTTAATTAAGTTTATAATTTGTAAATTGGGTGGGTAGGTGTGGGTGTGATTATGACTCATTTGGCAAGGGTCAAGCCACACGTGTTGAGTAAACTTCAATTATGATCTTTCGGGTTTAGTGAATTCTGAAAATAAAATCTGAGTTTTAACAAGTATAGAAATAATCTTTGTAATTTTTATTTTTCTGAAAAGTTGATTTATGGTCACTCTATTACTTGAAATGTTGCTAACGGTGGATATTTAGAGGCTGTTTACTAATTGCTGACTGGTCTGACTCGGTCAGCAAATCTGACCCGGTCAGCAGTCAGAGCGTTTACTAAACCACAAATCTGATCGAGATGCTGACCGAAATCTGACCCAACAAGTGTCAAAATCATGCTTACTCGGGTCAGATCCTTTCTTTCCATACTTGTCAACCCATTTTTGCTAAGAGGAAAACTTGATCTTAAACCCTTCAAAGGTTTTTGGTGCTTAGGAAAGAGAAAAAAAACACATTCCAATAATTTTTTGGAGATCGAGGCTATTAAAAGAAAACAATTATAATTTTTTTTTTGAGAAAATAAATCAATTATGTTATATTTTACATATAATTATAAATAGAGTTATAATGGTCATTTTGTTGTTGGTAAGTACTTACCAAAAACATTTGGTAAACATTCTTACCCGGACAACACTTATCCGGGACAGAACTTACCCTAGTCAGCACACTTACCCAGGACAGAACTTACCCGGTTAGAGTTGGTAAACGGCCCCTTAGTCATTTTGCTTAGCTTGTGTACAAGTTTACTAAATTTATATACACACAATTATAATGTAATCTAACGTAAATAAATGCATAACTTAAATGACAAATATTCTTTCAAAATGAAAAACTTAAATTACAAATATATGTACATCGAGACCCCGACCAACAAACCCCCCATCTCTCCCTACTGTTTCATCGATGGTTTCAACGGCAAGAGGACTCTGATGGTTTTACAAGGCCTTCCTCTCTCTTCCATCTCTTCCCTCCCTCCCCTTAGAGTCAACTCAAGTCTTCATCGCATTCATTGGTCTCTATTAAGTCGAGAAGACAGGCCTCCCAACATTTCTATGTAAATCGAGATCTGTGAGAATGTGAGGGATCTTTTCTGGTTTTTTTTTTCACTCCCTATATTTGTTCTATGTGATTTTTTCATCAACGGTTTTGTTCATGTGATAATTCCTGGCTTTCTAGTTTTTGTTTTGATTTGTTTCAATAGCCTTCTTTGTCTAACCAAATAAGATTATATAATTAAGCATTAGAGTTAACAACTATGAAATAGAAACATCAGATCCACAAACTAAACCTAGTTTCAAAACCCGATCTTTAGATTCACAAACCAAACCTGGTTTTAATTCCATATATTTGTAATAGGTCCAACAATTCAAACAAAGAATAGTATCTGTAATGGATGGCTTGATTTTAATTCTATATATTTGTATAGACTACGTAACGTTAAGATGATTGGGACGAAAATCAACAGCTCAAGCCTTAAACATGAAAATATAAATTATTTAAAGAGTAAATATAATATCCAGTTCTAACACGTTCAAACCGATTAAATGTATTAAATCCGACTAATATGTACACTGAAATACCTATTAGAAATGATAATTTTAACTTCGAAAACAAAAACACAAAAAAAACATACTACTAAAATCAATACTCAAGATATAAAACATTACCAACGTTTATGAATCCATATACAAATTGAGAGAAATGATTCACCTCATTTTTTGTGTTGTCGTAAAAACCAAGAAACCCTCTATTATTTCCCTTTACTATTAAATTCTTGATGGCGTCCTTCAAATCGTTGTCAACAACTTTAAAACCCAATGGTTTTAGTCTTTTGCTACTATTAGTTATCCAACTCATCAAATCTCAGACGAAAACAAATTAAACTGAGAGAAAATACTCACATGATTTCTATATGGAGTTGTCGTAAGACCCAAGAACCCCTATGTTGTATGTGGTTGCTATAAAAATTTAAGGAGCCATATGTTTCTACCCTCTAATCTATAGAAAAACCAACGATGAAAAAAGCAAACCGTGAAAGGACTACCAACGTTTGTGAATTGAAAAACAAATCAGTTTGAGATGTATCGAGAATTGATTCTTAACAGAAATGCAACAAAAACAAACATGATGAGACATTCCTCCAAACCAAATTCGCATGTTACTATCATCTCCTTATTTTCAACATGTTAAAAGTGGCAAAACTGAAAACCAAAACCAAGAACAACGATTTAATGTTGTAGGAAATTTTAGTTAAAATTGTAGTTTTTAACTAACTTTGGTCACAATTAAATATGTATATATGTGTTATATATCTTATAAATCGTAAACATTACAAACCTAACTATTACAAACCAAATATTATAAACAAAACCTAATCATCTTCAAGAGTTTTGAAGATGAATTGTAACCTGCAAATTCTAGATAATAACATAAAAGACAATAAAAGAAAAGAGAGAGAGAGCAGCTGATGTATGCAGCTCGTGGAAAAATAAAATGAGATCTACCAAAAAAACCCTAAACATCTTATTCTATTTATAACCTCCAATTTTACATAAATGGTCCTCCAATAACTTCCTAAAGAGCTCCGCTACCCTCCATCTTCAAGCTGACTTGAGGCGTGGTCCTTGTAGTTGCTTCATCCGGAAAACCTCACAATTATATTAAACAAAATAATAAATAACATTAGTTTATATTTAAAATGACAAGATTGACATTTATCAATTATATTTTAACACCTTCCCTCAATCTTGACATCTAAATACATCTAACATATTTAATTTAGAACAAAGATAATCGTGTTGCGACATTGGTAACGACTTAGTAAAAATATCAGCTAGATTTTCTGAAGACAATACCTTCACAGTCTTTAAAAACCCAGTAGAAACCTTTTCTCGTACTTGATGAATATCAATCTCGATATGCTTTGTTCGTTCGTGAAAAACTGGATTATTAGCAATCTGAATAGCAGATTTATTATCACAATTTAAAGGTATAGGGAGAATATTATCAAATTTTAAATCTTCTAAAATACTAACAACCCAAATAATCTCACACAGAGCTGCTGCCATAGCTCTGTATTCTGACTCGGCAGAAGATCTTGAAACAGTAGTCTGTTTCTTACTTCTCCAAGACACCATACAACTACCCAAAAACAAACAATATCCAGAGACAGACCGTCTTGTTGACAAACACTTACCCCAATCAGCATCAACAAAACAGCTAAGATTAAAATTTGAAGAAGAAGATAAAAAATTAACTCCCTTACCTGGGGAGGACTTTAAATACCTCAATACCCGGAGAGCTAATTTCAGATGAGAGTTTCTAGGAGCATGCATAAATTGACTTAAGCAGTGTACAGCAAATGCAATATCAGGACGAGTTGCTAGCAAATATATCAATCGTCCTATTAACTTTTGAAAACCAGTAATATCTTTCAATAAAGTATCTTTAGAATCTGAACCTAAGAAATCAGTAACAATAAGATTCATATCCATAGGAGTTCCTATAGGTTTACACCCTAGATACCCAAAGTCGCTCAAAAGCTCAAGACAGTACTTCCTTTGTGACATACAAAGCCCCTTTTCTGATCTTAGAAACTTAATTCCAAGAAAATATTTTAACTCCCCTAAATCTTTAATTTTGAAATTTGATTTAAGATAAGATTTTAAATTTTAAATTTCTTTGATAGAATTTCCAGCGATCACAATATCATCAACATAGACAAGTAAAACGAGATATAAAGATCCACTAATTTTTGTAAACAAGGAGTGGTCGCTTGAACTTTGTATAAACCCATGGTTAGTTAAGCAACTAGACAGTTTTGCATACCACTGCCTAGGGGCTTGTTTAAGCCCATACAAAGATTTAACGAGTTTGCAAACTCTTTTTTCCGTGGACGGAAAATATCCAGGAGGAAGCGTCATATAGACTTCTTCCTCAAGATCTCCATACAAAAAAGCATTATTAATGTCAAGTTGAAAAAGAGGCCAATTTTTCTGTACAGCTAAAGCTATAACACATCTTACGGTGACCATTTTGACAACTGGAGAAAAAGTCTCCTCATAGTCAAGACCTTCCCTTTGGGAATAACCTTTAGCAACAAGACGGGCTTTAAATCTTTCAATTTCACCCGAAGATTTATACTTAATTTTATATATCCAACGACACCCAATCGGTTTCCGATCAGGAGGCAGGTTAGTAAGAACCCAAGTATTATTTCTATATAAGGCTTCCATTTCTTCATTCATAGCATTAACCCAATTTTGATCTTTACAAGCCTCATAGAAATCATTTGGTTCAACTGATTTGTTCAAAGTTGTCGCAAAACAAAAATTAATTTTACTTAAGTGTGAATAATTGACAACTCTTTCTAAGCCATATTTTACCTTCCCCTCGACAACATAATCAGTAAACCTTTTGGGAAGATTAGAAGGTCGATTTGATTTTCGAATAGCAGAATTTTGATTTGAAGGATTGGAATTTCCCTCAGAAGGGTCACTCAACACATCATCCTGAATGTTTAAGGGACAGAAATCAGCCATACCATGATCATCAGCAATTTCATGAGTACTATCAGTGTTTAACAGCCCTATAATTCTGTTGATACCACCAGGATCCATGAATCCGGCAACCCTTTGATTTTGAATAGTACTACCAGGATTCAAAGATCCGGCAGTGCTTTGAGTATGATCATGACTAATATTGTCTCTAGAATCATTTGATTCAGTGACATACTCATAGTCATTGCCACCAAGATGATCATGATTGCTTGTTTGATTATCAGAAATGGAATGATTATTATTGTGTTGAGTATGACTCCGAAATTCATCATTGGGACCTTCAGATGGACCGCCACTAGAGTCAAGGCTGAAATCAAAAAAATTTAAAGAATTAACTTCCTGAAGTGTATCATTTTGTTTTTCAGCACTCATTTTGAAAGGATAAATGGTTTCGTAAAATTTGACATCACGAGAAACAATAATTTGTTTTGTGTCAAGGCTGTAAAGACGATACCCCTTTTTTGAATTAGAGTATCCAAGAAACACACATTTTTCAGCCCTAGTTCCAAACTTATCAGAACTGTTAGTTTTTACAGCAAAGCACAGACATCCAAAGTTTCTCAAGTGTGATAGATCAGGAGAGAACCCAAACACCAGTTCATAAGGAGACTTTCCGTTTAGAACAGAAGAGGGAGTCCTATTAATTAGATAGGTGGCAGTCATGATACACTCAGCCCACATGTTAAGAGGAATATCTCCTTGAAACATAAGGGCACGAGCAACATTAAGCAAGTGTCGATGCTTACGTTCTACCACTCCATTTTGTTGGGGTGTATAGACGCAAGTAGTTTGATGAACAATCCCTTTGTTTTTAAAAAACTCGTTTAACTTTGTGTTTACAAATTCAGTCCCATTGTCACTTCTGAAAATTTTAACATGTTTTCCAAACTGATTAAGTAACAGATTGGAAAAGGACATGATGTTATCACTGGCTTCATGTTTGCCTTTTAAAAGATAAACCCAAACAGATCTAGTATAATCATCTACGATTGTTAAAAAGAACTGGTATCCTTCCTTGCTAGTAACACGATATGGCCCCCAAATGTCAAGGTGAATTAAGTCACCAAGATTTTTGGTGGAGTGGGTACTAAGCTCAAATTTTTCTCTAGTCTGCTTGGCCATGTGACAAATGTCACAGGGAACAGAAGGGATATTATTCCCAAAATTAAGTTTGTCTTTTAGGCAACTTAAGGCTTGGTCAGCAGGGTGACCTAGCCTACTGTGCCAAAGTTGGCGAGAGACATGACAAACAACAGACAGATTTAAGGTATTAGTATGAGAATGCTCACCGCTATGTATGGGAGATTGGTCGAAAAAATATAACCCACCATGTTCACTACCAGTCCCCACTAATTTGCGAGGATGTGAGCCCTGAATAACATAAGACTTATATTCATCAAAGAGAACAAAGACTTTGCTATCTCTAGCAAGTTTGTGAGCAGATAACAGATTTACATGAAAGTCAGGAATTACAAGCACATCTGATAAAACCAAATGGTTATTGAGTTGAAAATCACCAATTTTATTTATTTTTGCTTCATTGCCATTTGGTTGGGTAACTTTTAGATTTAAATCAGAAACATCAACGATGTTTTTTAGTTGAGATATTGAGGAAGTCATGTGCTGATTTGCCCCGGAGTCTATAATCCACCCGGGGTGAGAAAACAAGTGAGAATGATTTGCAATATTTGACGTGTTGACAGAAAACCTACCTGCCATGTTGGCGGTGATAACTTCACTTTGCTTCTGATCTAGAAGAGAGAGAAGTTTATTTACTTGTTCCTCAGATAAAGTATTGGTTGAAGTGTGGTTGTGAACACCACCTTCGGAGGAACAAGCATTGGTTGAAGAGTTTTTAAAATTCTGACCAGACTTGCCTTTTGTAAATTGAAAGTCTTTAGGAAAACCGATAAGCTTGAAGCATCTTTCAATAGTATGACCGGTCACACCACAGTTTTTGCAAATGAGGGGGTTTTTTGTAAACTTCTTCCTATTGTCAGTAGTTTTAGAAAAAAAAGCTGTGTTTTGTGTATTTGAAGTTTTTGTATCACTAGGTCGGGTCACACCACGGTGTGATTCCTCCCTAGAGATTAACGAGAAGGCAGTCTTGACATTAGGAAGAGGTTCAGTGGTTAAGATATTGCTCCTTATATGTGAATAAGAGTCATCTAAGCCCATAAGAAATTGCATTAACTTCAACAGTTGATTATGTTTTGAAAATTCATGTGAAGCATTACAAGAGAAAGTAGGAAGTTTAATAAGAGCATCAAATTGCTTCCACAAGGAGTTAAGTTTGTGATAGTAATGTGAAACAGAGGTTCCATTTTGATTTAAGGAATTAATTTTTTGGTGTAGATTAAAAGTAATAGAACCATCGATTTTGTCATATGTCTCTTTTAACTCCTGCCAGACCACGGAAGCCGTGGTGGAAAGAACTTGACTAACGAATAATTCTTCAGAAACTGAGCTAAGGATCCAAGATAAAACAACAGAATTACATCTAACCCATTGTCTTTCTAAAACATCATTCTTAGTAGGACGAATTACAGTTCCATTAACAAAACCAATTTTATTTTTTGTTTCAAGAGCAAGGGTCATAGCACACGCCCACACCTTGTAATTGTCAGTTCCATTTAATTTGAACGTTAATAAGGGAGCCCTAGAGGTATCACTAGGGTGAAGATAAAGAGGATCACCGAAATCCAGCTTTGCAATCTGAGATTGCGTGTCTGAAGTTTTGAGACTCCCTTCACCCTTCATTAAAAAAAAAGGAGGAAATCTGGACGAAGCACACAGGATTCCTTGCCACTCAGAGGTGGTAGGTCAAGGTATTCAACCAGATCTTCAACAGAACGCAAAGGGAAGAGGAGATACTTACAGTGATGGTTTTAGAGGGCACAGCGGAAAAAATATTTGTTAAGATGAAAAAACCTGAGTGAGTTAGTGAGCCACAAATAATATCCACAGAATAACCTGAACAAAAAATGAGAGGGATGTCCTATGTAGGACAAAACCATCATACCAGAGAACGAATAGCAGTCGAGGTCAACATCAAGAACCTTTAAGCTCTGATACCATCTTATAAATCGTAAACATTACAAACCTAACTATTACAAACCAAATATTATAAACAAAACCTAATCATCTTCAAGAGTTTTGAAGATGAATTGTAACCTGCAAATTCTAGATAATAACATAAAAGACAATAAAAGAAAAGAGAGAGAGAGCAGCTGCACGTGGAAAAATAAAATGAGATCTACCAAAAAAACCCTAAACATCTTATTCTATTTATAACCTCCAATTTTACATAAATGGTCCTCCAATAACTTCCTAAAGAGCTCCGCTACCCTCCATCTTCAAGCTGACTTGAGGCGTGGTCCTTGTAGTTGCTTCATCCGGAAAACCTCACAATTATATTAAACAAAATAATAAATAACATTAGTTTATATTTAAAATGACAAGATTGACATTTATCAATTATATTTTAACAATATATAATAATCTTTTTATTGGGTTTGTGTTTTCTTATATGAGAGTTTCTAATGTATGTGTGCATCTACGAATGCAGCTCCATATTTTCGGGCTCGCGTAGGCCGGTTTTGCTAAAAGTTTCGAACTCGGCTTTTATTTTGTAACCGAAAATCAATTTGTTTTAAATAAGATTTCAGTTTCGGTTTTATTTTTAAAAAAAATTCAGTTTCGATTTCTTTTTAATAAAATCACATTGGTTACAAACTTGAGAAGTAAAACGGTAATTAATTTTGTCGGTTTCATAAGCTGATTCATGATATAAAGTGGGACCTTGGGGTCCATTCTCAGACACACTTCATACCACAACAGTCTCGAATTCTCTCTGCATCTCTCGACTTTCCGGCGGACTTTTTCAGGCAAGTTTCTTGTTGTCTGTGTCGTTGTACCCTGGGAACAGACCGTGAATCTGTTTAAGGGTATCGTGTTTAACACGAGCCTGGATAGTGCTTTTATATTTCTGTTAACTCTTCTTCTTTTCTGTATTTTCTCGTTTCTACTGTTTGTAAGGTATCCGTTTTCGATATATATAAATAAAACAATATTATGCTTCTACTCCTATTCTAACAAATGCTTTGTCCAATGCCAGATTACCAAAATCCTAACATGAGTAAGAAAGAGAATCGTAATTTGTAGGGTAAAGACTAAAGAGGAAGATGAATAGTCTGGAATTAAAATTTAATTAAAGATGAGAAAGAGAGAAATACATAACTGAAGGATATGAATAGTCTAGAATTAAAAGTTTGGTTTACTTATATCAATTTAAAAATAGCTAAAATTGAGAAAAAAGAAATTTAGGATTGGAGTATTTAGAAGATGTCACCTTATTGTTAAGGTTCTTACTTTTATATATATATAATAGATGTCTCATTGGATCCGACTATGAGTTTTATGTTTTTAGAAAAGTTTTCTAAATTATTATAACCAAAATTATTTATTTTTTTCCATTGCGTTTTAAGGTTACAAAGCGTATTAAAATCTAACAGTAACAATTTGTCTTGTATGGATGGTAAATGTGATGTGTGAGCTCCTTATAAGTCTCAAGTTGTGGGCTAAATTAGTTAACCTCTATCATGATTTCCATTTAGATTCAAGTTATTGAGTCAACTTGTTCTTTTGGACTTTATTATATGGTAAGAAGATTCATACAAAAACAAAGACAAAGCTAAACAAAAATTATATTAATATCTTATTATCTTATAAAATAGTCAAATAGTCGACGACAAAAAAAACAATTAAATATGCTAATAGAACCAAAAGATCCACAACTTTATTATAAACTTACATTAAATTAAGTTAGACAAAAATAGTAAAGGGAGCCTTCCAAAATTATATCAAAAACAAACTACTAAAGATCATTATAACTTACTATTTTACTTTTTTTTTTTGAATAAACTTACTATTTTACTTAGTTAATCATGGCAAGGACATTAAATTAATTGGGTAGGAAAGAAAAGAAGATTAAATGATTTAGTATTTATTTATTAGCATAAATATAAATTTAAGGGGACGTTTGGTTTGTAGAATGGAATTGCATGGAATTGAATCTGTCAAATTAATTTAACTTTGAAAAATTGGAATGAAATGTTGTCAGGTTCAACCACCTGTTTGGTTGGCAGAATTGAAATGAAATTTGTTGAAGGAATTGAAATTTGTCTGTTTGGTTCATACAATGTAGCTTTGGAATTGGAATGAAATTTCGGTAAATGACTAAAATACCCTTTTTATTAAAACTAAAATTACTTTAATAAATTAATTATTATTTACTTCAATTTTTTAACACTAAAAATATTTTGATAAAATAGACTTCCTTAATTTATACCATAATTATTTACAACAATAAAACAACATATAAATCGGTAAAAAAAAAATGCAAAAACAACAGTAAAAAAGCTGCATAAAACAACAATAAAAAAACTGTATAAAACAGCAGTAAAAAACTGTATAAAACCAACAAAAAACCAGAAAAACTACAAAACAACAATTGTTTGATGAAAAAAAAGTGTCGGTCTGTTTATGATACTAAGGCAAGACAGATCTTTGTAAAGTGGTATATCAGATGAGGGGTATAATGGGTTTTATGAAAATTTAAAATTACATTTCATCAAAATCCTAGCTATTTGTTAAGGAATAGTAAAATCCACTAGTTATGGAACTGAAAGGAATTGGACAATTCCATTTTTCGAAAAGAGCCAACCAAACAATGGAATTGAATCTGGTCAAAGGAATTCACATTCCAATTCCACCAGATTCCGTTCCATTCCACCGAACTAAATGCAACCTTAGGGGGCGTTTGGTTCCTAGAATGTTTTCGGATGAAATGAAATCTATCAAAAGAATTTGACTTTGAAGGAATTAGAATAAAATGTTATCAGGTTTGACCACATGTTTGGTTGGCAGACATTAGAATCAAATATGTTAAAGGAATTGAAATTTGTTTCTTTGGTTCACATAATGTAGCTTTGGAATAGGAATGAAAACTGGTAAATGACCAAAATACCCTTTCTAAATATTTTGAAACCGAAATCCAACAAGTATGGTTAAGATTGATGGTGGTCGGTAGTGATTGGCAGTGGTCGATGGTGGTTCAGATCGGCGGTGGTTCCGGTAAGTGATGGTCGGTGGTGGTTTGGATTGACGGTGGTTGACGATGGTTCAGATTGATGGTGATTGGCGGTGGTCGACGGTGGTCGATGGTGGTTCAACCGGAGGGTGGTCGGCGGTGGTCGACGATCGTCAACGGTGGTTCAGATTGGCGGTGGTCGACGGTCGTCAACGGTGGTGTAACACCCCATTTTTTTTAAAAATAAATGAAATGTCACGCCATCAAAACACCGCATTAAATACTCCAATTAATAAACTAAAACGTTTACAGCGGAAGTGTAAACATCAAATCAAAATAAATATTAAAAGATAACCCGTCCGATACCGGGTCACTATAATTCAAACTAAGACAAACTCTAAAATACATATAAGCGTACGCTAAATAAAGTAAAAGGAACTAAACGCCTTAAGCGTGTCCTTTGCGCTTGTCGATTCCTGAACCTCATGATCCTGAGATGTATACTATAGTCAGCTAAATAGCTCAGTGAGTTTCACAGTTTACGTGCGACTATCTAACACACATTCAATCACATATAATTATCAAATAAATATGATATGCAATTTCACCAATTATATGCACCCCCAATGAGATCTTTTAACTCCTCTCTGTTAGGTAGGGACCTGCCATGTCACAGACATTCCCTGAGCGTGTAAGTCCACCAGGAACTACCGCCCATTTCGGGTCGTGCCTCCCCAAAGTGTGACACATCGAGCCGATATCCCATACCCGAGTTATATACATTTTATAAGCATGTTAACCCACACCCCAACTCCTATCAGCATGCAATGTATCATCATATAACATAAATAGCATGATACACAATAATTTAACCACATGCATGTAGATCACCAAATTAAAGTAAACATGCAATAATATCACCTCATCAATTAACATATAAACATCCACACCATATATGTAAAAATACATTTCATACATATGTATACATCACAGTGAAATCTCGTGAAAGACTCACCTGACTGTGTAGGTTGCCCAGTAATCATCCCTGACTGATAGCCTACAATTTTTAAACCATGATATCCCATTAATGACTATATTTTCTCCAAAAAGAACCGACCAAAAATAAAAATCTATTCAATAAGGTCGAGTCTAGTGATTTTGGTCAATAGAGTCACCCCCTATCAACTTGATCAATCTCCATTGAATATCGTTAAACCCATGTTTTATGCTTTACAACGTCCTATAACATCAATTTAACATTTTATAACGTTCTCCACTCCTAATTAAAGTGCTCTAATAATTATTAACTTTATTTACGATACTTTACTCCCATTATAAAATTCCCTTAACGCCAGTTTACCCTTTATAACTATATAAACTTCGTAATTTGATTTAAAGCATCTCAATAGTCATAATCCCCCTTTTCGATACTTTAATATATTTGATAAATTATATAATGTAAATTAAATAATTTATTAAACCCATTTAATCAAACAATTAAAAGAATAAAACTATAAACCTTCCATGCCTTAATCAATTGCCTCCATCCTTATGTACCATCTATATATATATATATATGTATATAAATATAATTTTGTGTGTATGAACCTAAGTATACAACATGATTCTCCTGCACTTTGCACCAACACCCAATTAATATATGATATATGTAATCTTTATGATGATAAAAAGATAACTCATATAAATTATATATATAATTCATACACATAACATGGCCTAGTTTCCTTTTTGGTTTTTCATCTCTCATGGATGCATTATCCATTTTCTTTTATATATATACACTCGGTTGCATTCGACCAAAGTACAACCCATGCCATTATTTCATGTTTTCAAGTAGTAACGACTCCGAATATTATTGGTTTTAACCGTATATACGGTCTCTGTTTTGAATCGGAAGATTATCCATTTTCGATTAACTAATCGACACATAAAAATCTCCAAATCATTCGTGTATAATTGAATCAAGAATTATAGGAGTTCTTACCTCAACATCGTTGCGATCTATTCGTGATTTCGAATTGATCTCTTCCCGTTTCTCGTTCTATGCCATCTTCTTCCTTTTAAATTCCCCGTCTCCCTCTCTATTTCTCTTTGGCAATAGTGAAGATGGGAAAATAGCGGCCACTCTCTTCATCGATGTTACTCCTATCATATATGTTACCACCACATAGCCCTAACTTGCGGCCCACTAAAACCCCACCGAAGCCATCTCCTTACTGTTATCTTTTATTTAATATATATATATATAGAGGAAAGTTCAAATGTAAACTTATTTTTGGTTGTGAACGTGAGGACGAATCTCAGCCACTTATCCGGTCAATAAAGGCGGTTTTGACCTGGTTCCCCTCCTTTAATAATCTCCACCCTCCCATGAATCGCGTCAATCCTCCGTGATCGCGTCCACCATAACCAAAGATGTGTGGCTAAGATTCGTCCTCACGTTCACAACCAAAAATGAGTTCACATTTGAACCTAACCCTATATATATATATATATATATTTTTTTGTTTTTGAATGGCGTATAGATGGAAATATAGATCACCTCCTGTATTTATTCCCACCAATTTGGCCATTTTCTTTATTTATATAGAGATTCAAATTTGAATAAATAAAACCTCTTTTAAAATCAAAATGATAATTTTCCTTATAAATCTATACGAGATTTAATATAAGGAAAAACAAGATCCCATTTTATTTATATTTTTCTTTTCTCCATAATCCTTATTTAAATATGTAATATTTACCTCTTACGAAGTTGATCATTATAAATTTCTCATTTAATCGATAATACAAATTACCCTTAATTTAGGGTGTTACAGGTGGTTCAGACCGACAGTGGTCGACGGTCATCGACGATGGTTCAGAATGACGGTGGTCGGCGGTCGTCAACGGTGGTTTAGACCGGCACTGGTCGGTGGTGGTTCAGATCGGTGGTTGTTGGTGGTGGTTTAGACGGAGGGTGATCGGTTGCGACGACGGTCGTCAACGGTGGTTCAGACCGGCGGTGGTCGGCGGCGGCGGTCGTCAACGGTGGTTCAGACCGGCGGTGGTTCAGACCATCGGTGGTCCGCGACAACGGTCGACGGCGGTTCAGACCGCCGGTGGTCGGCAACGGTGGTTCAAACCAGCGGTGGTCGACGGTCGTCAATTCTGGTTCAAGATTTGAAACTGACAGCCGAACCCAACGAGTGAAGTATACGTAAGGAGTCAGAAGAAAGCAAGCAATGATGGTGGTTCAGACCGACGATGGTCGACGTTCGTTACCAATAGTGGTTCAGATCAAGTGTGGAAGATGGGGATAATTTTGTCTTTTTTAGAATATGGGATGGAGTGGAATTGAATTCTTTCTCAATTCTGATGGAATGACCAAATCCATGGATGATGGAATGTGTGGAATTCAATTTCATTCCATAGGTAAACCAAACGACTGAATAGAATTGATCATTCCAATTCCTTCCAATTTCATCGGATTTCTGCAAACCAAACGCCCCCTTATTCCTTATTGTTTTAATAGAGGTTACAAGATATATTTTTTACCAATCCAAAAAGAGTATTTATTAAGACGAAATATAAAAAAACATGACATCATTTAAAAAGTTAAGTTGCATGTCCAACGGTTCATATGGTATCTTCCAAAGGTGAATTGGATTTTACTGCTTCTTTAAAAATATCCAATAAAATGTGTAAACGTGTAATGATGGCTTTAAATAAAATTTGGGTTCAAAGCTATCATGGTTTGCTCCTATTTGACATTGATTATTGACTAGAATCTGGAAGGAGAAAACCGAATTGTTGTAATGCTTCAAGGTAAAAATGAATTTGCATAATCAAGTTCGATATGACTGAATTTTACGATTTAGGCTATGTTTGACAAACTAACTGATAAGGTAACTGATGACTTATAAGTTAGCTGATGAATAAGTCATGTTTGACAAAAACTAACCAGTTATATGAATTTATATGCAACTACACACAACCTAATGGCTATTTTATGCGTTATCTAAAAAAAATTTAATTTGTGAAGTTTACAATATTTCTTAATTATATGTTGCCATGCAATGTTCTACATTTAATAAACTTATATAAAAATTATTATTAATCTACCTTACGGCCTTAAATATATGAATAAAAAAAAGTTCATTTATTTGTGTAAAATATAATGAAAAAGCATAATATTTGGAATGCAGTTGATTAATACCGATGGGTTAAAAATAATGAGAAGCTTGATCTATGAACTAATATCCTATGTCATGAAATTAATGGGGGTTTATGGTGATGCTATTGGGCTTTAAATTGGGGTCTAATGAGCCACTTTTAGTTATTTGAGATCCAATAAACCCATGTTACTTTTTCTAAATTGCCAATATTTAATGTGTATATACGTAGAGAGATATATATGTTATATTTCTACAATAACAATAAATAAATAAAAAAATAAGAAAACCATCAAATCATATGTGATTTTACATTAAAATCACATGTAAAATCATATGTGATAAACACAATTTTGACCACGACTTATGGTTGCTGATCACGTCATTTGCACATCTTATGTTGACTAATGGTGTAAAATCAGATGTCTTTTTACACGTGATTTGATCGGGATTATATTTTAGATAGACAAGATAGTGTAATATGTGAAACATACTTTGAGTTTGTGGATGAGTTTTTTATTACACCAAACTTTCAAAGCAGAACACCTGATATTCACATCATAAAACACTAAACTTTCACAATATCCTGAAATGAAAAAAATCCAACATTCCCATATAAAAAAGCGAACTTCACATGAAAAACACAATGAATATTCACATGTTTTTTGTTAAATACATCAAACCTTCACGGAAAGCATACATCAAACTTCATAATGTGTATCCAATATCTAAACTTCTATAGCATGTCTCACGACCTCATGAAATTTGTATTTTCTTATAGGAAACCAATCTAGTATACATATAATCATATTAATGATTTTTTGGATCTGTAATAACCCAAAATATTCAGACTAATTTATGATGGGTTCTAAGTTAAAATCAGATGGACCTTGGATTATGAGAGCTGGGCTAGGGCTCCTAATGGTCAAGCCATAATATATAAATGTGTTTTGAAAGGGGTTTCCTCTCATTGTAATTCATTTGTGTAAATTAGTATGTGTGAAGTGTGCGTATAAGGGAGGACATAGAGAACAAGCTAAAAGAGAAGAATGATTGTTCCATTGAAGAAAATCATCAGGAAGTTCAAGCATTCTCAGGTATAACCTTTTCCTGGCAATTTAGTTTCTCTAATGGAGTTTTGGGGGATTATTGTTGAATCAAAGGTGCAAAACCCATGGTTCTTGTAGAACAAATCTATTGATGGAGCTTTGAGTTCCATTGGATTGGAGATGCTACGATTTAAGGATTCTTTTCCTTGATTATTGTATATGATGAATCACTCCTTGGAGAGTTCATAAGGATTACCCTCATTGTTGTTTAAACCTCAAGCTTATATTGAGGAATTAGTTGGGTAAATCATCTAGTTATGATTTCATATGTATTTTGGGTTCGATTGGGGAGTTTATTCCATCTTTATGTTTGGTTTTGGGGTTATTAGAAGCAACATTTTGGAGTATTGTTGAAGTTTTGGGGCTGATTCTAAGCTGCAGGGACGAACCAGGAGAAACAGTGAGTCCCGCGCGTAGAGGTCGCGGCCCAAGCCGCACAACTCACTGTTGTGCCATGAGTTCTTCCGTTCCGTTTTCTAGCTTCGAGCCAAGGCTTGGACCTTTGAGTTAAGGGTTTATCACAAGTATTTAATAGAAGACTTTTGAAGGTATTGCATTGGGTTGACACCCGTTTTATGTTGGTAAATTTAGGCTTTCGGTTTGAAGGTTTTAATCGGTTGAGCTTCGGACAAGGTGTGTTCAATTCAGGTGAGTTCCTTATCCTTTAAATATGCAATGTGGGTTGTTTCAAATGCTTATATGTTGATTATGGTTTTAAATTGTCTTTCTTAAATACAACAACTTACCATGATCACTTTTACAAGCTTTTGGAGGTTAGATATGTGCACTATCTGTTATTGGAGGTGTGTGGCAAGGTCTTGGGTGTGTTTAAATCCTATTACCACTAAGGGTTTACGGACATATAGGTTTGGTCTTATTAGACTGGTGTCGTTAAGGGTTTGCGATGGTGTTTCACCTTCGTCATATTCCTCCAAAACGTAATTGGTTCCCAATAAGGGAATTGGTTGATTTAATTGTTAAACCATTGCATGTTTTTACCAAATTATGAACTGTTGAAAATGTTAACTTCTTTTAAGGGAATTCACTAGACCTTTTTGGTCTAACCCTCGCTTTTTAATATAAAATGTTTTCAGGCAGGTATATGGCAGAGAAGGGGAATAAGGGCAAAGTAACCATTGAAGTAAAATTACAAGCAATCTATCTCTAGAAACAAAAAGAACAATTTATAAATCAAGAAAAGGTAAAAACAGGCTTATCAGCAAGAAAAGAATAAATTTTATAATCTCTAGTGATAATTTATGGATCATGGATCATCTAAATTTGTATCCCCAGATAAAAAGTTGTCAAATTGACAATGGGAATTTATCGTAATCACCTGTTCATGATCATTTTCTTGCTAGGGTTTGTAACTATCAAGAAAATGAAACTAAATTTTTCAAATTGAATCGATTTTGAATTTTATACGAAGTGAAAACCCTAAACAGTTGAAATTGAATCGAAAAAGTGGAATTGAAAAACATGAAATTTACCGGTGAGATCAGCGAGTAGAGCTCTACAAGGACCTTGAGTTGCATTGTTAGCCATATCAAGAAACCAAAACCCTATAACGAAAACGACGATTGCTCTCGTTTTCTTCTCGCCATCACCAAGCAATCCCCCAATATCTACAGCGAAACCGATCAAGAGTACAGATACGATAATCGAAGCGCATCCGATGATAATAAACGGTCGGCGGCGACCGTACTTGCTTGTAGAACGATCGCTCATATGGCCAGCGAGTGGTTGAACGAAAAAGCCAGATAAAGGTCCACACAACCATATGATGCTTGACCAAGCGTAAGGGATTCCGAGTTCTTGTACATATGGAGTTAATAAAGAGAGTTGTAAAGCCCACCCAAATGATGGGTTTTGTTTGATTGATGATGGTGCCAATTCATGAATACGATGAGAGATGAATAAGAGTGAGAATCGTTTTCAATGAGAGTAAGTAGTAGTAGTAGTAGTGTGTGTATTTTGGTAAGGTGTGTGTGAGAGAGAAGAGGGTTTTTATATGTCGATCATTCTGGCTCCATTTGATTATTAAAGGATACCGGTGGTGGTGGTGGGACTTGGTGGTGGGAAAGAGTAAACTTCACAGGATGCTGAGAAACGCCATTGTTGTTGTTTGCTAGCTTTCTGTTATTTGATTCTAAATAAACCTTAATGAATGAGTCGGTTTAATTGCATAAACAGTCGTCTCACTTTCTTAGTTTGTCAAAAATGGTCCTCAACTTTAGCTATCAAAGGCAATATTTTATTAAATAATATTCTATTTAGTAAGTTAGTTGTTAGTTAATAAACAAATTCTGTTTTTTTTAAGTAAAACTAGTTAATAAAGTAAATAATAATGTAAAATGATCTCTTAAGGCGTGAGATCATGTGAGAAGTTTAACAAGAGATATTGACCCTTGATCACTTTAAATACAAACCCACCCATGAATCACGTTTGATACGAAGATTTATCTGGTGTATCTTGGTGCATTTCATCTTAATAAGAATCCAAAGGTGGAGATCTCTTCTTACCCTTCTCATTATAACTTCACTTCTCACCGGAACCCAACCCATGACCTCAAATGATAAGTTTAGATGTTAGCTTGAAAAGATAAGAGGTATATGACGGAGAAAATGTCGTTGTAGTTTATTGAAACATCATTTAAAATAACATTTTGAAAAGTTTGTTTATCAGCTATTGTATGGTTAACTAAATGAGAGTTTCTCAACAGGATTAAAAAAAAGCTAGTTTACATGAACAGTAACAGGGCAAGGTCAAGGAGACATCAATGATGACATTATCCATCTCTAATCCCAACTGTGATTTTTTTTAATTAAATACATGTATATAGTATGTCTATAGATATAAGTTATAATTGGGAGAGGTTATGTTAGGATCCTAAAATTGATTAGGAACCCATAAACTATCCATCGTTATAGTGTTCCTTTTGATTTTATTTTTATAGTTATGTGTGGTTTTAAGTTTCAATGCTTCAACTGATCAAATGAGAGATTCCTTAGTTGGGTATTAGTTGTATGAAGTACTTTATTGTATTAGTAGAGTTTAATGTCTATCTTGTGTTTAACATGTTTATCAATTAGGTATCACTTAGTTTTAGAGGATTTAAATATAAAGTTTTAAAATGTTATACATGTACTAAAAAGTTATAAACTTAAACTTTAGTAGATTTAAATAATATATTTGTAAACTTGAACTTTAGTAGATTTAAATAATATATTGTGAAAACTTTGTAATATAATAAAGATGTGAGACGTTGTGTGAACTTTGAGTTACAATTTATATATGTTTTAAATCAAAATAAGGTTTAAATAAGTATAGTTTTTCATTTGAAACATAATTAAAGACATGCTTTGATTATCAGTTAAATATTTTACATGTTAGTAATGACAAAATAGAAAAATACAAAAAAAACACATATTTTTATCTAGTTACCGATCCATGATCATATTGGGTTTTTATCCTTCATTTCCCTTAGTTTCTTATAGTTTGTGTCTCAGGGACGGACCTAATTTTTTTTTATACAGTAACATCATATAACATAAAGACATAAAAATAATTATAAAAAATACGGTTTTTATCGACGTGGTTTTATGTTTTTACTAATAGTCAATATCTTTCGATGTGGTTTTAAACTAATTCTACCATTTTGTGAGATTTTTAAAGTTTTTTGCTTGATTTCGAGGGATTTTTAAGTTTTCTTTATCAATTTCGATGGAGTTTTCAGTTTTTTTGTTGATTTCAATAGTTTTTCTTTTTGGATTTTTAAACTTTTTATCGATTTCGTGGGATTTTTTTGGTTTTTTTTTCTTGATTTCAATAGTTCTTCGGTTTTTAGATATTGATGGTGTTTAATAACTAAAAGCAAATTAAAAATACTTTTGGAAAAGTTAATGATTAAATATGAAATTAATAGAATGTTTATTATATGTTATTTAAGTGCGAAATTAATCGAATATTTAGTATGTTATTAAATGTTATATATAGTTGTTATCAAAAAAAAAATTATTAGCCTCAAGTAGGGATTGAGCTTGAAACCATCTCAATAAAGAGTTTTAATTCAATTGGGAAAAACCACTACACCATGTGTCATATTTATGTTATAAGTTCAGTTTAATTATTTAAAAGCACCCCTAAAATGATGCGGTTGAACCGCTAATAAATCAAAAAAAAATCCTTCGATGAAGATATAACACGGTGGCCCGTGCCATCGTATGAACCACAAAACTCGTCGCAACAGTCGTCGTGAAGTGTCTTCCATTACTCAAGACTTGTGATTGACGTGATAGCCTAATGTGCAGTTCTTTTATAACATGATCTTTAAAAAGAATTTATATCTTTTTATTTCATTTATTAGTTTTTAATATATATATATATATAATATAATTATTATGATATATAAGTATATCGTGTTCGCATTTATATGGTTAGAAAGGGTCATAACGAATATGGGGTGCATGTCGCATATGGAGAAGTGACTTTTGATATCACAAATCGGTTATGTTGACAAATATAATTATATAATATCAATAAATTATATAATTATCACTTTGGGTAAAGTTAAAGGGGTTTAAATGATAACAAAACAATTCTGAAGGAGCATAATGTTATAATCTAATAAATGAGGGACTGAAGGTAAAAACCAACTCCCTTAAAGCAAAATCCATGGCCAGGGGTTGCTTTATAGTTTATACTCACTCGCATAACATAACTACATTTCGTGCCAATCATGACTCCTTAAATCTAATTAATAAAAATATTATTATATATAAATAATAATTATTATTATTTTAAATTAGTGTTTAAAATATTTATTATATGTATATTGTATAGTTTATCATGATCTATTTATATTCGGATACAAAAAAATTATTAAAAACATTTCTTTTTATACTATAAGTATGTGTAATCTATATAATATTCGTTTCATGTATTATAAGTTTTATTTTATTTACATATTTATGACTGTTATCTCAAGATTTCTTAAGTAAATATGATGTATTATTCAACGTGATTAAAATAATAAATACTAGAAACTGTGATAGAATAAGAAAGAGGTGCCAAAGATGGACCACTTATTCTCAAATCAAAATAAAAGCGGACAAAATGGAAATCGGGTCCATTATTGTGTGAGTGGATGACATAAAAATTTCAACTTGATGATGTATTTTCATAACAAATATAAATATCTACCATTTATATAACTTCTTCTTTGTTATAAAAGCAATTTTTTCTGTCTATACATATGTTCTCACCTAAAAAGTTATAACATGTGTTTCACATGCACGATATTTTTCACGTTCTCCATTTCATATTCGCTATCATACTACGCATAAAATCTTATAGATATATGAAGTGAATTGTGTTAGGTATTTTAGTTTTTCTATAAGTTTATCGACATTCATATTTAGAATAGTTTTTTTTATATTATGAATGATTGTAGTTTTTGCATTTATATTTTAAATTCAAAATAGTTTTATGTCTTAATCATGATTCACTTCGACATGAATATGATGTTTTTGTATGTTTATAACATATTAAGACACCCCCAATTCCAAACTACCCAAAATAATGTCATAATTCAAATGCTTATATACACACACACACACACACACATATATATATATATATATATACATACATATAGGATCAGGTTTAAGGGAAAACGTCAAAAAAAAAACTAAAAAAACACCCTGGGAGCCTTCCATCTGGACGGTATGTACCAATACATACCGGTAATTTGAAACATGCATTTGTGAATGTGCATCAATAGGTAATGATATAAGCATTGGTGCATAGGAACAAAAAAGACTTGTATGCATTAGTGCATACCGTCTTAGGGTGTTCTTCAGTTTTTTTTAGTGTTTTCCCTTGAACCTCCATATATATATATATGTGTGTGTGTGTGTGTGTGTGTGTAGTCCCCTTCATTTGTTAACCGACAAAAGAGTGTTAACTTTGTTAACCAATTTGACCGTTAAAAATTAAATCAACGGACGCTATGAATTGATGACATTTGTGTAATTATAAGAAAACCAATGCACATGCTCCGTATGAAATGATAAGTGAATAGAAATGAACAAAGACAAGAAGGTAAATTGCCATGAAGCAACAAATTAGGAAACAATTTAGATTTCCTGAATACTCTCAAAAGGCGAGTGCATTCCGATTTCATTGCCAAATCATGCGTGATTCTTATCATCATCAACAACAAAAAATTGTGAACATGGTATAAGAGTGAACATTGGTCGAAGAAGTTGTGCGCGACTGTGCGTTGTTAAAACAATAATCTGAACATATGTGAAACTTGAGTGAATATTAGTGGAAAGGGTAAAGCAAGTAATCATAATACAGGGAGCAAAGGCAGAACATAATTTACATACCTCACTCAAGAAGTTGATAATGAAGTAACAACATCCATTTACCATTGGATTTGTGTTCATGTGAACGAATATGAAGGTGTACATAAGTGCACATCATACGTAACATAATGATTTCATTTGTGAACATAGTGTGCTTAAGTGAACTTAAACATCCTGTGCATAAGTGAACATAGTGTGCACAAGTGGTCATACATATTATGTGAATACTTGAACATCGTGTGCATAAAAGGTTGCCTATAATGGAAAATTGCTTTCATTTATGAACATTGAGTGTAACTAACATGTGCAACATGGTTAGCCTGACAATTGGTAACATTTATAGTTTTATGGTGATGATGTTAAATAGACATGTAGCATAAAAATATAACCAGAATATGAACATTTAGGGGTTGTTTGTTTACCTCTTAACAGTTCCATTAAGAGCAACCTCTGAATCGTTAAGAGGTTAATCTTGTTTGGCAAAAAATAAGTCTGCCTCTTAATGGTTCCAAAACCTTCTGAATCATTTTGTATCCTAGACCTCCCTTAACCATTAAGAGTCCTGATTACATCCTGAACAATTACCAAACATTTTATTTCATTTTGCACTATATCATAAGAATCTCATAATCATTCTGACCACTTAATCATTCTGCACCAAACTATTAGTAACTGTCAAACAGCCCCTTAGTGCATAAGTAAACAATATTATTCAACTAATATATATGCACTTAGAGCATCTCCAACAGCATCTCTAATTTTTTTCTAAAATAGAGATACAAAAGTCAAGATCTCTAAATTTTTTTGCATTCATCTCCAACATCTCCATTTTGAAGAGTCTAACATTAATTATATTATTAAAATATTTAATATATTAAAGAACATTTAAAGTAACTTTTATGTTATTGGTGGAAAGGTGAAAGTATAAATAAAATATTATTTCTTTTACTTGATAATTATTTTTGGGATAATCTCTAAATTTGGAGAAAAAATGATTCTCTCTCATATTTTCTTCATTTTGGAGAAACTTTTAGAGATGCTGTTTGGAGTCCAAATTTAGTCCAAAATCTATATTTTCCTCATTTTCTCTATTTTAGAGATGCTGTTATAGATGCTCTTATGAACTAGTATCAAATAGATGTTCACCAATATCAATTATCATTAAAATACTAGATGTTCACTTATGAACCAATGTATTGTTCATTTATGAACAAATGACAAATAGATGTGATCAGTGGCGGACCTAGGATTTTGGTTGAGCGGGTGTACCTTTAAATTTGATCAAATGCCGACAAAGTTGATCGATGTGTTTTTAGCCGAATTCCGCACTTCGTGGATTTTTTAAGTTTTTTGTTAATTTTCGAGGTATTTTTTTAAGTTTTTGATTGATTTCAAAAGATATTTTTGGTTTTTTTTGTTGATTTCGAGAGTTTTTCGGTTGATTTCGAAAGAATGGTTTGGTTTTTTTGGTAAAGATTAATCTAAAAACTCAAAAAAAATATATGTAAACATAACTGTATAACATTATAATTAATCAAATTATTTACACTATTGATCCCTAACATTATAAATACCATTATGTCAACTTCAATTATGTTAGGGATCAATAGTAAGAGCTGAGGTAGAACCCTAAACCTCCTCTAGATGAAACGGACGCCCTAACCATCCGGCCAATTGGTGGTTTGTGTTGTATATTTCGTTTTAAACTTATAAGAGCACACTTTAAAGGTGAGCGGGTGCACCATCAAAATACCTACGTTTTTCCCTTTACGGTAACCAAGTGAGCGAGTGCACGGGACCCCGCTCAGTCCTTAGTAGGTCCGCCCCTGGATGTGATAGCATTTAAATACTTAGTTTGATATTTGGTTTCATCTCGTATTGATTTGCTTTGTTCCTTACCACTTTTTGTTACGTTCAAAATTAGTGTTATGCACTCTGGTTTTCTGTGTAATCCAACTGTGAGAAATGAAGGGGCTTTGATTAGTTGAAGGAGTTAATACATAGATTTATGAACAATTCAGCTGCAAGAAGTTTAGTTCACAAGTGAACCATACTTTATACTTGTAACTGTGTCTCCTACAAAACCCCGAAGAAAAACATGTTTCTGCACAAGGGTCAATATAATGAACCAAATAAAAAAAACCTAACACTAGAAAAAGGAATACCGTTATTATACCGTTGACATGATATGTTTTCAACATCGACATCATGACTTCCATCGTATTCATCGTTCATCAATCGGATCTCTCATTGAAGAACATGTCTCAACACAGGGCCAATTATGCGTATCATTGATCACATCGGAAACATAAAAATCATTTGAAGACCGGTTATTATTTAGTTCATCACTTTGAGTATCCATCACAGAGTGATCGGACGAACCATCAATCATTATAGAACTCGGAAATATGCAGTACAATTGAATAGAGATCAACAATGGCAGATAATAGTTGAACAAATTCAAACAAAAACTAATAATAAGATATTTATTTACAAAATATTTTCCATACTCAACTCTCCTTTAAACAAGGAAATCTCCAACCAATTATGAAAGTTAAAAGTTAAATGAATTTGTAAAATACAAAATTGCCCTTCCATAGCCAAAACAATGTAAGCCATTCGAGTGTGAAATGAATGATTCTGATTGGTCGAAATTGGTTAACAAATAATTAGCCATATATATATATTGGGGAGGGATCATATGAGAACACTACCAATTTAAAGGAACAAAGGAACTCATTTGGGACCACATATGATGTGGGTCCCACATAATATTAAATCATAAATGATTTAATATTAAATCATATTAAATCATAAATGATTTAATATTATGTGGGACACACATCATATGTGATCCACAATTGTCCCTTTATTCCTTTAAAAATGAAAAGTTCTCATTTGAACCTTCCTCTATATATATTATTGCGTATATGTTTGTTTCACCTTGTGAAAAAATTACATGTGAAACTTTTTCATAAAAAAATATATGAGAAACTTTAATTAATGAAAATAAATACATGTGAAATTTTTACATTATGAAACAAACATATGTGTAACAATATATTAAATCATAACATTTGATGGAAAAAAATAATGAAAAAATTTATTTTTATATTGATTTGAACCAGTTTGTACCCTTCAACTGGTTTGTATTTGAATTTCCATCTATATATATATATAGAGAGAGATAGAGAGAGGGGGGGGGAGGTCCAGGGGAAACGCTAGAAAAAAATAAAAATAAAATAAAGAACACCCTAGGAGCCCTCTACCGAACGGTATGTACAAATACATACCTCAATATATATAATTATATATATATAGGGTCAGGTTTAAGGGAAAAACACAAAAAAGGAGAAAACTGAAAAATACCGTGTGAGCCCTCCATTTGGACGGTATATACAAATACATACTGATAATTTGTAACATGCACACGTGAATATGCACTAATGCATGACATGTGCTCGTGCATAAAAAAACAATTTCAATCTCTTATATGCATTTGTGCATATTATTCAGATGGAGGGCTTTCAAGGTGTTATTCAGTTTTTTTTTAAGGTTTTCCTCTGAACCTCCATCTTTCTCTCTCTCTCTCTCTATATATATATATATATATATACTAGCAGTGTGCCCGTACGATGTAACGGGATGGGATTTTTTTTTCTTTTTGTCAATTATAAAATTTCAGTGAGAATTTATTTATTGTGTTTGGCAATGAGAGACAAAATTATAGATGAATTATCATTGAACCAAGGTGATGTTCCTCGTTTCACATTGATCCTAATCCGACAGAAAGTTGGAATGCAATGGTGAAAGGGTCAAAGAGATGGGTGTTATAATTATTTCTCATTCATAGTCACTTGTGGAGGAAAAAGAGCCTACCTCGCCAAAATAAACAAAAAAGACATTAAGAAATGAGTATCAAAGAAATTAAAATGACATGTAATTTCAAATACAAGTTTTACTGAATGCGAGTAACAATCCATATAACTGATCTCCAAAATGCACAAGAAAGAGGACTTGGAACAGTTCATCAATCCATAAATTGGAACCTTATTCTAGCTTCTTTCTAGAACAAGTTATTTCTTTTTAGCCCATCATTAGCAACAACTACATCACTTATCATGAAGTAGAAGAAGAAAGGCCGCCTCTTATTTGTCTCAAATACTTTAGACAACACTTTGTACATTGTTGTCCTACCGTATGGAATTGGACTCTTGACATCTTTGATTGCATAACATCTACTCCTAATTCATAAAACAACCATAAAACCCTATATTTTTTTGTTAACAGTGGTGTCCGAGCCAACATGTATGCACCTCAACTAATCCTATAGAGCGCCGGAAAACATCCAAAAATCCCCAATGGCCTTGGTGGGAACCGAACCGATGACCCATGGGGAGGAGCCTCAACGGCCCAAGTTTGTTGCTAGTCGAGCTAACCCCATTTTAGTTCCAAATGCAAGGCTCATCTTGCAAGGGTTATGGAGGCCGGGAAGTATTTGTTCACAACCTTTTTTTGTGTTATGCAAAAAGACTTGAAGAAATCATTTTGGGTAGGAAAGTTTTAACCTTCAAAATAGTTTTTGAATCTAAAATGAAAATTTACCATTTTGCATTGATATATGTGGGGCATCTGAGTTGCTTCAACCTAAGACATTTACGATAAGAAATGTTAAGTGAATGAAACTATAAAACATACATGATTTTATGAAATTATAGGTGCCAAAATGGGAAGAAACAAGAATCAGGTTTTGAGTACATGCACCTCATGGTCAACTTTCTCCAAACATTTCATAGATCACACATATCTAGATATCCAAAGGACAATCGACATGGCATTTATAAATTAGAAAAAAGAGCTCTTCTTTCCGTAGTAGGATGAAATCATGGTAATAATGCATTATCACAGACATGTTTCATACCTGCAATTGTTGTACAAGACATCTAGCCATATAAAGATGTCTTCCTGGAGCTCAGAGGACCAAGAAGCCGACTTAAAGTGAAATAGCTCCAAAAAATATCCAAGACATCTTCCCATCAAACTGTTGAAAGATCCTTTCTGGTCATTTGTATTCTATATTTTTCAAGAACTTGTACGGATAAGAGAAACATTATAAAATTACTTTGAGCATATCTACTCCATTTTCGATCACATATGACATAAATAGGTGATGGGTATGGTATTATTGGTTTTCACCTATGATGTACGCATGGCTGTTAATGATATCCTTTGAAAGGGTTGGAGAAAAGTAGGCATCATTTAATCTAACACAATGTTTATAATATGTAAAAGGTAGTGATGATTGTTGAGATGCATGAGTGCATGACTTAAATCCATTGGCCATGCAGAAAATATATCATCCAACCTTATAGAAGAGGAGTCTTACAGATTTGGAATTTGGCTAGTGCTTCAGTTGGAGTTTTCCTTTTCCATATCTGCTTCAGTCGGACTCTCGATTATTAAAGACTTCCTGTTGGAGCTCCCTTCAGATAAATATGCACCACTGCAATCTACTTATTCTTAAGTCCCAAGCTGGAAAACATCATACAAATGTCAAGATGCAGGTTTGTGAACAACAGCTTCATTATAACAAAAAAGCAATAGAATATTTTCATCAAATTCATGCCCAGTTCTTGAGAGTTATAACCTATCTTTGGAATGAACTATTACGTCCATTTGTGTATCATGTAACGTAAGAAGACTGATAAATTATTTTAAAAAACTTGCATTATTAACAAATACACATTTTATAGTAAGACACCAAGTGAGCCCAACCGGAAAGGATTCTCATTTGTTCTTTCAAACAAGTCTTCAATTACTGGGCATCCTATATCATCGAGAAAACCAATTAATCAACAAACAAACAACATAAATATTCACAAAACTAATGATCGGGAACTCGAAGCGGTAAAATAATATCCAAAATTTCATCAAAGAGAGGAACCAATAAATTATATAAACATGGATCACGACCTATAAGAGCAATATCAATTTTCTAAAGCATGTAAAATCAATAATTTTTTCTAGAACAAAAGAAAATAAACAATCAAACTAACCCAAACGGAAATAGCTAGGAATAACTGAACCAAGATAAGATCTTAAGAAAATCGACATTAAACGATTTCAGATGGCTTTTGCAACAACAGTGATTGAGAGAGAGGGTTTTACAGACAAAGAGAAATATGTAGTTAGATTTTATAGATAAAGAGAAAGCAGACGATTATAGGGCTTGCTTTTGCAGTGACAGTAATCAGTAATCGGGAGAGAAAGAGAGTTTAATAGATAAAGAGAAATTTGCAGACGATTTTATAGATAAAGAGAAACCTGTAGACGATTAGGGTTTGCGCGCAACGATAGTTCATTTCCGTCCCGAATTTGAATTTGAATTTGAATTTGAATTTGAATGGGGAGAAATTTCAGGGGATAGGGGTCTGGGATGTGAGATGGTTTTATGAGAAGTTTTAGGGATTAGGATATACGTGGGCACGTCAATGAGATTTATATGAATATGGTTTATGCTTCATTGAGTTGTATTTGTGCAGTAAAAATTAGTAAACTTGAAATTTAAGTAATCAAGCATTAATGAGTTGTACTAAATGTTGTTTAAGTTGTATTTAAGAGTTTTTTGTCAAATGCTTTATAATATAGTATAGATATATATAGTTTTGAAAATTCTAATTCTTACTTGAATGTATAACTTAAGAAATGAGCGACCAATTCATGATAATTACTAAAATACCCTTTGATGACGTCAAGATTTTAAAAAGATCTACTATCAAGGAGTTAATGATTTTATCAAAAAAAAAAAACAAATATTATAAAAAGATAGAATAAGTTTTTTATGCATGAGGTGACTTCTTTAAATAGCAATTGGAATGGCATGGTCCCATCTTTTGCTTTTGAACTTTTTGGTTGTTTCCTAATATAATTGTGTGTTTTTTCTTAAGTGGTCATGATAAATGTATGATATATGCATTGGTAAAAATACATAAAATGATATCATTTTTACTCTTATTTTAAAGTTAAGACCATAACACGTGTTATTTTATCATGTATATGTTTTTATTTATTGTAATGTTATGTTGGTTAAACTTGATGATTGAAAAATACTAATTAATGATGCAAAATATATTTTTAAAGCATATCCTAGATGTTTTTAATAAATCTCCATTTGATAGGTACAAAACCATACATTTAAAAAAGGCTACAAGTCAATACATACAAATAATTTTATAATAAAAATCCTCACATATTAGTGTAAATGTATTGAAACGTTTTTATTGAAATGTATATTGTTAAGTCACGTCACACACAAACACGCACACACAAACCGGAAAGCAAAAGAGAACATGAGAATTTACGTGGTTCACACGACCGGGGTGATCGTGCTAATCCACGGGGGCAACTAGGGTTTCTGTATTTTATTTCAGTGATGATTAGTTTACAAGTACAAGAGATTAATATATAGACTATCATAATTATGGTAACTATATAATTATGGTAACTGTTATAATTATGGTAACTATCATAATTATGGTAACCTCCTAATTAAGGAATCTCCTAATTAAGGAAACAAGGGAAG
The DNA here is from genome assembly GCA_036898165.1 of Silybum marianum. Classification (NCBI taxonomy): domain Eukaryota; kingdom Viridiplantae; phylum Streptophyta; class Magnoliopsida; order Asterales; family Asteraceae; genus Silybum; species Silybum marianum. The sequence goes on along the minus strand of CM072535.1, from coordinate 833,377 downwards.
AGGGCTTGGGCCGGCCCCTTTTTCTGCGCCTCCACCTTTCTGATGGGCCGAAGCCTACATCCTAACAATCTCCCACTTGGAGGCTTCGAATCATTTTCACCTGCACTCCTCCGTACTTCTGTAAACACTTAACTGAGCTTGAGCTCCCCCCTAGTTGCCACCTGCCTTCTCAACATTAATCCTGAAGGCCAGCTGAAGTCATACAGAACTTCAGCTTATCCAGCGTCATAGGTTTAGTGAACATGTCTGCTGGATTCTTTGCACCTGAGATATTCTTCAAGTTTATCGTACCATCGCTGATCAATCCTCTGATAAAATGATACCTCCTCCCAATGTGCTTTGTCTTCCCATGATAGACTGGATTTTTTGCAAGTTTCACTGCACTCTCATTGTCACAGTATAACGAATAATCAGCTTGCTCTTTGCCAATCTCTTCAAGAAAATCCTTTAACCAAACTAGCTCTTTACTGGCTTCTGCAACTGCCATGTATTCAGCTTCTGTTGTCGATAAGGCCACACTTTTCTGAAGTCTGGACATCCAGCTAACTGCTGTTCCTCCCACTGTAAAAATGTACCCCGAAGTGCTTTTAAACGTCTCTTTGCATCCACCCAAATCAGCATCAGTATATCCTCTAAGAACTGAGTCTTTACCCTTAAAACATAATCCCAACTTTGAAGTACCCTTCAAATATCTAAGCAACCATTTGACTGCTTCCCAGTGTTCTCTCCCTTGATCTGACATAAAGCGACTAACGACCCCAACGGCATGGGCTATGTCTGGTCTCGTGCAAACCATGGCATACATGAGACTACCAATAGCAGATGCATAAGGTACTTTAGCCATATCTGCTCTCTCGTCTTCTGAACTAGGAGACTGATCTTTGGTAAGCTTGAAATGACTTCCCAAAGGCGTGTTTCTAGGTTTAGTCTTCTCGTCATTTATCTTGAATCTTTCTAACACTTTCCCGATGTATTTCTCCTGGGATAGTGTCAAAGATCCATCTTTCTTGTTTCTAGCAATGCTCATACCGAGTATCTGTTTGGCTGGACCCAAGTCTTTCATCTCGAATTCCTCAGACATTTGCTTCTTTAACTTGATGATCTCTTTCATATCCGCACCTGCAATCAACATATCATCTACATAGAGAAGTAAGATGATATAGGAGCCCTTGAATTTCTTCATATAACAGCAATGGTCCATCTCACATTTTCTGTATCCAGTTCTTTCCATGAAGTTATCAAACTTCAGGTACCACTGTCTAGGTGCTTGTTTTAGACCATACAAGCTCCTTTTCAGTTTGCAGACCCAACTTTCTTTACCAGCAACCTGAAACCCCTCAGGTTGTGCCATGTAAATATCCTCATCAAGGTCACCATGTAGAAATGCTGTCTTGACATCTAGCTGCTCTAGATGTAATCCCTCTGCAGCTACAATGCTCAAGATCACTCTGATGGTGGTCATTTTCACTACTGGAGAAAATATTTCATTGTAATCAATCCCCTTTTTCTGTTGAAAACCCTTGACCACTAAACGAGCTTTGTACCGTTTAGATCCATCATGCTCTTCCTTGATTCTGAAGACCCATTTGTTCTGCAGTGCTCTTTTGTTAGGCGGAAGCTTGGTTAAAACCCAAGTTTTATTCTTGTTTAGAGATCCCATTTCTTCTTTCATTGCATTCTCCCACTGCAACGAATCTTTCAGCTTAATTGCTTCAGAGTAACTTTCTGGTTCACCATTCTCAGTCAAAAGAAGATAATTGACTGATGGGTTGTATTTTTCCGGAGGCTTAGAAACTCTGGTGGATCTCCTAACCCAGTGTGATTCAACTGACTGAGGCTGTACCGGAGAAGACGGTTCTTCTTCATCCTCTGAGCTTTCCCTGTTGACGGTGTCTTCTTCATCATCTTGAGACTCATCATTATTCTCATAATCAGGCCCGGTACTCCCACTATCCAGAGTATCTTCTGACCCTCTGATTCTGATGTCATCACTTTCAAACTCAACTTGTTCTTTCTGATCATTTGAGTTTGGAATGCCTATGTCTTTATAAAGCTCAGCCTCGTTGAATGTTGCATGTTTGCTTCTGACTACCTTTCTGCTTTCAAAGTCCCAAAGCCTGTAGCCCATACTATCTGATCCATATCCAATGAAGGTGAATTTCTTGGCTTTTGCATCCAACTTGTCACCATCTTTCATTAGATCATAGGCACTGCATCCGAAAACTTTCAGATGCTCATACTTGACTGCTTCACCTTTCCATTCTTCCTCTGGTATCTTGAAGTCCAATGGTGCTGATATTCCTCGGTTGATAAGATAAGCTGCAGTGTTAACTGCATCGGCCCAGAACGTCTTTGGAAGCCCGACATTAAGTCTCATACTTCTGGCCCTTTCATTCAAAGTTTTGTTCATCCTTTCTGCCACTCCGTTCTGCTGACGAGTGCCTGGAACTGTCTTTATCATCCGAATGCCATGTTCAGCACAATAGTTAGTGAACTCTGTGCTAATGTATTCTCCACCATTATCCGACTTCAAGCACTTTACCTTCAGGTTAGTTTCCAATTCAACAGCAGTTTTCCATTTCTTAAAAGTATTGAAAACATCAAACTTATTTTTAAGAAAATAAACCCATACCTTGCGTGTTGAATCATCGATGAAGGTCACATAGTAATTTGATCCTCCCAAGGAGGAAACTGGTGTCGGTCCAAAAACGTCCGAGTGAACAAGCTCTAATTCTGAGCTTTTGGTGTCTGACCTGTCTTCACAAAGGATACCTTTTTTTTCTTGCCAAGAACACAGGATTCACAGAACTCAGAATCCACCTTTTTTAAATCTGGAAGCTTTCCTTTGGCAACGAGCATTTTCATTCCCTTTTCACCCATGTGGCCTAGACGTTGATGCCACAGTCTGGATGGTTTCAGTTCACTGGTTACTGCATTCACCTCACTATCACGAACTTTAACCATGTACAAGGAGCCTTGCTTTTTACCCCTGGCGATTACAATATTTCCTTTGACAACTTTCCATTGTCCCCCACCAAAGGTAACATCAAATCCCTCATTGTCCAACTGGCCAACAGAGATTAACATCTTCTTGAGCTCAGGAATGACTCGAACGTCCTTCAGTGTCCAAATGGTACCCAATGAAGTCTTCAAGTCTATGTCACCTAGACCTATGATGTTGATACGGTTACTTTATTAACCATATTTTAGCCTTTTTCGTGATTTATTGTCTTGCTTTATGTAACTACTTTGAGTCTTTTCGTTCTTTATTTTGATCTTTTTAGGTAGAGTTTAGAGTCGTTGTCTAAAGTTATGATTGCGTAAGTTTTGAGCCTTAAACAGTCTAAAATATCCCAACTTACGTTCATTCCTTGATGCTACCGCAGGATGATGATGATCGGTTCCTACAAGTTACTATAGGAAGCTTGGATGGACTCTTTGGATCTCTCTTTTGGGCCGGATGATGGGCCACGCATTGAACATCTTTTGGGCCTTGGGCCGTTTTTATTAAGCTTTTGGGCCTTGCATTATAGCATTGGGCTTATAACTAACAAACATTATAGTTAGTTTAATATTTAGTTTTTAAAAGGCTTTTTAGCCCATAATTTTAGTATAAATATGTTGCCATGGTTGATGGAGAAACATACTTGGATTCCATAGTTTTACTTAGGTTCTTGGAAGGGAATTTTGTTCTCTCCTTGGAACCTCTTGGGTGGAAGTTTTCTTGGTTGAAAAGTTAGCTTCTAAGCTTGATACCAATTGAATTTCTCATCCGGTTTTTGTTACTAACCATTTGGCACGTTACGTATTAATGCAATTTGGAAGTTTTAGTTAATTCTCGTTGGTTTAATATTGCTTTCATTCTCGTTCTCGTTACTTCATCTTAAAATCTCGTACTCTTTACTTTCTTTACATTTCGTAATTTAAATTATTGTCGTTTATTTCATGCACTTTATTTCTTGCAATTTCATTATTTTCATTTACTTCCCGCAATAATTTACTTTCTGCATTTATTTTATTGTTAATTACTTGCTCTTCAAGTTTCGTCTTTTAATTACTTGCACAACAAGTTTCCTCATTTTAAGCATTAACTTTACTTTATGTCTTTTCCATCTCCGTTATTTACAACTTTTGCAAAAAGAAACTTAGCAATGATAGGCTAACAACCTTAGCTAAGGGTGTAAAGTAACGTTGGGATTTAATTCGGTAAAAAGATAAAACGGTGTTTCGAATACGGTATGTATAATCTTAAGTTGCTGCAATTGGAATATTAATATTAACGTTGAAGATTACATATAATTAACTGATAACTAATTATTTTGTATGAAAACGTGTTGGCTTTTAAGAAGTCACTTTTAATATTAATATTCTGAGGCGATGATTATGCTACTGTAATACCTTTTTATTAATTTACTAAATTTTATCTCAACAAAGCTTTGCAACCTTTGTTTATTTTTACAATTGTTTGTAATCTTAGTTGTTAATCAAACCCCCAATTTTAGTTAATCAAAAAACCCTCGTTTTCGCCCTCTGAAATCAATTCGTCAAGGACCGGGCTTTTTATTATAAAGACTTTACGACATCTCTGTGGGAACGATATCTGGTACTTAATACCATTATTACTTGTTTGATACGACAGTAGAATAAGGTGTATACTTGCACTGAGGTTTATTTTAGTGTTCAATTTCGGGGTATACAAAATATTTAATAGATGTCAAGAGTGCGATGATCAGCTAAACGAACTTTACCAAAGTTACCTGTTCGTAGATTCTTCATCATATTCGTGTTGAAAGTAGCATGGAAGGATGCACCAGAATCCATGATCCATGATTCTGCTGAACTCTCAACACAGCAAATAAGAACATCTTCTGAATCATCAATTGCTGCATTCACTTCTCTGTTTCCATCTGATTGTTTAGGGCATTGGTTTCTGAAGTGCCCAGTTTCTTTGCACTTCCAACATTGGATGTCTTTCCTTGGTTTTGATTGGCTCCTCTTTCTAGACTTTGATCTGCCTCTGCCATTACCTCTTTGTGTCCTTCTACCTCTCCCTTCAGTGCTTAGCAAAGCACTAGAAGATTCTCCAGAACTCTTTCTCCTTATATCCTCTCCTAGGATGAAGTCACGAATGCCTTCAAAAGTGAGCTTAGAGGTTCCAACTGAACCACTAATGGCTGTGACAGTTCCTGACCAACTTTCCGATAACGAGGATAACAAAAGCAAAGCTTGGACTTCATCTTCAAACTTAATATCGACAGATAACAAGCGGGATATAATGGTATTGAAATCATTAATGTGTGAGGTAACAGACATGCCTTCTCTCATTCTGGTGTTTACTAACTGTCTTATCAAAAATACCTTGTTAGAAGCAGAAGGTTTTTCATACATGTTTGACAAAGCCTTCATCAATCCACATGCAGTAGTCTCATTCACTATGTTAAAGGCAACATTCTTAGCCAGTGTAAATCTGATAACAGCTATGGCTTTTCTGTCTAGAGCGACCCGTGCACGGCTTCCATCTTCTCGGGTTTTATTCCTGTCAAGGCTTGATCTAAGTCCTTCTGACATAAAAGATCTTCAATTTGCATCTTCCACCATCCAAAATCTTGCCCATCAAATTTCTCAATTCTTGTCTTTCCGTCCTCAGCCATTATCCCAAACTCTTAGGATTTACGTCTCAAATTAAGACTGAAACAATAGTGTTCAAACACAGCAATGGCCGGCTGCCTGAACTTAACGGCTATTCAATTGAAACACTACCTTTGTAAGTCGATGATGAAAAATTATCGGCGATCAAGGAGAAGAAAGAAAAAAAATTGAGCGGCGGCGGCAGCTGGCGGCAGCGGCGGCGGGCAGCGGCGGTGTGTGGCAGCAGCGGCGGTGTGTGACAGCAGCGGCGGTGGCAGCAGCGGTCGGTGGCTGAAGCGGCGGCAGTGGCGGTCGACGCGGCGACGGGCGACCGGTCCGACGATGTCGGGTCCGACGACGTCGGTTCTGACGTCTGCGTTCTGACGGCGGCAGCAGGCGGTGGTACAGCAGCGGCGGCGGATTACGAGCCTAAAGCTCTGATACCAGTTGTTAAGTCACGTCACGCACAAACACGCACACACAAACCGGAAAGCAAAAGAGAACACGTAAATTCTCGTGTTCTCTTTTGCTTTTCGGTTTGTGTGTGCGTGTTTGTGTGTGACGTGACTTAACATATATTTCATAATCCCCATTGCTTACATGACAATAAATGGATCCCAACATATTTTATAGACTAATATTTTTATTGAGAAAAATATTGTTATGATATTGATCGTATATCAAATATAATAAAGTCAAGTAAAAAAGTTATATTACAATACACAATTTAGATGTTTGTAGCCCGACACAATCAAGAATGTGGCTAAAAAAATCAAAATATAGGGGATATGGACGACTAGCATCATACTTTATTTAAAAAATAACAATAATAAAAAGCTTTTACCTGTTGTTTTAGAACAGAGCTAGTATGTGTCACGTCGTTCCGAATTTTGTTAACAATCCCATCGCTCCGAATTTTTTTAACAATCCCGTCGTTCCGAATTTTGTTGTGGGAAGACCCGTCAACCCAAAAATTCGCAACAATGTGATTGGTAACAATGTTGAAGGCAATCCTTTCAACCAATTTGTTAATTACCTTAATGGCAATCCCATTAATAATGTTGGAAATCTTTCTGTCAACAATGGTGACAATAATCGAGTTGTTCCCAATAATCTTAACGGTAACCCCGCTAATAATATTGTCAACAACGAAGTTATCAACAACAATGTTCACAATGGTCCTCTTAGAAATAATGAAATTATTCCGCCAAGATATGATAGAGTTATCCCACCGGGGAATAACCCACCAATAAACCAAGGTGATGATGAGGAACAAAACATTTTTCGCCTTGCAAACGCAAGAGATGGTGGCATCATGTCATACGCTATTCCTAATTTAACACAGTTACATACGGGAATACGTAGACCAAATATTGGTGCCACCCACTTTTCTCTAAAACCAATAATGTTCACGATGTTGCAAGCCAATGGCCAGTTCGCTGGTTTGCCATCAGAGGATCCTCATTCTCATCTACGGTCATTCATGGAAATCACAGACTCTTTTCTTATCCCATTAGTCTCAGACGATGCACTGAGATTAAAACTTTTTCCATTTTCATTACGGGATAGGGCAAGGGCTTGGTACAATTCTTTAAAACCAGATTCTGTGATAACCTGGAACCAAATGGCGGAAAAATTTCTCAAAAAATATTTTCCACCCACGAGGAATGCAAAGTCCAGAAACGAAATTTGTACTTTTAAACAAACGGACGATGAAGCAGTTCATGATGCATGGGAAAGATACAAGGAGCTATTGAGAAAATGCCCTCACCATGGCATTCCATACTGCATACAACTAGAAACGTTTTATGGTGGTTTAAATACCACTGCAAAACAAATGCTAGATGCTACTGCAGGTGGAGCGTTCACGGCTTGTACTTACAACCAAGGCATAGAAATACTTGAGAAAATTTCTAACAACAATGGTCAATGGTCGGATCCACGGTCACTACCACCGAAAAAGACAAATGGAGTTACTGAAGTAGACGTTGTTTCTACATTAACAGCCCAGCTGACTAAGCTGATTTCAAACCTAACCTCTGGCCAACAAGTTAGGACTGATACTCCTACTTTTAACTCCAATGTCCAATCGGTGCAATGTGTCTACTGTGGTGAAGGACATTCCTTTGAACATTGTCCAGGAAATCCCGAACAAGTAAACTTTGTTAATAAGACTGGGCCATTTTCACAAACATACAATCCTGGATGGAGGCAACATCCAAACTTTTCTTGGAATAGCCCAACTCTAAATCCACCAATGCCCAAGCAACAAGGACAATCCAACTATCAAAATCAGGGACAGTCCAATTTTCAACAACAAAGTCAGTCCAATTTCCAACCACAGTCACAACAAAGCAACCATAACAACCAACAGGCACATTTTCAAAATCAAAACCAAACTCAACAGTCGTCTTTTCAAAACAGACCCAAGCAGAACGCAGAATCATCTACTTCCTTGGAAGCATCGATGAAAGGATTTATGTCACAAACTCAGGCTTCTATAAAAAATCTTGAAACACAAATGGGTCAGATGGCTTTGGAGATTAGAAAAAGACCTGTAGGATCCCTACCGAGTGACACTGAGACACCTCAGAGAGAGGGAAAAGAGCATTGCAAAGCCGTGACGTTAAGGAGTGGCAAGACTTTACCAGAAATAGCACCAAAAGAACTAGGTGTACCAACCAAAGCAGAGACTCCCCTAGTTTTGAATTCTACCCCTATACCTATGGAAATACCTTGTGATACCACTGGGCCCAAAACATCAAGTAATCCCGTTGTTATCACTAACATTCCGGAGAGATCTGAATTTCCTAAGTTGTTTCCAAATGAGCCCACCAAAATCCAGACACCTCAAGAAACTATTACTGTGGATTTGACACATTCTGGTGTCAGTCCAGCTGTAATTCTTGACTCTCCACATCTAATCAAACCAATAACAAAGCCAACTCCACAAATCCCTTCAGCCCCCGCACTTCAAAAGACTACATCTCCTACTACAGTAACTCCTTACATTCCTTACCCTCAAAGATTAAGGAATCAAAAGGAGCAGGTTGAATTCAAAAAGTTTCTGGATGTTTTCAAACAATTGTACATAAACATAGCATTGGTAGAAGCCATTGAGCAAATGCCAACGTATGCAAAGTTTTTAAAAGACATTTTGAGCAAAAAGAAAAGATTAACTGAATATGAGACTGTAGCTCTGACTGAGGAGTGTAGTGCTTTGCTGTCAAGCAAAATACCACCTAAATTAAAAGACCCAGGTAGCTTCACTATCCCCTGTTCCATCGGAGGAAAATTGATAGGAAAAGCCTTGTGTGATTTAGGTGCCAGCATAAATTTGATGCCTCTATCTGTTTTCAACACCTTAGGTATAGGTGAAGCTAGACCTACCACGGTTACTCTCCAGTTGGCCGACAAAACCATAGCCTACCCAAAGGGGAAGATTGAGGATGTCTTGGTCCAAGTTGATAAGTTTATCTTTCCGGCTGATTTTATTATCTTAGATTGTGAGGTCGACCATGAGATTCCAATCATCCTAGGCAGACCTTTCTTGGCAACTGGAAGAACGCTGATAGATGTACAGAAGGGTGAGTTGACTATGAGAGTACATGACCAACAGGTAACCTTCAACATACTTAATTCACTTAAGTATCCGGATGATAGAGAGGAATGTTCATCTATAAGTTTGATGGACACTTGGTGTCTAAAAAGGAGTATGGGAGAAATTTTGGAAACAATAGAGTCCACTAGTGAGGAGGAAACTGAATTTGGAGATTTAGAGCCAAAACAGGAAGTTTCTGCTTTTGAAACATTAGAAACAGAGGATAGGAAAACCCTTGTTCCTTCCTTGGATGTTGCGCCTGACTTAGTGCTAAAACAACTTCCCTCTCACTTAAAGTACGCCTTTCTAGGAGAGTCAGGAACATTTCCTGTCATTGTTTCATCATCCTTAGAAAAAGCTCAAGAGGACAAGTTGATCATAATGTTAAAGGCACACAAAAAGGCAATAGGATGGACAATTGCTGATTTAAAGGGCATAAGCCCTACGATTTGTCAACATAAAATCATTTTGGAAGACAAGAATTTCAACTCCATTGAGCCTCAATAGAGGCTTAATCCGGTAATGAAGGAAGTTGTAAAGAAAGAAATCCTAAAATGGTTGGATGCTGGCATCATCTATCCTATTGCCAGCAGTTCTTGTGTCAATCCGGTACAATGTGTACCTAAAAAGGGAGGAGTAACTGTGGTTTCAAATGATAAAAATGAACTTATACCTACCAGGACTGTGACAGGTTGGAGAATATGCATGGACTACAGGAGGCTTAACAAAGCCACTCAAAAAGACCATTTTCCCTTACCTTTTATAGACCAGATGCTAGACAGATTAGCTGGAAAAGAGTTCTATTGTTTGTTAGATGGTTACTCAGGGTATAATCAAATTGCAATAGCACCGGACGACCAGGAAAAGACCACATTCACATGTCCCTATGGAACTTTTGCTTTCAGAAGAATGCCCTTTGGTTTGTGTAATGCCCCTGCAACCTTTCAACGATGTATGATGTCCATTTTCTCTGACATGCTTGAACACTCCATGGAAATTTTCATGGATGATTTTTCAGTATATGGGACATCATATGACATATGTTTAAAAAACCTTGAGAAAAGTCTTCTCAGATGTGAGGAAACTGATTTGGTTTTGAATTGGAAAAAATGTCATTTCATGGTTAAGGAGGGCATTGTTTTGGGACATCTCATATCAAAGAGAGGCATAAAAGTATACAAGGCTAAGCTAGAAGTAATTGAGAAATTACCTGAACCCAACACTGTGAAGGGAATCAGAAGCTTCCTAGGACATGCAGGGTTTTATAGGAGGTTCATAAAGGATTTTTCAAAAATTTCAAAACCTCTTTGTTTATTACTACAGCATGACCAGGTCTTTAATTTCAATGAAGAATGTAAAAAGGCTTTCAAAATTCTCAAAGAAGCCTTGGTCACCGCCCCTGTAGTAGTAACCCCTGACTGGTCTAAACCTTTTGAGATAATGTGTGACGCTAGCGACTGGGCGGTTGGAGCAGTACTGGGCCAGAAAAAGGAAAAGATCTTTCACCCCATTTACTATTCTAGTAAAACTCTAAACGATGCCCAAATAAATTACACCACTACTGAGAAAGAGCTATTAGCTGTGGTCTTTGCGTTTGAAAAATTTAGATCCTATTTGATTGGCACAAAGGTAATTGTGCATACCGATCACTCTGCCATCAAATATCTCATTTCAAAAAAAGATGCAAAGCCACGGTTGATAAGATGAGTATTGTTGTTACAAGAGTTCGATTTAGAAATTGTAGATAGGAAGGGTGTGGACAATCAAGTAGCCGACCATCTCTCTAGGTTAGAAAAGCAAGACAAACCTGTACAAAGTAGTGACATATGTGAAGTCTTTCCAGATGAACAGATTTTGGCCTTAAAAATCATTGTACCATGGTTTGCGGACATAGTCAATTACTTAGCTTGTGGGATTATTCCCAAAGAGCTAAGTAAACATGAAAAAAGGAAACTCATCTTTGATTGCAAGAAATATTTGTGGGATGACCCTTTTTTATTTAAAATATGTACAGAACAGGTGATCAGAAGATGCATACCAAAGGAAGAAGTGACGTCAGTTTTACAACACGGTCATTCTGGACCATGTGGGGGACATTTTGGAGGCAGCAGAACTGCTGCAAAAGTACTACAGTCAGGTTTCTTCTGGCCAACTTTGCACCAAGATGCAAAAGACTTTGCACAAAGGTGTAATGAATGCCAGAGGAGTGGAAATATCTCACAGAGAAATGAGATGCCCTTAAATGGAATTCTAGAAATAGAATTATTTGATGTATGGGGTATTGACTTTATGGGACCATTTCCCCTGTCGAACAACTGTTCCTACATTTTGGTTGCCGTTGATTATGTGTCCAAATGGGTGGAGGCCATGGCTTGCCATGCCAATGATGCCAAAACGGTCGTTAAATTCCTGCATAAACATATTTTCACAAGGTTTGGTACACCACGTGCCCTAATAAGTGATGAGGGCACGCACTTCATAAACAACATGTTGGAACAAACTCTAGAAAAATATGACATTAAGCATAGGGTAGCCACGGCATACCATCCTCAAACCAACGGATTAGCCGAATTATCAAATAGGGAGATAAAGGGGATTTTGGCCAAGGTAGTCAAACCTCACCGAAAGGATTGGGCATCCAAATTGGATGATGCCCTCTGGGCCTACAGGACTGCTTATAAAACCCCCATTGGAATGTCTCCCTACAAATTGGTTTTTGGGAAGGCTTGTCATTTGCCCCTAGAGTTAGAACATAAGGCTTTTTGGGCCATCAAAGAACTTAACATGAGTTTGGAAAATGCAGGAAAGAAGAGACTGTTACAACTCAGTGAATTGGAGGAGCATAGGAACCACTCCTATGAGAATGCCAAGTTGTACAAAGAAAACACCAAAAAGTGGCACGATAAAAGAATCCTCCCTAAGGAACTCTCTGAAGGACAACTTGTACTCCTGTTCAATTCTAGACTCAAGTTATTTCCAGGTAAGCTTAACTCAAGATGGACCAGGCCAGTTCAAGTTGCCAAGGTATACCCTCACGGAGCAATTGACTTAATTGATCCAGAAAAGGGTACTACTTTTAAGGTAAATGGCCAAAGAGTAAAACCTTATTTGGAGTCAGAAAAGCTTTTGGAACAACCTCTCGAGGTTGTAGATCTTAAAAACTGATTAAAAAAAAATAAAAAAATTTGTGGGCTTTTCGGTCAAAATCCCAAATTGTTTGTACATAATTTATTTTATAAATCCATAAATTTTAATTTTATCACGTTTTTGATCTTTAATGCCAGACAATCTTAATTGAACATCTTGGTATTATTCATTAAATTCTTGGAGGATATTAAATGCATGGCTTTTTGTAAAAATTCCTTTTGTTGTCAATAAATTTTCAGCCCGTGTAAATTCTTTCTTAAAAGGAAATATTGGGCCAAGAGTGGTATTCCAAAATAAAAAAGGAGTGTGGTTGACTTGGATAAGTGGGTAACAACTGGATGAGGTCATATGATGGTACACTGATCTGCCACTTCTGTAGATTGTGTCTGCTATTTCTTTGCCAGGTCACAGGATGCATTAAATGGATCTGCAAGTTTTTTTTCTCAAGTACACCCATGCAGGCATACGAAAGGACATATTTTTACAGATGCCACCCTCTCATCTCCCTACTTTTCTGACAACCGCACGCCTACTCCACCATTCGCCGGCTACTTTGAAGCCAATGGTTTGTGGTAGAGTACGTCGTACCGTCGAAACCCACCTCTGAGGACCCTACTTCCCTACCAAGATCCGTATTTATCTTCTCCTCCTTCACCAATCCAAAATAAAATTTTCAAAATCTCAAGAAACCCCCCAAATTCTCTGCAGTTTGCGAAAACCAAAAAGATCATTTACTCCCCTCAAAGAATCACCACAATATCAGATGAAATCTAAAAAAGCTAAGAAAATCTCATTTAAGCCCAGCACCAGCACCACAGAGAGTTGTTTCTCTATCTCTGCGCCTGACGTTTTGCTTGCTCGAAGAAACGAAGGGTTGAAAACCCTAGCTCAAGCGGCTGCGTTTTTAGAAGGTAACCACCCGGCTGCAAGATCCACTCCACTTATCGAAGTCTCCGACGAGTCAAGCACGAAACAGCCGACGATGGGAGACAAACACATGCCGGACCTAAATCTTCCGGTCATCGAGCTAGGTCCTCCGGTTGGAAGTAAAGAAGCAAGATATAGGGCGAATATCAAATTTCTCCTCAACGCCACTCGACAAACCCTAGGTCTTGATGTCCCTCACCCTCCAGGTTACCCAACGCCGGCGCTCACTCCAATCTCAGAACCACCGCCACCATTTATCTCGGCTGCCTTAGTTTTGAACTCAAAAGGGGAGGTTGTCCCTCACTACCAACCATTCGGCTCATACCGAAGGCTTGATAGTCCATCTCCTCCCACTGTCCTCCCATCGATAATCATTCCCCCAAAAGAACCTACCACTTCGATCATCAACTCCCCACCTCTATCCCCATGCGCGACTAAAAGGCAAAAATCCATCGCAAAGAAACCCATGAGATCTGCAAAAAGAGTCAAAATCTCCTCAATCCCCAACAATAACCCTCCTGTTACCTCTCCTGTTATAGCCCCAAAGGTCACTCATCAGTTTGCTCAATGGAAAGATGTGCCAAAACCAAGGGATGAGGGTCCATCACGAACAACCAGAGAAGAAGGGTCGCCACCACAGAAGAAGGATGACGGCACTCCACTGCCTAACGTAGCTGCTGCAGCCACCAAAACGCAGAAGACGCAGGTAAAACGTTCTGATCTCTTTAGTTGTAAAATGGCCAAAGACAGGAGTAAGTTTTTTATTAACAGACTAAGTCAACACCAACGAGGATTTCACAAGGACACCCTCGACCAGTTTCCTCAAATCCAGAATCTGATACAAACTTTTAGATGGGAAAATTTGTGTTCAGTCCCTGGACCTTATAATCTGGATTGGGTGAGGGATTTCTATTCTGAGGTAGCCATTGCAACTAAGCAGCAGATCGCAGTGAGGGGGGTCATCATTGACTACTCCCCAGCCGCTTTAAACGGCTTACTGGGAATCACCCCTCCTAGGACCTCAAAACTAGATAAATGGTTGGAACACTTAACTGACGAAGAATATGCAGAAATCTTAAAAACAGTGGCCATTGAGGGGGCAGAATGGGTATATAAGGGCTAGGTTAGAGTCATTAGCACTCAGGATTTGAAACCATTGGCTAACGTTTGGTTTTACTTCATAAGGCACACCTTATGTCCCACTAGTCATGATACAGACTTGAACATGGAGAGAGTATTGGTGGTGTATAGCATTCTTAAGGGTGAAAATTTTGATGTGGGAAAGTTGATGGCAAGAAACATTAGGTTGAGCATTGATAGGTCAAACGCTAGGATGCCATATCCTTATTTTATTCATAGGTTGATGGCTGCTAGAAAAGTTCAAACTTTGCCTACAGATTGTTTCCCAACCGAGAAAACTGTCATGGATCGACAGTGCATAGAACGTTTGATGAGAGATAAGAATAGAGGAAATCCCATGGACCCACCCAAGGATATGGAGAGTTTGGGACTCTGTGTGCATAACCTGTTTCAACAGTTCGCAACATTCGTTAAAGAACAACATAAGGCAAACAAAAGGAACAACACTCAGAATCTAAAGATAAAAAGAGAGTTGGTTGGCCAAAGGAATGAACGAAAATGATGGATGGAATATGAGGGACACCGGGACCAACTGTACAGGAAGCTTTGGGCAAAAATTGATGATGCCCTGTTGGACGATATGCCGCCATTCCCCGTGCCAACAGATGATGTTCATGAAGATTCATCTCCTACTCAATCTGAGTAGGACAGGTCCATTCTCTAATCATCCCTTTTATTTGCTGTTTTTAGATTTGATAGGTTGATTTGCTGTTTGAAAGTTTTTGAAAACTTTCTTTGCTGATTTTCTTTTTAATGATAGCCGCTGTTTTGAGCATTTTGTTTGCTTTTTGGTTGCCACTTGTGCAAATTTGCTGCTTTGATAGTATGGAAATCCGAGTCACAAACTACCTAGTGAGATTTTAAGTTTGAAAAGTGCCACCAAAATTTTTGCATTCGAATGGTTCAAAGTGAAAATTTCAATGTTTATCCCATAATGCACAGCTTACATGCATTTCTTTCATGAGTTTTTAGATATTGCATGTTCACCTAGTTCGAATTTCCCAATGTTGTCTTGACTTCTATAATCATTTCATTGGTCTTCAAAGCTTAACCGTATACATGTGGTCCAAATCAAGTTTGGGGATGTCACAACCTCATATATCAATGGGGACATTGACAGCTTTAAGTTTGGGGACCATGTACCATATGTTGTCACAAAGAAAACAGAAAATACAAACGAACATGGTCTCAAAAGAACATAGTTCGAAGTTTGTTTGTATAAATAAAAGGATCAACAGAGTCCTAAGCAAAAACTCTCAATATAGGAGACACACAAATGGTGCACGTCCAAGAAACAAAAGAAGAATGAGATAATAAATCAGTTAATCCAAAACACAAACCCCCTCATAAAGCCCATTTGCATTGTTTGAAACCTGGGAACAATGAACTAAGTGTCATGTATCGTAAAACACGAAAAAGGTAATTCATGGGAGTCGTAAGTTATGAGAAAAACGGTGAATTTTTGTGTTGAACCATTGGAAGGCAAAAACTGTGGTGATATCACTGGCAAACTCAATCTAGCACTTTGGAGTTGCTAACTTAGTTTTCTTTAGAAATAGCTTAAATTTTTTTTAGTTCTTTATTTTTCTTCTTTGCTTTATTTTAGTTGCTTGAGGACAAGCAATAACTCAAGTTTGGGGATGTGATACGGTTACTTTATTAACCATATTTTAGCCTTTTTCGTGATTTATTGTCTTGCTTTATGTAACTACTTTGAGTCTTTTCGTTCTTTATTTTGATCTTTTTAGGTAGAGTTTAGAGTCGTTGTCTAAAGTTATGATTGCGTAAGTTTTGAGTCTTAAACAGTCTAAAATATCTCAACTTACGTTCATTCCTTGATGCTACCGCAGGATGATGATGATCGGTTCCTACAAGTTACTATAGGAAGCTTGGATGGACTCTTTGGATCTCTCTTTTGGGCCGGATGATGGGCCACGCATTGAACATCTTTTGGGCCTTGGGCCGTTTTTATTAAGCTTTTGGGCCTTGCATTATAGCATTGGGCTTATAACTAACAAACATTATAGTTAGTTTAATATTTAGTTTTTAAAAGGCTTTTTAGCCCATAATTTTAGTATAAATATGTTGCCATGGTTGATGAAGAAACATACTTGGATTCCATAGTTTTACTTAGGTTCTTGGAAGGGAATTTTGTTCTCTCCTTGGAACCTCTTGGGTGGAAGTTTTCTTGGTTGAAAAGTTAGCTTCTAAGCTTGATACCAATTGAATTTCTCATCCGGTTTTTGTTACTAACCATTTGGCACGTTACGTATTAATGCAATTTGGAAGTTTTAGTTAATTCTCGTTGGTTTAATATTGCTTTCATTCTCGTTCTCGTTACTTCATCTTAAAATCTCGTACTCTTTACTTTCTTTACATTTCGCAATTTAAATTATTGTCGTTTATTTCATGCACTTTATTTCTTGCAATTTCATTATTTTCATTTACTTCCCGCAATAATTTACTTTCTGCATTTATTTTATTGTTAATTACTTGCTCTTCAAGTTTCGTCTTTTAATTACTTGCACAACAAGTTTCCTCATTTTAAGCATTAACTTTACTTTATGTCTTTTCCATCTCCGTTATTTACAACTTTTGCAAAAAGAAACTTAGCAATGATAGGCTAACAACCTTAGCTAAGGGTGTAAAGTAACGTTGGGATTTAATTCGGTAAAAAGATAAAACGGTGTTTCGAATACGGTATGTATAATCTTAAGTTGCTGCAATTGGAATATTAATATTAACGTTGAAGATTACATATAATTAACTGACAACTAATTATTTTGTATGAAAACGTGTTGGCTTTTAAGAAGTCACTTTTAATATTAATATTCTGAGGCGATGATTATGCTACTGTAATACCTTTTTATTAATTTACTAAATTTTATCTCAACAAAGCTTTGCAACCTTTGTTTATTTTTACAATTGTTTGTAATCTTAGTTGTTAATCAAACCCCCAATTTTAGTTAATCAAAAAACCCTCGTTTTCGCCCTCTGAAATCAATTCGTCAAGGACCGGGCTTTTTATTATAAAGACTTTACGACATCTCTGTGGGAACGATATCTGGTACTTAATACCATTATTACTTGTTTGATACGACAGTAGAATAAGGTGTATACTTGCACTGAGGTTTATTTTAGTGTTCAATTTCGGGGTATACAAAATATTTAACAGATGTCAAGAGTGCGATGATCAGCTAAACGAACTTTACCAAAGTTACCTGTTCGTAGATTCTTCATCATATTCGTGTTGAAAGTAGCATGGAAGGATGCACCAGAATCCATGATCCATGATTCTGCTGAACTCTCAACACAGCAAATAAGAACATCTTCTGAATCATCAATTGCTGCATTCACTTCTTTGTTTCCATCTGATTTTTTAGGGCATTGGTTTCTGAAGTGCCCAGTTTCTTTGCACTTCCAACATTGGATGTCTTTCCTTGGTTTTGATTGGCTCCTCTTTCTAGACTTTGATCTGCCTCTGCCATTACCTCTTTGTGTCCTTCTACCTCTCCCTTCAGTGCTTAGCAAAGCACTAGAAGATTCTCCAGAACTCTTTCTCCTTATATCCTCTCCTAGGATGAAGTCACGAATGCCTTCAAAAGTGAGCTTAGAGGTTCCAACTGAACCACTAATGGCTGTGACAGTTCCTGACCAACTTTCCGGTAACGAGGATAACAAAAGCAAAGCTTGGACTTCATCTTCAAACTTAATATCGACAGATAACAAGCGGGATATAATGGTATTGAAATCATTAATGTGTGAGGTAACAGACATGCCTTCTCTCATTCTGGTGTTTACTAACTGTCTTATCAAAAATACCTTGTTAGAAGCAGAAGGTTTTTCATACATGTTTGACAAAGCCTTCATCAATCCACATGCAGTAGTCTCATTCACAATGTTAAAGGCAACATTCTTAGCCAGTGTAAATCTGATAACAACTATGGCTTTTCTGTCTAGAGCAGCCCATGCAGCGGCTTCCATCTTCTCGGGTTTTATTCCTGTCAAGGCTTGATCTAAGTCCTTCTGACATAAAAGATCTTCAATTTGCATCTTCCACCATCCAAAATCTTGCCCATCAAATTTCTCAATTCTTGTCTTTCCGTCCTCAGCCATTATCCCAAACTCTTAGGATTTACGTCTCAAATTAAGACTGAAACAATAGTGTTCAAACACAGCAATGGCCGGCTGCCTGAACTTAACGGCTATTCAATTGAAACACTACCTTTGTAAGTCGATGATGAAAAATTATCGGCGATCAAGGAGAAGAAAGAAAAAAAAATTGAGCGGCGGCGGCGCGCGCGCGCGGCGGGCAGCGGCAGCAGGCGGCGGCGGTCGGCGGTGTGTGGCAGCAGCGGCGGTGTGTGACAGCAGCTGCGTTGGCAACAGCGTTCGGTGGCTGAAGCGGAGCGGTGGCGGTCGACGCGGCGGCGGCGGGCGGTACGACGACGTCGGTTCGACGGGCGCGTTCGACGGCGGCGGCGGCGGCGGTACGGCGGCGGCGGCGGATTACGAGCCTAAAGCTACGATACCGGTTGTTAAGTCACGTCACACACAAACACGCACACACAAACCGGAAAGCAAAAGAGAACACGTAAATTCTCGTGTTCTCTTTTGCTTTTCGGTTTGTGTGTGCGTGTTTGTGTGTGACGTGACTTAACATATATTTCATAATCCCCATTGCTTACATGACAATAAATGGATCCCAACATATTTTATAGACTAATATTTTTATTGAGAAAAATATTGTTATGATATTGATCGTATTAATAAAGTCAAGTAAAAAAGTTATATTACAATACACAATTTGGATGTTTGTAGCCCGACACAATCAAGAATGTGGCTAAAAAAATCAAAATATAGGGGATATGGACGACTAGCATCATACTTTATTTAAAAAATAACAATAATAAAAAGCTTTTACCTGTTGTTTTAGAACAGAGCTAGTATGTGTCACGTCTAGCTATAGAACAGAGGGAAATGATTAACATGAATTCCCAATTTCTCTTCTAGATAACTTAGTCTAGTTTTTAGTATCTTCAAATTTACCACAAGCTTCTCAAGTTACTTAGAATGAACTTTGTAACTCTCTCGTTTAATAAACCAAATTTATGCAACAACACTTTCAATGATATTTACTTTCATATATTTGTTTTTGTTAAATACCACCATGTCCGTCTTGATTTCTTAATAATTTTGATCACCCTGTATTCTTCTTAATAAGACTAACCAGATCTGAACATGATAGCTTAAGGTTAGGTTCTAGAGTTTTGTTTGCTTTGCAATAGGTCCAATACATAACTTTTAAAGTCATTAACAACTAAATTAGAATTAATGGTGGATTTGAGATAGGTTACCTTAGCTTTGGAGGAAATGGAGATGGGTCTTCTTGTTTGGAGAAGGTGGAAATCCATAAGGTAATACACAATTAAATAGGCTAAATTAAGGTTGTTTGATCATCTTCAACAGCATCTCTATAATATTTTTTAAAATGGAGAATCAAAACTTAAAATCTCTAAAAAAAATTGCATCCAACTCCAATAACATCTCTATTTTGGAGATTACAAAATTCATTTATTATTAAAATATTCTATATTTCTAATAAAATATTATTTATCTAATCTAAGCATTTAATTCCAATTTTTCATATTGGTGGAACATAAAAAAAAAATAATGTATCTCTCATGGTAATCATTTTTGGAGATGTCTCCAAATTTATTCTAATCTCTTTCATACTTTCTCCATTTTGGAGAAAGTTTTGGAGATGCTGTTGGAGACAAAAAAAAAGTGCTCAAAATCTCTAAAACCTCTATTTTCTCTATTTTGAAGATGTTGTTGGAGATGCTCTTAAAAACCCAATCAATTCAACCCAACCCAACATAAAATAACTCAACTCAAAGATACTCGTTATCTAGTAGAGTTGTGAAATCTTCAAACCGAAGGTATTTGATTGATATTGAGTTATTTATATTTGAATCCAACCCAACCCGATGAACCCAATATCCTTTTATTTCTTGGATTTAGTATGATTGTCGAGTCTTTATTAATTTATCCAACAACCTTCTCCTACCATTAATCCAAGCCATCATTTTGCAATGTTCAATTTTAGAAACATTGTTGAAATTTGACATGTTTTTATGTACATTTTCCAAAATAGATATTCTGTTTTAAATACATGTCATTAAATACACATTTTTAAAACTATAATCCTTCAATTGTGATTTTTGAAGGTGTGTTACATAAAAAAAAATGATTTCGAATGAAAAAAAAACATTTTTAGGCAAATTATTCAAGTCAAAATTTCATATTTGCTTTTCATTTTGGCTAGAAACAAGCCCGTGTTTATGCAAAATGGTTTCTATAAGACAACCTTGAGTCGGCACACACGTCCATCCTTGAAAGAATCATGTAAAAAGCAAATCAGATATACTTTTGTTAGATGACTAGCGTAAGAGTTTAATATTCATAAGAAATCTTATCCTAAAAAAGACTGTAATTTTTATGCTATAGTTGTCTGACCCAGACAAATATTTATCTGTTTATACAAATGTACCAACCACAATTACCAACTATTCAATGCCCTAGCACTAAATTAGTGTTATATTCTATTAAAATCCATTTCTTTATATAAATCGAATATATTTCAAGTGATCTTTTTTTGAAAGAATATTTGAAGTTATGGTCCGTAAAAAAGCAATGACAGCACTTATCATAAAATTGCATAATAAATAAATTAAACAATAAGAAATTTTGACTTGCTAAAATGCCTACAAATGTGAATTATTCTAATAAAGTAAACAAGTAAGTTGTTAATATGAATATGAACAATAAAACAATTTATATCCATCTAGTTGTATATTTAAAAGGCCTACCACTGCTTGGAATATTTGTTTAGCAGTGTACTGAAAATTCGTTGGAAATGGCCATTTATTTAGTAGTGTACTGAAAATAAATCATCGTATCATTATTTTATATGGCATCATTTTCAAATGTTTTATAAAGACATCTTTAAAACCAAATATTTTTTTAATAGTCGTGGATGGTTGCACTAGTTTGTTTATACCTCGACTAATCATACGAGACCCTGAAAGTCGAGTAAACATTCAATTCAATGACATAGAAAAAATTTGAACTAATATCTAAGGGGAAATAACCTATATTTTATCGGATAAATTATTTCCAAAGATGATTAAATCAAAATATTAAATTGACTTCAATATATTTGATATACGATCAATATCATAACATGATTCGAACTAATATTTAAGGGGGGAAAACCAATATATAAATTGTTGCAATGTAAAGAGCATCTCCAATAGCTATGCAAAAATAGAAAAAAGTAAGATTTTAGCATTTTTGTTGCTCCAACAACTATGCTATCCACTATGCTAAAATAGAAAAAACATAAAAGAGATTGTAAAAATCTCTAAATTTAGAAAAATCTCTAAAAACTATTAGAAGAGATAGAAAATAATATTTAATTGTATCCAACCAATTAGAGTGTTTAGATAAAATGTGTAGGAGAGATAAATAATATTTTATTAGATGAATTGAATATTTTATTAATATAATTAATGCTAGAATTGCTAAAGTAGAATAGCTGTTGGAGTTGGTTGTAAATTTTTATAGAGATTTTGACTTTTATTACTCTATTCGAATAGAATTTGGACCAGATTTTAAATACAAAATATTTGAAGATGATTATTGGTCCACTTTTGTCGGTATTTAATTAAATTTATAATTTGTAGATTAGGTGGGTAGGAGTGGGTGTAATTATGACTCATTTGGCAAGGATCAAGTCTCACGTGTTGAGTAAACTTCATTATGATCTTTCGGGTTTAGTAAAAAATCTGAGTTTTAATAAGTATTGAAATTATCTTTGTAATTTTTATTTTTCTGTAAAGATGATTTAGAGTCACTAACTCCGTTACATAAAATGTTGTTAATGGTGGACATTTCAGTCATTTTGGTTAGCTTGTGTACAAGTTTACTAAATTTACATACACACAATTATGATGTAATCTAACATAAATAAATGCATAAATTAAATAACAAACATTCTTTTGAAAGAAAAACTTAAATTACAAATATACGGAGCTGACACCCCCACCAACAGACCACCCATCTCTCCCTATTGTTTCGTTGGTGGTTTCAACGGCAAGAGGATTTCTGATGGTTTCACAAGGCATTCCTCTCTCTTCCATCTCTTCCTTCCCTTCCCTCAGACGTGACTCAAGCCTTCATCGCATTCATTGGGCCTCTATGTAAGTCGAGAAGACAGGCCTCCCGACATTTCTATGTAAATCGAGATATGTGAGAGTATTAGGGATCTTTTTTGGTGGGTCTTTTGTTTCTTTTTCACTCCCTATATTTGTTCTATGTGATTTTTTTTATCAATGGTTTTATTCATGTGATTTTTTGTCCTTGTGATGTAATTACTGGTTTTCTAGTTTTTATTTTGATTTGTTCCAATAGCCTTCTCTGTCTAACCAAATAGGATTATATTAATTAAGCATTAGAGTTAACAAAGACGAAATAGAAACATCAGATCCACAAACTAAAGCTAGTTTTGAAACCCGATCTTTAGCTTCCATCGATGAAGACTTTAGATCCACAAACCAAACCTCTAAATCCATGATGATAAGCTTCCCAAGAACACCTCCTTTACTTCCAAATCAAACACAAAGAATCCCAAAAGGAGGATGAGGCTTAGTGTGGAAAGGATCAAACACTAAGTTAAGAAATGATAACTTAAATCTTACCTTCAACCTTCTAAGAACTTTGAATCATCAAAGAAGTGCCTTCAATAGCCCCCAAATCTTTCTTGAAGCTCCAAAATATTCTTGGTAGAAAAGAATGATGTAGGAGAAAGGTTGGAGAAGACAAAATGAGAGGAAGCCCCTAAAATCGCCCCTTTTAGAGCTTCCAAGCCACTGTCGCGACCTTCCCTCGACCTAATTAAGTCGCGTGGGGAGTCACTTGGGTTACTCAACCGTAGCCACACAGTGAGCCTTGCGACCTATGTCGCGACCCAGGTCGCCCCCAAGTCGCACGTGTCACTATTTTCTTCTGGTTTCTCTCTTTCTTGCCCAATTCAAACCCCAATCATTCTAACATGAATGTCATATAAAACGCTCGTAATTTATCATTTTAAATGACTTTCGATGAGGTGGTTAATCACGATTAGATACCTAAAATTTACGGGTGTTATAGACTCATCCTGCTCGATGAAGTTTACCCCACCATTTCGATTGTATAATGATCAAGTATGCACCAATTCAATGGTACAATGATCAAGTATGACATCGTTTGTAACACCTCAAAGTCTAAACTAATATACTAAATCAATAACCTCTAATGGACGTAAAACATAATGAAAGTTATACTTGTAGTGGTAACTGTAAGTTATTATATGCCCACGACATGTGTCACACAGGGATACTGCACGACACGTGTCACACAAGGATACTGCTGAGGAGTATGTAAACTTATAGGGTTGCACACAAAGAATACGTTTGATTCCATTTGAAAGTAACCCGAAAATCATGTTGGATAGTTATATAATTAATCTTGCAGAATAAATTATAAAATACGTGTTAAAATATAATTATGATAATTACGGGATATTATCTGTAAATAATTATGATTATTAATGTTTTAGATAATCATATAATTATTTAATGTTTTAAATACACAATGTAATTATTTAATGCTTTAGAAAATTATATAATTATTTACAGATAAACATTAAATTTTATTTAAGTTATGGGTTAATTATGATATCTTACTATATTATAAAAGCTGCTGTTCAGTTATGTTTACAATTTTAAGAGGTATAAGTTTTCCTGCTCAATGTACAAGATACAAAGCGGTATACCACCTGCTGTTTAACCACATTCTCCCACCATCTTCCTCAAAACCGCCCTAAATTCTCTCCCCCCAGTTTCATCCTCCGATTGCGTATAACCCACAAAAACGTGGAAACCTCAGAAACCGGGAGCAATTTCATATCATACGGCACACAAGAGTGGTGGAACGAGATGAATCATAGTAGCGATCGGTAAAACTGAAGATGAATTCACGAACACACAACCCACCATCAAATTATACAATTCTTGAATTTACGTTCTCAATTTATTTGGATTGTATTTGATTTCTTTGGAATTTGCAGGTACTCAATTTCATTCGCTTTCTGTTTGATCAAGAAATCGCTCTTTCCTCTTGCTGGTCAGCAGATGGTTCACCTATTTCTGCTTGCAATTTGGTATTCATCGAAAATTTTAAGTTTTTACCCACTTTATGTCTTCAATTTCCCTTCTGTTTCCATGGATAATTAGACTCACAAAATTTCAAATTTCAGGGGTCTCATTTGATTTGTCCGACAAAGAGTTGTTTTGTGTTGAAGAACAAGACGTTTGGGATCTGATTTACTGATTGATTAAGTGTTCCGGAGACCTAACTCCTGGTTGTAAAGTGAATCTTGTCCAGATTTTTCGGTCAAACTTCAGTGTTCTGCTTCTGAACATCGATTCTCTTTTAGGGTTCCTTCATCACCGAGTATGTTCTTGCATAAATGGTAAGCAAAGAAACCAATAGATTTGTAGACAAATATGACGTTACTCTAGATGCTTATATTCCATCCGTGCTCTCCTAATCCGAGAAAATTAGTCCTCAAGTTCGTATTCTGGAGAAATTACAACAATCATAATACTTGGTTTAATGTAGTTATAAGTTTTCTTTTTATAAAATCGAATTCCAGAATAGATTTTGAAGTTATGTTTCTTATGCCCGTTATACCTACATTTTTTTGCAGCAAGATCCTATTTGTTCTGACTTATATTAATCGGTTGTGACAGGGATGGGCATTGGTAGCAGTGAAAACGAATTCTATAGTAATTTGCTAGAAGGTGTCAAATGTGATAAGTGAAATGGACCGTTTGCTCCAACTGTATGTACTTATTCTTTGCCTCTCTTCTCTTTATTTTTGAAGTTATTGGTTAAAAATTGGCATAACAAAGTTTGAATTTCTGGAAAGAGAAAAAATTTCTGATCAAATGCATATAAAAATTTGTAGGTAAATTATATTGTTCATCTTTGGGTGGACATTGACTTCTAATTTTTATTTCACTAAGTTTTAGTCTGCTTGCCTGAATTGGCCTTTTTATGAGGGATATTGCACACCCCAAAGTCCTAAATGATGCAAATTCTTTTGGTGAATTCCCATGTTTGTATGGTTCCTATATGCAATTTCCACATGTTGTTATCCTAACACGTAGTTGGATTATTTATCCTTGACAACAGTAGTTTTTTTGCACGTATATAATATTTGGGAAATGAACTCACACACTCTCTCGTCACCTTTTTGAGGTCTGAATTCTAGCCTCTTAGTAAGCCAAAGGCCTGGATATCACTAGGCCATTGGCCCTTTGGTTCCTTGACGGCATTCCATAGTTTATTAAAAAAACCAGTGAAAAATATGTAGTTGTTTGGAAGAGTTTTTTCATTAATGAAAGGACCATGTTTGAAAAAAACTTGGCTTTCTGCATAAAGCTCCCCCTTAAAAGCTTACTGAAGAAGCCACTTTCTATTTCATCAAGCCACTATCAAACAATCATGTATGCCTGACTGAAGAAGTCACTTTCTATTTCCTTAAGCCACTTTCAAACAGTCATGTATAGCTGACTGAAGAAGCCACTTTCAAACAGTCATGTATAGCTGACTGATGCCACTTTCTATTTCATTAAGCCACTTTCAAACAGTCATGTATAGCTGACTGAAGATGCCACTTTCTATTTCATTAAGCCACTTTCAAACGGTCATGTGTAGCTGACTGAATAAGCTATGAGTCTCGTTAATAGTGCTAGCAATAAATAGCAGAAAGCTAATATTCATGAGATGAACAGAATCAGGTCAAGGGGTGGGTTCTTTTGTGCTAGACTAATGCAGCCAGCCAGCTTGATGAGATATTTTGATTATATTTTGCAGAAAGATACATGAAAAGGATGTTAGAGCTATTGATGTCTGCTTATTCAACTATAAGCGTTCAAGAGACAGCTCTTTTTTTGGGGATGAACGAGAATGATGCCATAAATTGTAAGTTTTCTGCTTGTATATTTTTATTTTTAATTATTCTCTACTGTCATAATAATAGTATCCTATTAACTGCAAATTATATATCCACACAATCTGTGAGACCTATGGTTTTTTGTTTTAAATAGGCTGATCATACTATTAGTTGTTTAATTGAATGACATTAAAGAACTTTTTTTCCTGATAGATCTCTTAAAATCTTCCATGTTATATAAATGATCAATTTGACTAGGGGTGTTCACGGTTCGGTTCGGTCCGGTTAGTAGGGAAAACGTGAACCGAACAGTATGTGGCGGATACCTGGCTACCCGAACCGTAACCGAACCGCGGGTTACAAAAAATTGCACCGCACCAAACCGAAATAAGGTGGTTACCCGCGATTCGGTTCACGGTTACCCGCATTTATATAAAAAAAACCATTTACATTATAAAAATGGTAACATTTAAAACAATTATACAACAAACAAATAAAACTAATAAAAATGCTACAAATTAAATTAAATTTAATTGTTTAAAATTCATTTCTCCGTTAATCTCTACTCTTTCACAACTTCATACGATCAAATTTAATCATCCACCATAATTTTTGACACTAAAACGTAAAAGACTTCACTCATTTAACTTTGGGCTTATAAATATTCAAATAATAAAATGAATATTTAATAGTAAATATTCTATATACATCATATCCGGTTCGGTTCGGTTACCGCGGTTATCTAAAATTCAAAACCTAAACCGCCCCGTGAATACTCGTATTTTTCGGTTTTCGGTTTTTTTAATTTTGGATTTTTCGGTTATCGGATTTTTTGGTTTCGGATCAAACGGTTCGGCTCGGTTTATCGGTTTTCCGGTTTTTTTGAACACCCCTAAATTTGACACACATCTGTTTCTCATTTTGGAAAGTGTGGAATTCTATTGTTTATTGAATGAAATGGAACCAATCATCAAGTTCTTTCAAATATTTCATGCATATCTATCAATCTATATCTATACTATCTATATCTATATCTATATCTATATCTATACTATTATATAAAGAGTGTAAGATAGTTAGTTTAGAAAAATTAAGACTTACCATTTTCTTTGCACAAGGTACAAATTTTTAAGCTCAAATTACGGTTAGTTCCTTAAATTTTGATTAAACTCCCCCTTTTCTCTCCGCTTCATCACCCACTTCCAGTGCAACCGTCCTCCTCCACCTTCCCTCAAATCGACCCTAATTTCTCTACTTCCCCTTTATCGTCTTCCCTGTCCGGCAATTCGTATCAGTCGCCCACCCCTGCAATGGCGATTTCCATGTTTTTCTCAAACACGAACCAGTCCGACAAACCACTCTCTGTACCTCTCTGAACTCTTTGTACCTCTCTGATGATTCCGTCCCCAAAAGCCCAACGATATTCAAATTGGTATGTGGATCATGATCAGGTACTTGGTTACGTCTATAGCTTTCTCTTCAAAATCAAAATCGTGTTTCCATTGTTCTTCATCTGCATTTCTTCGTTTCAGATTTCGAGGTTAGAGTTCGTTCATCTTCACGATTTAGAATAGGTTCTCATATTTCTGTTTGAGAGTTTCATAAGAGTTTGACCTAATTTGGTTTATGATCTTCATATTAAAAAAACCCGTGCAAATAGAAAGTAGAGTTGAAATTACAACTGCTGCAATAGAAGAACCAATAACCCCTTGTCTAGGTTGAACATACCATTCTCTTTGTTGTTCTTTTCTGTATTTTAAAGGGGTTTTACTTGATTTGAATGCACATTTGATGAGTGATGAGCCAAAAGCTTTCCAAATCTTGATTGAATCCGATGTCCTTTTTCTTTTTCTGTTGATTTGCAGATTTGTTTATTTAGTTTATAGGTTGTTTATTGTTTGTGATTTGGGCTTCTTTGCTCAGCATTTGATTTTATACATTCAAATTAGTCCATCTCATATTCAACATTGACACTTGTTTCTCTACTTCCTTCTACAAAGTTCAATTATTTCCCATCCATTTTGATGTTGATCACTTTCAAAAATCAAAATTTTACTTTTTCAGTAAATGGTCTTAGTCTTCACGTTGCTGTTGTCATGGATACCGGCCTCAAATCTTACGCCAGCCAGTGCCATCTTTCGGTTCTCGGCACCCATATCAACGATTTCGTCCTCTATTGCCCCATTGTTGGAACCGAAGGTAATTTCAAATCT
The DNA here is from genome assembly GCA_036898165.1 of Silybum marianum. NCBI lineage: Eukaryota > Viridiplantae > Streptophyta > Magnoliopsida > Asterales > Asteraceae > Silybum > Silybum marianum. The sequence continues at coordinate 804,657 of CM072535.1, read as the reverse complement.
TTTGAATCATTATCAATTTGAATATTTCTTGGTGATTTTGAAATGTAATTGAAATTATTATTGTAGCTCTGAGTCCTTTGGAGACAATTGGATCGTTTGGGGTTAGAAATTTCACGTTGTGCAAGAAACCTACTCAGCAGGTGGAGGCGGTTGGCGATGGAAAGCCGGTGACGGTGGGAATAACGAGGAAGAACTCCGGCAGCTGGAAATCATGGTTCAATAACTCACTCAGTCTTAAAGTTTCTTCTCATTGAATTTGGAAGTTGTCTTCTTTGATTAGGTTTACAATTGTTAGTAATTGATTTCTTTGTTTTGGGAATTTGAGTTTGAATTTGATTCCCCCATTGAATAAAAGTTGTGAAATTTCTTGAATTGTTCTTTTTCAGTCTTAATGAAATAAAGGGTTTTGTTTGTTTCCCAGATTCTTTGCTCTTTGTTCGTTGGTGAATCTTGAAGCACAATTGTGATAGAACCTAACCAAATTAAACGAGGCCAATATGATCTTATTCAAATGTGGGGTTTGGAAGACGTAAAATGTATGTAGACCTGACCTCGAGCAAGAATTTGAGCATAATTTGGACAAAGTGTCAAGTTTTGAGCATAATCGATTGTTTTAGGGATTAATCGGAAGATTTGCCTGATTCTCCTTTGCAGATAGAGTGATTATATGAACAAAGGATTTTGTGAAAGTGGATGCAGCTTTCAGGAGCTGCCAATTTCAGTTATTGTGCTTTTTACTCTTCTGGATTTGGAATTGGAAGGAGAATCAGAGATATTGTAAGTTTGGAGGTTTGTGATGATACAATTTTTGCATTGTTTCGTTTGATGATTCTATTGTACGATGAATCAATGGTTGATGTTTCTAAATATTGACAGGTTGATTTGAAGGTGATTCTATTGTAATGATCATACTTTTTTAATCGTTGTGCGGTTGTATGATCTTTGGCAGATCAATTAACTGACATAGTTGTGAATGGGATGAGTGTGCTACATCTATAATCTACAATATATATATATATATATGTGTGTGTGTGTGTGTGTGTATAATGATATTAAAATTGTTAAGTTTATGTCATGGAGTTTGGTTGCATCTTTATTTAACTTTAGAATCAGATTTTTGTGTTTAGGTTCCAGCTTTTCTTGTTTTGTAGGTGCTCTGCATTCTCAAGCTATTGATCTTTTTATGCACATGCTTCACAAGTTTGAAGTACTCATGAGTTTGTGTACACCAAAAGAAGTCGATGTTGAAATGAAGCATGTGGGATTGTCAGGATGGACAAACCATGTCGAGGATGATATTCAATCAGAAGGCAAAGCTTCGTCGTCTTTAGCCTCGATGATTAATATCCCACATTATGAGCTGAAAGCATTCATAAATAAAACAAATCCGGAATCTGTATTACCATCCTCAAAGTGGGCCAGAGAGGATGACGAAAGTGATGATGAACTAAAGCAAACCACTAGAAATCTCGGATTAAGTTATTCATCTTCTGGAAGCGAGAATGATGGTGGTGGTCTTGGCAACACGAAAGATATGGAGCTTGCAAGCAATGCAGGTATTCTCATATATCTCATGGTCTGCACAGGTGTCTGATGACAACTTTTGTTGTTATTAATCAGAAAGGCTTTATGTTTTGTTGCTATTTGATTACAGACACCTGATTTAATTGGTATTTTGTTCGGTTTTAATCCAATTATGTGGGTATGTGCATAAGTTTTTTTTTAACGGAAAACACAACTTTTATTACCCACCGAGAGCTAATAGTACAACAACAAATCAAACCCATAAAAAGAATACATGCAGCAGCAAGTTTGCGAGCAACAAACTAACAGAGAAAATTTATATGCATAAGTTTTTATGTGTGCAATTGAACCTACAAGCGGAAAATGAGAAAAATTCAAGAAAAATATTTTCTCTTTTAAATCGATTTCTTTTTTATATGATGTAATATTTTTTTTTTGTTTATGAATAACATGTTGGATAACCATGGTGCATATGATGGCTCAGAGATGTCACGGAACACATGAATTGAAGGAACCTTCTGTTGTAACTACATGAGTATTTTTGCTGCACTTGGTCGCTTGTACTCAGATTGTGCTTTACACACTTATTGTTGATGGATCTCCATTTCGTACCGCATTATACACACTGTAAATTTTCTTTCTTTTTTATCTTATGAAGAAGTAAAAGTAGAAGGCCGTTTCCCTACTGTCATGTATGTGAAGTCAATGATCCTTCATGGAGAAAATTAGTTTCTGAATTAACCTTAATAATATGTTTGTGTTTTTGGTAATTGATCTACTTTTGTTTCTACTACCAACAACATCATCTACTTTGAATTTTTAAATACCACCACCTCCCAAATTTTCTTATATTGAATCTCTTTCACTTATTTGGCTCAATGATACTTTGAAGTCTTGTTATATATTTGGTTTCTGGAACTTTGCATTCAGAGCCTTACGAGAGTGTCTTGCTAACTACCATATCATTAGTCATTCATCTGTGAATTTGGTTATTTATTGGCTTTTGGCTAAACCTTTTCCACATTATCTTAACAGAGAGCCTCTGAAACAAAGTGTGTATATGCTTTCAAGGATGTGTCATCTTCAAATTTTGAGTGACTCTATTCATCATCTATACATATATATATATATATATATATATAACCATATAAAGCATTTTTATTATGTCTGTTCGAATTTAGAAAAAAGTTTTTGCAGCGAGGAGGGGGTGACCTTATGGATGATAGCCACAATAGTTGCAACATTCTATTTGGATGTAGGTATCAGGTATGTATAGCTCTAATATTTCATGACTCTAAAGCAATTATAGCCCTTGCTCTTGATTTATACCGTAAAATATGAATATTTTGAAATATATGTATACTATATACACACATACATATGTTGAACATGTGTAGGAGCCAATCTATGTTTCACATGAATAATATAAGGTACCTACCATTTAAAACAGTTGTGGGGAGCTTGAAAATTTTGTCAAGGTCTGTAAAGATAATGGGGCGGTAGGAGCTACGCTTACTGATCCAGGGTGGGGTGGATGTGCATTTTTTTTTGGTCAAAGACACCATATTCCCAATCTAAGGTCGCTTTTATTTGATAAATACTTTGTTTACAAACTAATTGATAATATTGTCGGGCTTAAATTCTTATTATCTTATTGCAAGAATGATGGTTTGTTTACATGATAATATTGTCGCGCTTACAATTTTATCCATCTAGGATTGAGGATGGGAAGGGTGATCTTAGTCTTTATATATTCGCATCAAAAGCTTCGAGTAGAGCTGCTATTTTTAAAGTTCGGTTTCCCTTCCATTATTTTGTATACTGTGGCAATGGAGGTGTTAGTGGAAATAGGTCAAAATAAGCGTTTGCGTCGACTGGACCATCATTCTTCCTGGTTTGTTGCTATCTATGAATCCTGTGGACGTTTAATTTTTTTAATTGACCTGATATCCAACCTGCTAACCTTTAAAAAATTTAAATGCATAAAAGCAGAAACATTAGTAAATCAAAGGGATGGCTGTTTCAGGTACAAACCATTAATGCCAAAGAAGAATTGGTAAGACATCATGCCAAAGTAGCAGAGCAACATAGATCAATATAGCAAGCAGGAAGTTTTAGCATTTGGCAGGGCAATGTCGAAAGGACAATGCTTAATAAGATGGTAAAATTGAACATCTAAGAAATGAGTATGGGTTTGCCATACAAGTTGAAGTTGAAATTGGGTATAATTTTAAACAAGCTAGGATGAATTAATTTTGTCCCGAAAGGGAAGGTTGAGACTAGAAACATTGATTTCAAATATGGAAATTAAGTTATCTTCATGGGGATACATAACATTACTTCTCCTTCCTAAAATAAATATCTACCATAAAAAACAAATTTTTGGAATCTATAATTGTTACACTTTTTAATTAACAAAACAACAATTTTATACTTAATTATAGGGTGAAATTTTCTCCATCACATAATTAAGAGTACAATAAGAAAATAAACATTTATTTTTGGAATTGGACACTTATTTTTTGATAAGCTAAAATAGTAATTGAACACTTATTTTGGGATGAATGAGAGTATATAAACAATGGTACTTGCCGCTAGATCCATCAATAAACACATTTGCAAATATAATTTTTTGTTATTTAGAAAAAAAATGTTCATTTTTGTTAAATGGTACAGGTTTTGGGTACATTATTTGGTTTTTTCAATATTGCTTTTTGTTTATAAACTTTATTTAACTTATAAACATATCTTTCAATAACTTTACAATCCGCTGCATTGCAGCGGATATATAACTAGTCAATCCATATAAATAGGTTGATAGGCCAAATCAATTTCAGTTGATTTTTATTATTTAGATTTGGCTATCAGTTTAACACAGAAAAGAAACATTTTCTTTTCTGTAATACACATATAGATCTATGGTTCTTGGGCTAGCACCCGGTGGAAGATCAACGCGTGTTCGTGTCTAGATCAACTATAGAGGAAACCTCTGTTGGTTTCTTGGTTTCTAATCAGATACATCGTCAGATCTATAAATGTACGAATTCTAAACACCTTATGATGTGTTAATGCTTTTAATTAAATATCTCATTGGATCCCGCTATGGGTTTTATGTTTTTAGAAAAGTTCTCTAAATTATTGTAACCAAAATTATTTAGTTTTTCCGTTGCGTTTTAAGGTTACAAAGCGTATTTAAATCCAACAGTAACAACTCATCTTGTATGGATGCTAAATGGGATGTGTAAACTCCTTATAAGTCTCAAGTAGGAATGGCAACGGGGCGGGTTCGGGCCGGGGATCGGTATCCCCGTCCCCGAAACCGATAAGGAAAACCGTCCCCGTCCCCGTTCCGATCCCCGTCGGGGATCTTATCAGGGATACCCGTCGGGTCCCCGCGGTTTCCCCGATCCCCATTGGGGAACCCGTTAAGCAAAAATATCACCGTTACCCGTTGGTTTTACCCGAACCCAAAACCGAACCCAAACCCGAAACCGAATAGAAAAATCGTAAAAGTTTTCAAAAGTATTTATATTGGCCTATTAATTATTAGTATACTTAGCCCATTTATTAATTTTTAAAAATTATTTATATTCTATATTATTAATATATAAATATATTTATATAATATTTTATATATATACACACTATCGGGGCCGGGCCGGGGCGGTGAGTACCGTCCCCGTCCCCGTCCCCGCCCCCGTTAAGATCCCCGATCCCCGCCCCGTCCCCGTTAAGACGTCCCCGAACCCGACCCGAATTGTTCGGTTTTCGGTTTTCACCATCGGTCTCGGGGGTTTTTGCCATCCCTAGTCTCAAGTTGTGGGCTAGATTAATTAACTTCCATTATGGTTTTAAGTTAGATTGAAGTTAATGAGCTAGCTTGTTACTTTAGGCTTTGAGGTATCATAAATGGTATCAGGACCGATTATTTTATCATTGGGATGATGGATAAACCTCATCATATTACACCCTTTGTATTTGATATTTATTATTAACTAAGGTTATGATATTTCTTTGTTATGTGATAAGGGGATTCAAACAAACAAAGACCTAAACATAAATTATATTCATATCGTATTATCTTATGAAATAGTTAAATAGTCGTATGAAAAAAAAAACAATTAAATATGCTAATAGAACAAAAAGATCCACAACTTTATTATAAACTTATATTAAATTAAGTTACACAAAAATAGTAAAGGCAGCCTTCCAAAATTATATCAAAAACAAACTACTAAAGATCATTATAACTTAGAGCATCTCCAACATCTATTGTAAAATAGAAAAATAGAGGATTTTAGCAATTTAAATGCTCCAACAGCTATGCTATATCAATTGCTAAAATAGAAAAATAAGAAGAAAGAGAAGAAAAATCTCTAAATTTAGAGAATCTCTAAAAATATATAGAAGAGAGAGAAACAATATTTTAATTATATTCAACCAATCAAAATAATTAAAGTTAAGTGTGTAGGAGAGATAAATAATATTTTATTAAATGATGGAATATTTTTTTAATATTGTTAATGATAAAGTTGCTAAAATAGAGTAGCTGTTGGAGTTGGATGCAAATTATTATAGAGATTTTGACTTTTAATATGCTATTTTAAAAAAAGAATTACAATAGTTATTTAGTTAACCATGACAAGGAGATTAAATTAATTGGGTAGAAAAGAAAGGAAGATTAAATGATTTAATCTTTATTTATTAGCATAAATATAGACTTATTGTTTAATAGAGGTTACACGATAAAAAAAATTTGTTTTACCAATCCAAAAAGAGTATTTATTAAGACGAAATATAAAAATCATGAAATTATTTAAAAATTTAAGTTGCATGTCTAACGGTTCATATGGTATCTTCAAAAGAGGAATTGGATTTTACTGGTTCTTTAAAAATATCCAATAGAATGTGTAAATGTGTAATGATTACCTTATATGTAAAATAAAATCCGGGTTTAAAAGCTATCATGGTTCGCTCCTATATGATATTGACTATTGACTAGAATCTGAAAGAGAAAACCAAATTGTTGTAAGAATTTTACAATTTGGTGATATGAATCTATATGCAACTACACACAATCTCATGACTCTTTTATGCTTTATCTAATATATTTTTTAGTTTGTAAAGTTTACAGTATTTCTTAATTACAGGTTGTCATGTAAAATGTTCTACTTTTAATAAACTTATATAAAAAATATTATTAATCTCCCTTAAGGCCTTAAAATATGTGAATAAAAAAGTTCATTTATTTGTGTAAAATATAATGAAAAAGCATAATATTTCGAATGCACTTGATTAATATCGATGAGTTAAAAATAATGAGAAATTAGCTTGATCTATGAAGTAATGTCTTATGTCATGAAATTAATGGGGGTTTATGGTGATGTTATTGGGCTTTAAATTGGGGTCTAATGAGCCCTTTTTAGTTATTTGAGATCCATTAAACCCATGTTACTCTTTTTAAAATGCCAATATTTAATGTTTATATATATATATATATATAGAGAGAGAGAGAGAGAGATATTATGTTCTTATGACAACAATAATTAAGTCAGAGGATAAGAAAACTGTCGAATTATATGTAATTTTACATTAAAATCACGTGTAAAATCATATGTGATAAACACAATTTTGACCGTGACCTATGGTTGCAGATCACGTGCACACTTTATGTTGATTAATAGTGTAAAATCACATTTTTTTTGCACATTATTTGATCGGGATTATGTGAGACAGATAAGACAGTCTAATATGTGAAACATATTTGTGGATGAGTTTTTTATGATACCAAACTTTCAAAGCAAAACATCTGATATTCACATCACAAAACACTAAACTTTCATAATATCAAATCTTGAAATGAAAATAATCCAACATTCTCATATAAAAAAACGAATTTCACATATATAAAAAAACGAATTTCACATGAAAAAACACAACGAATATTCAACATGTTATTTGTTAAATACATCAAACTTTATAGTGTGTATCCAATATCTAAACTTTTATAGCATGACTCATGATCTCATGAAATTTGTGTTTTCTTAGGGTACATTTGGTACGGTGAACAGGATGGAACAGAACATAACAGAACAGAACAAGCTTGTCCCATGTTTGGTGTGATAAAATGTTGGACTAAGTGGAATACATGTGGAACAAGGTTGTTCTATCCTACCCCCCTAGAACTAAGTGGAACAAGGATTAAATGACCATTTTACCCTCTAACCTAACACACACTCTCTCTCTCCTCTCTTTCTCTCTCTCTCCTCCCTCTCTCTCTCTCCCCTTCTCTCTCCTCTCTTTCCCTCTCTCTCCTCCCTCTCTCTCATCTCTCTCTACTCTCTCTCTCTCCTCCCTCTCTCTTATTCCTCTCTCTCTCCTCCCTCTCTCTCATCTCTCTCTCTCTCTCTCCTCCCTCTCTCTCTCTCTCTCTCTCCCCTTCTCTCTCCTCTCTCTCTCCTCTCTCTCTCCCCTTCTCTCTCCTCTCTCTCTCTCCCATTCTCTCTCTCTCCTCCCTCTCTCTCTCGTCCCCCTCTCTCTCTCTCTCGTCCCTCTCTCTCCCCTCTCTCTTGTGTGTGTGTGTGTGTGTGGGTTATTTGGTAAAAAAAACACTAAACAGCTCACTGGGGGTAAATTGGTCATTTTTTTGTGTTCTGTTCTGTTTTGTTCCGTCATATCACGTTTTACCAAGCGTGTAACAGTTGTTCTGTCCTGTCATGTCCTGTTGTTCTGTTCTGTTCTGTCCTGACTGCGTACCAAACGCACCCTTATAGAAAACCAATCTTGTATACATGTAATCATATTTCATTCATTATGTTTGGATTATATATATGTTTTGCATTAACAACTATTAAAAATAGTTAATAACAATAACTTTTGATCATATTCTCATTGCGAGTTCTTTGGATAAGTCCAAATTGGGGACTAACTTTATTACCAATTTTCTCTCATTTATTTATAATTAGTATATTGCACCGTGCGTTGCACGGTGATAAATATATATTTTTTACAGTATATGTAAAAATGTTATGAGAAACGTAATTTATTAATTGATAATTAGTAAAATTGAATCTTTTCTAACCTTCTATTTTTTAATACGAATTATTTTTATTCATAATTTCATTCTATATTGTTTTAATTAACAAGTGAACTTTCATATGTTTTTTTTAATATTGTTGTTACATAATAATGTTATGATGTTGATATTGAAGTTAAAGTTTGCAAAAATGGTAAACAATATTAAACATTATGCCGAGTGTATGCAAAATTATCTTCCCTTAACTTATAAAAATTGTTTTGCAATGTAATTTATTAACATAATTAGTCGATCCAATTAAGTGGATGCCCAATAGATGTATCATTTTACATAATTTTTTTGAACTAATGACCACTTTTAGTTGAGTTTAGTTGATGTCGTAACATTTATGTTGCTTACAAACGTAGATGTTGATACAAATATAATCATGGAACAAAAAAAAACTTTTTCCTTTAGGGGAAAAATAAATAAATAAATTTTATAGAAAATGTGGACGAATGAACTTTAGGTACATGCTGATGAAGAATATGGAGGCAATGGATAATAACCAAATTTTGTAACAATTGTATTTAACTTGGCAAAAAAAGTAACATAAAATAATTAAGATATATGGTTGTTTTAAATGGAATTCATGAGATGCACAACAATACTGAAAAATGTTTGAGTATTAATTGTTCGAAAATCAAAAAAAAATTATTCAAGCAATTACAGTTAATCAACTGTAAACTTTTGATCAACCAATAGATAACTTTCACTAAGATCCCAAAAGAATTGAAAAATCTATCATAAACATAAAAAATAGTGTCCAATAGAGAAGAAGAAATTAAGAGATGGAGAGAGAAAGAAACTAACAGTCAAATGTAGATTTTTTGTATACGATAATGGTCCTCATAACCACATTTGCAAGGGTTCATATCTTAAAATCCAATTCTTTTGAAGCAAGTGGACAATTCTTTCTCCTCCATCACTATAATGGTTTCCTTGCTTAGAAATAAACAAAAGATTTATCATAGTACATATTACAAATCCAATCAAATATAAACGATAAAACAATAAAAAATAGAAATTAAAAAGTAAAAATAGTAATACAAAAAATAAAATTTATGGATTTTCAACGACTCCTCATTTAAGTTGTTGCCATTCAAACACCTTCAAGATAAGTAAAAAAATCGAGAAAAAGGTAAAAAAAACAATCAATTCCAAAGCAAATATGGGATACACTCCTCAAAAGTAACCTGAAATGGGATAAATAGAGAGAAAGATTTATAAGAGATGGAGGAATTAGATGCTTTGATGTTAAATATAGCTTTGCAAATAAAATTATCAATAGAACACCCAAATTATAATGAAACATAATTTTTATAAAAGGCCAAAAAGGTATTAAATATTTGTAAAAAGTAATGAAAAATATACAGTACAATTGTAATTATTATTTAAAATTTTATGAATTCCAAGAAAAAAAGGTTCATGTGTATATTTGACAAAAAAATTATCTACCAAACAATAAAAAAATGTTTCTTGTGCCTTTTATATATAGTTAGTTGTAATAAATATTCATTTAAATATATTAATGACTCATAATTAGAAAAAAGATGAAAGGTTTTTGAATTTATTAGTGGTTTTAATTTTTGAAAATAATCAATGTATAATGTAAATTTATAAACTAATATTTATTAAAATTAAAAATGATTGATTTTAATTTTGTTTCATTTATGTATATAATTTGATTTACTAAGAAAATGATAAATAAATAGTAATACAACAAACTTACTAAATATATAAAAATAATAAAATTATCTAATAAAAGTTTTAGTTTATAAATATTGTTACCTGCAAAAAAAAAAATAATCTTCTTTCATAAAAGTTTTGATTTATAAACATTGTTACATTACTAAAAAATTTAGTTAAAAAAATTAGTATATTAAAAGATATAAATATATTGATGTTATATTACTAAGACATTAAAGAAATTAAAAATTTTGATTTATAAGTATTGTTAGTTAACTAAATTAAATAATTAAATTTATTTGGTAAAACTTTTAATTAAATTTATCGATAATATATATTAATTGCATTTTTAAAATTTTCAATTGGTAATTAATAAAATAAAAGATAAAAATAAAATGTAAATAAAATTAGTTTTTTTAATATGTTGATGATGATGTTATTAGAATTTGATTTAAATGAAAAGAAAAATGAAAAGTCATTGTATTTAATAGTATGTTATTATTTAAAAATAAATCAAAATTAGAAGATAAAAGATAAATAGGCGAATTGTCCTCTCTTTAATCCTCTCTATGCCATCTTCCTTTATATATATATATTGATAATATATATTAATTGCATTTTTAAAATTTTCAATTGGTAAATTAATAAAATAAAAGATAAAAATAAAATTTAAATAAAATTAGTTTTTTTAATATGTTGATGATGATGTTATTAGAATTTGATTTAAATTAAAACGAAAATGAAAAGTCATTGTATTTAATAGTATGTTATTATTTAAAAGTAAATCAAAATTAGGAGATAAAAGATAAATAGGTGAATTGTCTTCTCCTTAATCCTCTCTATGCCATCTTCCTTTATATATATATATATATATATTGATTGATGATTGTTAGCTAACTAAATTAAATAATTAAATTTATTTGGTAAAACTTTTAATTAGATTTATCGATTATAATATATATTAATTGCATTTTTAAAATTTTCAATTGGTAAATTAATAAAATAAAAGATAAAAATAAAATGTAAATAAAATTAGTTTTTTTAATATGTTGATGATGATGTTATTAGAATTTGATTTAAATTAAAAGGAAAATGAAAAGTCATTATATTTAATAGTATGTTATTATTTAAAAATAAATCAAAATTAGGAGATAAAAGATAAATAGGCGAATTGTCCTCTCCTTAATCCTCTCTATGCCATCTTCCTTTATATATATATATATTGATAATATATATTAATTGCATTTTTAAAATTTTCAATTGGTAAATTAATAAAATAAAAGATAAAAATAAAATTTAAATAAAATTAGTTTTTTTAATATGTTGATGATGATGTTATTAGAATTTGATTTAAATGAAAAGGAAAATGAAAAGTCATTGTATTTAATAGTATGTTATTATTTAAAAATAAATCAAAATTAGGAGATAAAAGATAAATAGGGAATTGTTTCTCCTTAATCCTCTCTATGCCATCTTCCTTTATATATATATATATATATATATATATATATTGATATATTGATTGATGATTGTTAGCTAACTAAATTAAATAATTAAATTTATTTGGTAAAACTTTTAATTAGATTTATCGATTATAATATATATTAATTCCATTTTTAAAATTTTCAATTGGTAAATTAATAAAATAAAAGATAAAAATAAAATGTAAATAAAATTAGTTTTTTTAATATGTTGATGATGATGTTATTAAAATTTGATTTAAATTAAAAGGAAAATGAAAAGTCATTGTATTTAATAGTATGTTATTATTTAAAAATAAATCAAAATTAGGAGATAAAAGATAAATAGGTGAATTGTCATTTCCTTAATCCTCTCTATGCCATCTTCCTTTATATATATATATTGATGATTGTTAGCTAACTAAATTTAATAATTAAATTTATTTGGTAAAACTTTTAATTAGATTTATCGATTATAATATATATTAATTGCATTTTTAAAATTTTCAATTGGTAAATTAATAAAACAAAAGATAAAAATAAAATGTAAATATAATTAGTTTTTTTAATATGTTGATGATGATGTTATTAGATTTTGATTTAAATGAAAAGGAAAATGAAAAGTCATTGTATTTAATAGTATGTTATTATTTAAAAATAAATGAAAATTAGGAGATAAAAGATAAATAGGCGAATTGTCCTCTCCTTAATCCTCTCTATGCCATCTTCCTTTATATATATATTGATGATTGATTGTTAGCTAACTAAATTAAATAATTAAATTTATTTGGTAAAACTTTTAATTAGATTTATCGATTATAATATATATTAATTGCATTTTTAAAATTTTTAATTGGTAAATTAATAAAACAAAAGATAAAAATAAAATGTAAATAAAATTAGTTTTTTTAATATGTTGATGATGATGTTATTAGAATTTAAAATAAATGAAAAGGAAAATGAAAAGTCATTGTATTTAATAGTATGTTATTATTTAAAAATAAATGAAAATTAGGAGATAAAAGATAAATAGGCGAATTGTCCTCTCCTTAATCCTCTCTATGCCATCTTCCTTTATATATATATATATATTGATTGTTAGCTAACTAAATTAAATAATTAATTTTATTTGGTAAAACTTTTAATTAGATTTATCGATTATAATATATATTAATTGCATTTTTGAAATTTTCAATTGGTAAATTAATAAAACAAAAGATAAAAATTAAATGTAAAAAAAATTAGTTTTTTTAATATGTTGATGATGATGTTATTAGAATTTAAAATAAATGAAAAGGAAAATGAAAAGTCATTGTATTTAATAGTATGTTATTATTTAAAAATAAATGAAAATTAGGAGATAAAAGATAAATAGGCGAATTGTCCTCTCCTTAATCCTCTCTATGCCATCTTCCTTTATATATATATATATATTGATTGTTAGCTAACTAAATTAAATAATTAATTTTATTTGGTAAAACTTTTAATTAGATTTATCGATTATAATATATATTAATTGCATTTTTGAAATTTTCAATTGGTAAATTAATAAAACAAAAGATAAAAATAAAATGTAAAAAAAATTAGTTTTTTTAATATGTTGATGATGATGTTATTAGAATTTGATTTAAATGAAAAGGAAAATGAAAAGTCATTGTATTTAATAGTATGTTATTATTTAAAAATAAATCAAAATTAGGAGATAAAAGATAAATAGGCGAATTGTCCTCTCCTTAATCCTCTCTATGCCATCTTCCTTTATATATATATTGATGATTGATTGTTAGCTAACTAAATTAAATAATTAAATTTATTTGGTAAAACTTTTAATTAGATTTATCGATTATAATATATATTAATTGCATTTTTAAAATTTTCAATTGGTAAATTAATAAAATAAAAGATAAAAATAAAATGTAAATAAAATTAGTTTTTTTAATATGTTGATGATGATGTTATTAGAATTTGATTTAAATTAAAAGAAAATGAAAAGTCATTGTATTTAATAGTATGTTATTATTTAAAAATAAATCAAAATTAGGAGATAAAAGATAAATAGGTGAATTGTCCTCTCCTTAATCCTCTCTATGCCATCTTCCTTTATATATATATATATATATATATTGATATTAATTGCATTTTTAAAATTTTCAATTGGTAAATTAATAAAATAAAAGATAAAAATAAAATGTAAATAAAATTAGTTTTTTTAATATGTTGATGATGATGTTATTAGAACTTGATTTAAATGAAAAGGAAAATAAAAAGTCATTGTATTTAATAGTATGTTATTATTTAAAAATAAATCAAAATTAGGAGATAAAAGATAAATAGGCGAATTGTCCTCTCCTTAATCCTCTCTATGCCATCTTCCTTTATATATATATATATATATATATATATATATATATATATTGATTGATGATTGTTAGCTAATTAAATAGTACCACCCAGGTCCTATTTATTTGTTTTTTTATACATAAAATTAATTGGGTCAACCCAGGTTGAACCCATTTATTTACCAGGTTGGGTTGAAATGTAAACAGGCCGAACCCAGGTTGAACCCATTTAAGTTGGAGGTTGGGTTGGGTTGAAAATCTCAACCCATTTAACTAAATGGGTTGGGTTGGGTTGATATTTTCGACCTATTTAATAAATGGGTTGAACCCGAACCCAACCCAGGTCGACCCATTGCCACCCCTACACTTCGTACTACCATCATGTCTGCACATGCCTCAGAATTCGCCATGAAGGACCTCGGTCCACTTAGTTATTTTTTGGGCATCGCAGTCACCCGTCACAAAAATGGGTTGTTCTTAAATCAAAGGAAATATGCAGAAGATATTATTGAGCGAGCCGGGATGTCTTCTTGCAAGCCATGTGCCACCCCTGTTGACACACAATCAAAACTCAGTAGTACCGTCGACGCCACTTTTGATGACCCCTCACATTATCGCAGTCTCGCCGGTGCGTTACAGTACCTTACATTCACCCGTCCGGATATCTCTTATGCGGTACAACAAATATGTCTCCACATGCACAATCCGAAGAACGCACACATGAACGCCCTAAAACGAGTTATCCGATACATACAAGGTACTTTATCTCATGGACTTCATTTATATAAGTCACCGGTCTCTCGACTAGTCTCTTATACAGACGCCGATTGGGGGGGGTTGTCCCGACACTCGACGGTCCACTTCTGGTTATTGCGTATTTTTAGGCGACCATTTTATCTCATGGTCATCAAAACGACAACCCACACTTTCCGGGTCTAGTGCTGAAGCCGAATATAGGGGGTCGCTAATGTCGTTGCCGAAACTTGCTGGTTGCGAAACTTACTGTTGGAACTTCACGTTCCTCTTGATAAAGCAACACTCGTTTACTGTGACAATGTAGTGCTATTTATCTCACGGAAAATCCAATTCAGCATCAACGCACAAAACATATCGAGATGGATATACACTTTGTGCGAGAGAAAGTCGCACGTGGTCAAGTTCGAGTTCTTCACGTCCCATCACGCTACCAAATTGCTGACATTTTCACCAAAGGACTTCCACGTCTACTCTTTAATGACTTTCGAGACAGTCTTAGCTTTCGAGAACCTCCCGCTTCGACTGCGGGGGTGTATTAGAGTATATTGTATATAATTATATTAGGAAAGTAAATATTCTTAGCCATAATTAGCTCCCAGATCTTAGCCATAATTGGCTCCCCATTGTTTGTATATGTACACATCATTGCTTTATGAATGCACGGGGGAGAATTCAAACTCTTACAGAGCTTAATGTGACACATAGCTTATCCAATTCACTATACATCATTGTTTGTAGTGTCATAATGATATAGAAAGTGGCTTATTCAATAAGCTTCTTTGGGGGACTTAAAAACTGTTTTTTTTGTTGGTTTTTAACAATTTGGTCACTTGGTATGCAGTACTGAGAAGGATATAACTCCAATGGGTGGGTTTCCTCATTATGGTGTGGTGAAGGATGACTATTTGTTGATCAAAGGTTGTCGTGTTGGTCCAAAGAAGAGGGTGGTTACTCTTCGTCAATCTTTGCTTTCTCAGACATCCCGTTTGGCTCTTGAGGAGATTAAGCTCAAGTTCATCGATACATCCTCCAAGTTTGGTCATGGTCGCTTCCAGACCACACAAGAGAAGCTTAAGTTCTACAATCGCATGAAGGCTTGAGGATAGTTTGCTTTTTAAGTATGGTAATGGCTCTTAAAATGTTATTGTTTGGTTAGTTGTTGTTTTGAATTTTGAAAAGAATAATCAGTTTTGGTTGGAGTTTTGTTGATTCAAGATATTTGGAGTTTTGTTGATTCAAGATATTTGGAGTTTGGATATGTTTTTCTTTTGGTTAATCTCAGCCAGAATCTTGATTTTACATCAATTATGTGTTTATTGCTTGGCATTTAGTCTTTCACTATTCTAATACTTATCTGATTTATAGTGTCTATCCATAAAGTTAGTTTTTATATCAAAATTCTAAGTAGAATTCTTTTATATATTAGTATTTTTATGTCGTATCAATTAGGTGTGCTAACTGATGTAGTTGATCGGGTTGAAGGTGTATCAACAACACAAGGTTCTATTCAACAAGTTCTATCAATTTGTGATACTTTTTATGTTCCTTCAAGGAAAAGTAAAGAGAAAAATATTTCAGTCCTTGATTTCGAAAGATTGGATGCTCCTTTTAACCACCATGGTCAAAATCTACATGACCAAAAAAGTAAACAGGTAAGGCGAAAGAGGGTCACCATGTCTGATACCCCTCATCCCCAGAAAGAAACCATGATGATCACCATTCACTCGAATAGTAATTTGTATTCTACAATTACAAACAAACAAAATTATTAGTAGCCCAATTCCAATTGTCAAAAATTTATTTCATCACAAACTCCCTTTAATCTTTCCTTACATACCTTAGTTTCAACAATTGCACACATATCCAACTTATTATCAAAAATCAAATTCTTCACCTCCCTCCTTTTAGAGACCAAATTAAGGCCTCTAATATTCCATATAGCAACTTTAACCACGATGGTCAATTTTTTGGCTTGACCAACCTATCCCCACTTGGATTTTCCCTTTATTCTTTCAAAACTTCAACTTGAACTTCTGCTTTATTTCACATGTGAATCACACGGGTTCACATATGAACCAGTTTGTTGCTTATTCGTAAAAGTTACAAAACTACCATCTCTATTTTTCACTTAGCCGCAAATTTTGACCAGTCAAATCCGATCTTGACTGTATGAGGGGCTATGATCACTTCTTTATTTCTCAAATATTTACCGATTCTCAAAATAACCTATGGATGCATCCGGTTTTGATATAACTTGCCTTAATTCTAACCAAGATATCTATTATAAATGTGTTGATTTTATGTTTGGTTTAATTTAAATTTTTCGATCTCGCCTAAAATGAGAGTAACTTAATTAAGAAATTATATGAAATTACAAAAAAAAACTAAAATTTTAAAAGGTTACAAGTTATTTTACGATTTTTGTAGAGATCGACATAGTACTCGATGGAGTATTAGAGCCAATACATGTGCAATAAAACGAAACAATGAAAGATGAAGAAGTCAAGATGTTGGTTTGAGGCCTGATTATTGTGGTATTATAATAATACCACAAGCCATACTTGAATGAATTTCAAGTATTTATTTATGGCCTAACATTAAAGGTTAAATTTGAAGTTTTAAGTCACATTCTTTGTTAACAATAAACTTTATGTCTCCAAGTGTGATAGTTATAGTTGGAGATGGGTAGACAACATATCAAGACGTAGGGTTGTTTGTTTACCTCTAAACAGTTCTATTAATAGTCAACCTCTGAATCGCTAAAAGACGAATCCTGTTTGGTAAAAAATAAGTCTGCCTCTTAATGGTTTCAAAACTCTTTGAATCATTTTACATCCTGGACCTCCCTTAACCATGAAGATCCTTAATTACATCCTGAACAATTACCAAACAATTAAATTTCATTTCGATGCTACATCATAAGAGCCTCTTAATCATTCTGCACCAAACCATTCAACAACCGCCAAACATCCCCGTAATAAGTTTTGGGTATAATGTGTTATTAAGTGGAAATATACATGGGTTTTTATTATATTTTGTAAAGTAAATTACAATCTTGGTTTTTATGTATATATTTTTATTAATCTGGATATCCAACCCACTATACGAGTCGATTAATCCAAGAGCGACTATCCGCTTTGCGGGTAGCCCGAAGTCACCGCATTTGAACCTCCGTGGCACAAGGGGATTTTTAATTCTTCCTGGATTCGAAATTAAGACCTCCTGGTACTCATGACCTTTGAAGTCCAAGCTCAAACCATTGAGACACCACTCTTGTGGTTAGGTCCTTATATTTTACACCCAACTATGAAAAAAATACTTGAACTTTATTAAAAGTAGAGTAATGGTCACCTTTGTTTGTATTTTGTTCTGAAAGTGCTCCTTTGCACATACTTTGTTAGTTGAAGGGCATTTTCATATTTCCCCAAATCATTGTAGATACATAGCTTAAGATAAAAAAGTTTCACAAAACATGTAATATGAACATTTTCATCTCAAATAATTTATCAACTTTTAAAGCACGGGTTTTCAATATCAAAATATTTTTAACCATCTAATATTTCACGATAAAATACACACTATATGACATATAATACATATTTGGGAGACCATTGGTACTCAATGGAGAGAGTCCAATCAAAATCCACTTCTAATTCTTTTTATATATAAAAGTAAAATATCAATTATAATAATATAATGGGTTGAAAGGGTCTATCCGATTTTTTTTCACTACCCGAGCCTTCCCATTAACTTTAACGGCCCAACTCGAACCCGCCCATTTTTCCGAGAATCATTGTCCAAGCTCACTTTTCGAACGTGCCAAATTTTGTTGGCCGTACCATCTGTGAAGAACTCTAGATGACACATTATCCAACACCGTTTTACAACGTATAGGAATTTATTAGTCGACTCTAAAATATGTGTATGCTTAGTTGGTTGTAAATGTGAATATGTTTTTGAGTTTTAATCGAGGAAGTGACAGAAATTCTTTAAGTTGATGAAAATGGATGAAAGGTCAAGAGAGGTTAAAAATGATAAATTACCAAATTAACCCTACGACATCATGTATCACACTTTTGTCTCCGTTGAATTGTCTTTAGAGGTGATAATCCGTATGTGTGAAGTCTTATGAGGTGATAGTTCAGGGACATGTTGATTTTTCTTCCGTATTATAATTATGAAACCAGTTATACAAACGTTTTCAAAGGATGGCATACCGCATATACAATTTTTAAGAATAAAATATTTAACGTGGGTGTGTTTGTGTTTTGTCAATGTTAACTTATCGTTAAGTTTTGATAGTTAATTGAGAGATGGATGATTTATGGAGAAAAATAATTAACTTAGGGATTGGGATCATGATCCTTATAGTTAAGAGACGTAATAAAATGGTTATTGAGAATAGTGAAAGGGCCATTTGTGTAACTCTCGAAACAATTATATAAGTCAGTCAGTATTAGGGTTTTATTTGTGTTACTGGAGCTAGCTAGCATCGCCGCACCATCATCTTCAGGTTTTATTTGAATCTCTCTGTTTACCAATTTCTGTTAAAATCTACATCTGATTTTTCCCATCCTCGTTCATTGTTTTCATCTGATTAATAAAATAATTATTAATGACTTAATATTTTTAAAATATTTTGATAAAATAATTATTCGATTTCCTTGTAGAAGTTGTTAAGGTGAATTGGGTTTAGGAGGGATGGGAGGTGGATGCATTATTTTATCAAAATATTAAGTCATTAATAATTATTTTATTAAAGGAAATCGAATTCCATTCCACCCAGTAGTGAACGGAGTTGAATTCCATTCCACCTCATATTTTGAAATGACAAAGTTGGTCTCGTTAAACCCTAAAGTCTGAATAAAACATTCCTTCTCTCATTCACAAACTCAAACACGATTTCTCTTGATTTTGCTCTCAGGAACGGACTCAATCGATTTGGCCTAACAAATTCTGGTATGGTTCTCCTTCAGGATTTACTGTTTCGAAATCCATTCTTCTTTTCGGTTTCAAAATCGAATTTGCTTTTATGAACAAGTTCCATTTTGTTGTTTGCTTTTATGAACAAGTTGAAGTTTTTTGTTTACTTTTTTAATGAACGGGTTCGATTTTTATAGTTGGTTTTATCGAGTTTGTATGACTGCTTGTGGGGATGTTTTTGTGACCGTTGATTTTATGCAGCCATTTTTCTTTTACGGCCCTAGATTTCTGGTATGTTCCATCGACTGTTTCTTATTTGTTTTTTGTATGAACACTAACAAGGTCTTCGATTTCCTTAGATGGTTTTAGTGGGTTTTACTTAAGCACCAAGTGTTCGATCATATGCCCCAATGTGTAATATCCATGCTTTTACTTTAACGTACTAGTGAAAGAAACTTTGTGGCATTAGGACTTATCTTCGGAACCCAAAAGCAGAAGGTATCATTGCCGAGTTGTATTGCAATCTCAGTTTGTAGGCCATAAAATGCACTGCCATCACTTGGTATTTGGTTTTAGTTGAGAAAACTTATGTGGATGAGAATATTTAATTTTGAAGCTTTAACATGTATAGGGCATGAAGTGCTAATCTTGGAACTAACACATTGGGATGACAGAAAGTTTCCATCTCCATATCTTGTCGGAACTAATAAGAATGATACACACTAAACTCACCTTTCTCTGTATATGTTTTTTCTGTTCCCATGATCTTTCTGATAACTACTATGGATTTTGAGATAGTCAACAATCTTTTTGGTTTTTTCTTCTTTGGGTATTTGTTTCTTAAATTTCTTATAACCTTTTTGGTAAATATTGTGTGATAGTGATACCTCTCGTTTATGGTCTTCATGTGAACAAGAATGTTATACAAGCTAAAATCAAATTTGTGTCTCTTTTTTTTGTTGTTGAGGGATTGGTGCTTAGTTGACTAGCTTCAAAACCCTTTAAAACATAGTATGTTTCAGTTTCACCCATATTGGATTATTGGGTGTGTTTTTTTGGCTCCACGGTGAGCATAAGAAAGCTCATGAATTGTTATAACCTGGTGTTGGTCCATACGAGTTGTCATGTAGGTAGGGGAAACATTGACACTGTTAGGTCATAACCTTCAAGGGAACTGCTGTATATAGGTCTTGAAACTTAGGAAGTAATGCAGGTACCATAACCAGTTCACTGCCATGCGTGTGATTTTTCTTATCACAATATTGTATATGAAACAAGGAAAACAAGCTACCAGTTTTACTTTTGAGTGTTGGTTTTTGTTTCTTTCAAGACACAAATTGTTTGTTAGAGATTGGAACATTTGGAATCTGTGAGTTGTTTATTGATTAGGAATTTTAGACTTTAAATTGAGTTTGAAATTGTTTATTGTTGATTACTTCACTATATTTTTAAATGTTAATGGGATTGGAACGGTTAAAGTCTGTGATTTATTTTTTTATTAATTATGGATTTTTGACTCTTAAGCCTTGTTTGTTTTTTCATATTAAGCTCTTAATCACCACTTATGTCTGATTCGTTTAGACGTTTCATAACTTAAATCAGACTTCGGACTTCAGCACCCCTTAAAAAACAAACGCCACCTTAGTGACTCTAGGATTTTAGTTGAGTTTGAAACTGTTTACTTTGGATTTAGTTGTTCCAATTTAATTTAGGGATTTTATCGACTTTCTCTACTGATATTTGTTTGTTGATTTTGATCTGGTTACAGAAAAAAGAAGCAATACCAACCAACCATGGTGGAGCTAAAAGTCTCAGAGAGCAGAGACCTAACCCGAATAGAACGGATAGGTGCTCATTCCCACATTCGTGGGCTGGGTCTGGACTCAGCCCTAGAGCCACGTGCTGTCTCTGAAGGCATGGTAGGTCAAACCACTGCCCGTAAAGGCGCTGGAGTCATCGTGCAGATGGTGAAAGAAGGTAAAATTGCAGGTCGAGCTGTTCTACTCGCCGGCCAGCCAGGAACGGGCAAAACCGCAATAGCCATGGGCATGGCTAAATCCATTGGACTAGAAACCCCATTTGCCATGCTCGCAGGTAGCGAACTTTTTTCTCTGGAAATGTCTAAAACGGAAGCCCTTATGCAAGCTTTTAGGAAGGCAATTGGTGTTAGGATTAAAGAGGAGACTGAAGTGATCGAAGGGGAAGTTGTGGAAATCCAAATTGATCGACCGGCGGTGGCGGGGGCCGCATCGAAAACTGGGAAATTGACCCTGAAAACAACGGAGATGGAGACGGTATATGATCTGGGGGCGAAGATGATTGAGGCTTTGGGGAAGGATAAAGTTCAAAGTGGCGATGTGATTGCAATCGATAAGGCTTCTGGGAAGATTACGAAACTTGGGAGATCGTTTTCGAGGTGTAGAGATTATGATGCAATGGGCCCACAGACGAAATTCGTGCAGTGTCCTGATGGGGAGTTGCAGAAGAGGAAAGAGGTGGTGCATTGCGTTACACTTCATGAAATCGATGTTATCAACAGCAGGTACGTTTAACACTTCATGAAATCGATGTTATCAACAGCAGGTACGTTTAATTTCAAAATCTTGTTGTTATATTTGGTTGGCAAGATACGTGTTTTTATGCATTGTTGCTGCTCTAGAATGTATGTTTAGACGCAAACTTAAGGGCTGTTTGTTAGCCAGCTTAATGAGCTTAGTGAGAGTTACAGTTTATTCAGTCAGCTATATGTAACTGTTTGGCAGTGGCTTAATGTTATAGAAAGTAGCTTATTCAGTAAGTTTCTAGGAGGCAGCTTTATGCAAAAAGCGAAGATTTTCTCAAACATGTCCCTCCCAAATAAAAACACGCCCTTTCTGTCTATGAAAAAACTCCCTTGAACAAAAACTTTCCCAAACTATACAGACAGATTAATCCACACAGACAACTTCATCTATACAGGACTTAATGGAAAACCAACCAAGCAGCCTCTTAAGTTCTATATAGATAAAGCTGTCTGTGTGGATTAATCTGTCTCTAGATTGGGAAATTTTTATTTGGGAGGGTTTTTTATTGATGAAAGGAACACGTTTTTAATTGAATGGGGCATTTTTGGAAAAAAAAAACTTGGTTTTCTGCATAAACTTCCTCTAGAAGGTTACTGAATAAGTCAGTTTGTATATTATTAAGACACACCCAAACAGTGAGACAGTGACGTATAGCTGACCAAATAAGCTGTGAGTCCCATCTAGCTCATTAAGATGCTAACAGATGGGAGTTGCCATGTAGTTTCATAGGTAAAAATTCTTACAAAAATACCAATTTCAGTCGGTTTTCAGCTTGTTCTACCGATGGCTGCTCATTTCACTCACGGTTTTACTCTTCTGTTCAGCTGACAGTTTTAATGCCAAAATGTAATCTTATTGGTCATTCTGTTATAAACTACTTATAATCAAGTCATACACGTTCACATTGCTACATCGCTTTTTTATACCAAAAATATAATTTCAGTTATTAGTTAACATCAAATGAAACACAATTCTTGAACCAAAGGCAAATGAAGTTTTAGAAGTTTAAATTTATCACATTTTTCCTAAATCTATAATCTTTTTTATCAACTGGAAATGCAGAACACAGGGGTTCCTTGCACTTTTCACGGGTGACACTGGCGAAATACGAGCCGAGGTTAGGGAACAAATCGATACAAAGGTTGCGGAGTGGCGGGAGGAAGGAAAGGCCGAGATCGTTCCAGGTGTCCTTTTCATCGATGAAGTTCACATGCTCGATATCGAGTGTTTTTCGTTCCTAAATCGTGCTTTAGAAAATGACATGGCACCAATATTAGTTGTCGCAACCAACCGAGGAATCACAACGATTCGTGGCACAAACTTCAAATCTCCACACGGGATCCCAATTGATTTTCTAGATCGGCTGCTGATCATATCTACACAACCGTACTCGGAAGAAGAGATCCGGAAGATTCTAGATATAAGGTGCGGAGAGGAAGACGTGGAGGTATCGGAAGATGCAAAGGTTTTGTTGACGAAAATTGGGGTGGAAACGTCTTTAAGATACGCGATAAATCTGATAACATCGGCATCGTTATCGTGCCAGAAAAGGAAAGGGAAGGCGGTGGAGATGGAAGACGTGAGTCGAGTTTACGAGCTGTTTTGGGACGTGAAGAGATCGACACAGTATTTGATGGAGTATCAGAGCCAATATATGTTCAGTCAATCAGCAACAATGGAAGATGAAGAAGCCAATATGATGGTTTGATTAAGACTTGATACTTTCAAGTATTTATTTATGGTCTGAAATTGAAGTTGGTCTTTGTTAGCCACAACTTTTTTGTATCTCAAGTGATGGTATAGTTAGAGATGGCCAACCAAACTGGTTGGTCCATACCGGTCTTGGTTTTTGCCATTTTAGGGCTTAATCAGTTAATCCTAAATATAACTGGTTAAGCCCTAAAAATATAGGGGCTGTTAGCGGTTGGTGATTGGTCTGATTAACCGGTACAAACATTGTTTGGATGAACACCCCTCTCTCTATTATTTTATATTTACGCCCTTTTTCCCACTTGTTAGACAATTTTTTATTGTTAGTTAGAAATGAGATTGGATTCAACATATTTGTCTGATTGATAAAGAATTGTGTGAGAAGAAGAGTTGACGAGAAGCATAAGAAGTGATCTGAACCTCTGATCAATCATGTATTACGCTTTAAAAGGGAATTGATCCATTAGTGTTGGCATTCAATTAGGATTGATCAAATAGTGAAGTTATCTTCTTATGCTATGCTGCTCACTATAACTTTCATTTTCATCGGAACCTAACCCCGTTTATTATCTTTAAAAGTTACTATAATTTCATGGTTTTATATTTATTTGGACAAAAAAGTTGATTACCGACAATCATAACTGATCCCAGATGGAACTTGCTTCAAGGACATCAGGTTCTACATATACTTGGTCAAAAAATAAATGGCATCTAGTTCTTCACCCCTCATTGTTGTTGTGGAGTCTCGATATGTTGATTTACCTTTTCATCGGTTATGTCATCGTTGGAATGTTTTGTATTTGATCATAATTGTCTAATTAATCAATGAGATAAACACAAACCTCGATCATCCTGATGTAAGCCGCGTCATCCATTCAAAAAACACCTTATCAGTAAAAGATTCAAAAAAACACCTTATCAGTAAAAGAAAAGACTGAATTCCTAAGCTACAATGCTAGCTAGCTTGGACAATTAGTAAATCTCTTGCTACAACAGATAGAATATGAAATTAGGCTTCCTTATTTTGCCATCCCAAGGTGCTCAAAATTATCGGACTAACAAAATTACAAGATTAAATTACACTTTTGGTCCCTATGGTTGTCAACCACTAACAATTGCTATCTCTTTTTTTTTGACTTTTTTTTTCTTCTAAGAATATTGTTGAAATGGTCTCACGGTTTAAAAATAGAAAAAGCAATGGTGTATGAAATGACATGTGTGTAGTGAATCTTTGGAAAAGATTATGGTTAAAATTTATATTAAGTGACGTCATAATATCTCTGTCTTTCTGATTTTGCATTGATTACCTAAATGCATTATCTGAATATAGTATTTTTTGTATTTTCTTCAAAATAAAAATAAAAATAAAAATAAAAAAATATAAGAGGGAGAGGGAGAGGGAGATGGGGGAGGGGTAGAAGTGGAATTTGGCGAAAGATGATGGGGGAAGCACTCTGACATATGCCGTTGGGAAGTGGGACCGCATTGCAAAAGTAAAAAAGGATTGGATTGTAAACAGTTTAGAAGTCAGGGTATATTTTGCTAATTTTGGTAAAAGACAGGGTGCTATTTGTAAGTTGTCCTAGATGTTAAAAACTTACTACCAGTTAAATAGAGGCTAGTAGGAAACACTGTCTCTGTCACATGTCACTCTAAATGACTCTTTTGCCCTTCTCGTTACTAAAACAAAATTCAAAACAATTATCCCTTTCTCCTGTTTAAATCACTTTTTTACATATTAACCTATTTTAGATTTTCTTTTAATACAAATATTTATTAACTATAAGTTGTTTTCGTATATAAAAATTTTTAGTTGCATTTTATGTGTACAAACATATAAAAGATTTTTATATTATATTTTAATGGGAAGAATTTTATCTACGTCCTTAAAAATTTGATATATTACGTATATATTTTTATAAAATAATATGTAATTATGTATATATACTTATCTAAATTCTGAAAAATTGGTGGTAACAAATTAAGAAATATGAATGAATAATGAATGGTTGCACAGGTGAAAGGGAGGAGCAGTCACGTTTAAGGCAATGCATTACTGCTGCTAACGACGCCTTTTTTACATGACTCTATATTTACTACCTTTATTACTTTTAATTATTCACTATATTTTAAATTAACCTTCTAGATGATCTAGTGCTTATAAAAATGATATAGATCATGCAAAATCAGGATTAAATCTTTTGACTCTTTACTCAGTTTTCTTCAATTTTTAAATAATTTGTGTTCGACTTTTCGTATACTAGAATAGTAGAATGAGAGTAATAATCTATCGATTTAAAATTTTAGTTTTCGGATTTCCTTTTTATGTTATTTAACTTTTGGATCTCATACATAATTATCATTTATACATCAAGTTATATATATCTATATATGTATATAAAGGGAGGTTCAGAAGAAAACACTAAAAAAAAAAAACTGAAGAACACCCTGGAAGGCCGCCATCTGGTAACATGCATTTGTGCATATGCACTAATGCATTAATGCATAGAAAAAAGAAGTTTCAATCGCTTATATGCATTTGTACATATGCACTAATGCATATATATGCATTGATGCATAAAAAAATACCGTCTTGATGGCGGACTCTCAAGATGTTATTTAGTTTTCTCTTTTTTAGCTTTTTCTCCTGAACCTATATATATATATATAATATAGAGGAAAGTTCAAATGTGAACTCAAATTTGGTTGTGAACGTGAGGACAAACGAGAGCGTGACACGTGTCCAAATATAGATTATTCAGACTGTATACAAAGAAATATTCAAACCGAATTAATACTATATTCAGTTTGAATATTTATTTGTATATTCAGACTGAATAAATACTTTATTCAGTCTGAATATTTTTTTGATGGGATACGTGTCGCATTCTCATTTGTTCTCACGTTCACAACCAAATTTGAGTTCTCATTTGAACCCGCCCCTATAAATATATATATATATATATATATATATATATATATATATATTAGAAAATAACCTCACATCTTACAAAATAACTCGTTACAATGCAAGACAAGTATGAGAGTGGGGCCATAGGGTTAACATGGAAGCAAAGTCATAACAAGTTATTTAGAATTATGTATGTATTAAATCAATAAAATTTAAAGCCGTATGTATCTAAATCTTCAAACAGTGTTTTTTAATTTGGTTTTTAGGATGGTATTTGAACTTGAGCTATATGGCCAACATCTTACGAGTCGTTTGCCGACCAGCAAAGAAGGACCATTTCAACAGGTTAAAACAGAACGGCATGGGCCGACTTAAAGGCTTTTGTATTGTATTTTTATCTTAAAATGTGACTCGTTTAAAAATAATTAACTTTTTGCCCACATTTTTATTAAAATAATCATAATTATATTATTGAATAGTAGTAGTAGTAGTAAATAAAAGTTAAAATTTGTATTATTATTATTGTTATATAATACTAGTAAATTAGGAATGGTATTTAAGCATTGACAAGTCCGTCAGAAGGGGGAAGAACAAACAGAGTATAATGCCTTTTAACGGCAATATTAACTTTTCCCATTTCCCCTTCTCATCGCTAACTTACAAAAACTATTTTATTTTTAATCTCTATTTTTCTATTTATTAATCAACTACATAATAAGCTTTTATTGGTTTAAGAATAAAAAAGAAAATGACTTTTTATTCTTCCAATTTAACTTAAATAAAAATTAGGTTTTTAAGAAAATTAATTCATTATATTATATTAATTTTTATTGATTATTTTTTTAAAGCTAAATAATACTTCTAACCAAATAGTTGTTATTCATACTTTCTTCTTATTCACATACCACCTATTTCTTATTTCCTCTATCTCCATCACATACTCCATATAGAAAGAGGTATGAATAAAATTCACTATATAATATTAATTGATTTATACGGGATTGTTATTCATACATTTTTCACTAAAATACATCTAGTTTTTTTTTTCTTGTATCTTATTCAGATACCTTATATAACAGGATATAGGAATGGAATTCACATTTAATATAATCAAACAAGTGTTTACTATACACATATCTTTTTTAAATAATACTATATATATATATATATATTTTTTTTTTCATTTTCATAAGAAAATACATAGAAATGTTTACAAGAAATAGTCTATATTTATCATAAATTAAGGTGTTTAGAACTATAAGAGGGTGATAGATAGCCTTAGCCCTTACGGATGGATGAACCTATATATGTGTTTAAATAAATCTCCTTACACAAAGACAGTCTTTAAATGTGTATGATGACACAAATCTCATTCTTTTTTATTTCTTTATGTTTTAATACTATTATATTTATTGAAAATAACGAAAACCCATTAAATTTTAATATTCTTTTTAAATGGATAAAAAAGGAAAAAGAAAAAGAAAAAAAACAGAAGGTGAGGGCAGGGGTATAAGAGACACACATAGCAGAGACAAATGGTAGACTTCTTACCACAAAAAGGAAACAAAAATAAAGTTAAGGAATTGCCTCTCAAATCCCAATATCCCTTTTCTTGTTTACTCTCTTTCTCTCTTACTTACTTTCTCTCTCTAAAACCCCATTTGCATTTCCTGCAAAAAAAAATGGTGGTTTTTGACCATTACAAAGATACCCTTTTGGAGTTTTGTTCACCTCCATTGTTGGGTATTCTTTCTTTCTGTGCAAAAATGGAAATGGTGATGGTTCTTGATGCTTTTCTATTGGTTCACAGGGATAAAGAAAGGTTTTTCTGTGCAACAATGGCGGTTCTTGCTTAATCACATTAAACCAAAATCAAAGCAGGCAATGAGGGCATAACAGGATGAAGCCAGGCATGAATCTTTTTCATTTAACAAAATTAATTATTAATATATTATTATTACTACTCTTTTTTTCAAGAAATCTTGACACTTTTTTGTTTTGATTTGGGGGAAAGTTGAGTTTAGAAATAGTTACGAAGCTAATGATTTGTTGTTAATCATTCTTGATATATATTATATATATGCTGAAAGAAGTTAGTTTAGTTTTTGGTCACCATTTTATTGTTGATCAAGATTTGTGTTTTCCCCAATTTATAATTAATCAATTGTTTCTTTTTTACCAATTTCATTGTTGTTCTTGCTGGTTGTGTTTTATTTTATATATGTTGATTTTGACTATTATACACCCTACAAGTCAAATGAGGATAATATCTCGACTTACAATTTCGTTTCTTGTTTTGATTTATGATTAATGTACAGTAATTTATAGTAAAATAAAGCACTATTCATATATATATATATAGGGTTAGATTCAAATGTGAACTCAATTTTGGCTGTCAACTTGAGGACGAATCTCAGCCACAAATTCGGTTACGGTGGACGCGATCACGGAGGATTGACGAGATTCATGGGAGGGTGGAGATTATTAAAGGAGGGGAACCAGGTCAAAGCCACATTTATTGACCGGGATAAGTGGCTAAGATTCATCCTCATGTTCACAACCAAAAATGAGTTCACATTTGAACTTTCCTATATATATATATATAGATATATGCCATTTTGCTTTAATGGAATTCTAAAAAATAAATATCTTGACGAAAATGTTTGACTAAACTAATCTTAAAATTGTGAGTTTAGGGATAAATCCACTTTTGTAAACTTGATAACAATTTTATTTCCATTAAAAACAACCGTTTTACTCTTTGAGATATATATAGATATAAAACATGTCTCCATATGTCACATCAATTGAAGCTTTCGAAAAGCTAGTAACCGATTCCGCTTAACGTCCGAGTTTCTGAACGAGCCGATTCTCGATCTCCATTCGCTTCTTTACCAAAAGAGCGTATTTTGCAACGAGTTGGTTGTCTTCAGCCGTTGCAACGAGTTTACATCCAAAAGCCGTTTTTTGTAAATCTTCTTTATACATGCAAGAAATTGGCACGAAACTTCCCTTATTTTCGCATAGCCAACCATGGGCCGCCCTTAATGCAGCTCCTAACGATGCCGAATCTGCTCCAAATAACAACAAAAACAAAATCGTTATAAACTTTAAATGGTTTGTTGGCCATTTGTGGCAAACTAGCTGTTGTTAGCTGATAACTGAAGAACACCCTAGGAGCCCTCCATCCGGATAGTATGCACAAATGCATACCGGCAATTCGTAACATATGCACTAATGCATAGAAAAAAAAAAACGCTTGTATGGATTTGTAAATGCCGTCCGGATGGAGGGGTCCCAGGGGTGGGGGGTGGGTGTTTTTCAGTTTTCTTTTTTTTTAGTGTTTTCCCTTGAACCTCCCTCTACAAGAATATACCTGATGTTTGCACAGTGTAAACATTACAACCGAAAATGGAAGCCATAGTACTCAAAATGCTATGGTTTGCCGACGCTCCACCTGTTGCAATTATTCGTTTTGGAGGAGATGGCATTCCGAATCGTTCTGCATGACCTCTCATCGCGAGGAACTGTCCTTCGATCAGTGCTCGAATCTGCGAATATTTATCAAAAGAAAAAATAAAATAAAAATATTGCAATTGAATTTAGCGATGAACGGCCCATTTGCTGATGAATGATTATATATATACTAACCTCGGAAGGAAAATCAAACTCCTTTACTTCACGTTCAACAATGCCGTCCAAGGTGTTGCCTTTAAAATTCTCAAGGGTATATCGATGATAACCGACTGATAAAATAAATAAAAAACACAAAGTTCTTATCGGAAAATATACGATGAAAGTAAAATCCGGAATTCAATTTGAACTTATCTAAGCTACCTTATTTTTTGAACATACTGAAAAAGTCTTGAAACTATAAACATTTTTTGGAAAAACTATTTCAGGTAGCGTTTGAATAAGGTTTTTTTTTCTCATTTTTTCAAAATATACCCTTTATAGTTTACATAAATGACCAAAAAACTCATCCTTTGAATTAATTTTACATTGTCATCTAATTTATCAGTTAGTTTATACCAAACTAGACTAATTTATCAGTTGACTTATTAATCAACAACTAGTTTTTAAGGTAACATCTAACTTATAAGAAAACAACTAGTTTATCAACCAACAGCTAGCTTGGGCTAACAAAAAACAATCATTAACCACATTACTCCATATATCTTATACTAGGAAATTGAATTTTGCTTGAAAAAACTCAAAATATGAAAATATAGATGTAAAATTTCAATTCAAAAAGTCAATTTTTTTTGACGTTTTCAAGATCAAAAGCAGACTCTAATTAACTTACTTGGGAGGGGAGGGAGTATTTCATGATCTTTGTAATAAAAACCCATCTTTCCACCTGAAAAAAAAGTTGGAAATTTAGCATCTAAACTATGAAAAATCTTGAAATATGATTGTATAAAAGCTCGATGAAGAAATAAAACGAACCGTTTAAAGGTGGTGCTTGTTCTAGGGACCGATTAAAAACATCCCAAGATTTATCCGCACATTGATCACGAATATCTATCAAACATTACAAGATTGTCCAAATGTTACTTTTTATTTGTTTATTTATAATAACATTTTATTAAATCTTTAAAAAATGTTAACCTTCACGGGTTAGGGAACCGTTCTTGTAGCATAGCATCACCATATAACCTTTGGTATCAACGGGATTCGGAAATACATGACCTTCTAGGCTCGGTTTATGATCCATGGTTATTCCAAATACCTTAAAAAAATTGAACAAATTATACTTGAGGGTATTTTGGACATTTTCAGTAGTAAAGGCTAAGAAAGGTTGAAAGAATCAAAGAAAGATTATATGTTCAACTTACAGTATCACTAGTGCCAAGACTGATTGCCAAATCCCCTGGTGTGTTGAGGGACAATCCTGTCAATTTTTATATGCCTTCAGTGCACACATATATATATATATATATAGAGAGAGAGAGAGAGGGAGGGAGATTCAGGTGAAAACCTCAAAAGAGAAAAACTAAAGAACACCTTGGGAGCCCTCTATGTCGATGGTATGCACAAATGCATACAAACGACTAGAGTTGCTTTTTTTCCTATGCACAAGTGGATGTTACAATTACCAGTATGCATTTGTATATACCGTCCGGATGGAGGGCTACCAAGGTGTTCTTCAGTTTTACATTTTTTTGAGGTTTTCCCCGAAACCTAATCCTTTATATATATATATATAGAGAGAGAGAGAGAGAGAGGAAAGTTCAAATGCGAACTCAAATTTGGTTGTGAACGTGAGGACAAATGAGAGCGCGAGACGTGTCTGAATATAGATTATTCAGACTGAATACAAAGAAATATTTAGACTGAATAAACATTATTCAGACTGAATAAATACTATATTCTGGATATTTCTTTGTATATTCAGAGTGAATATAAACTATATTCAGTCTGAATATTTCTTTGAATGGGACACGTGTTCCACTCTCATTTGTCCTCACGTTCACAACCAAATTTGAGTTCTCATTTGAACCTGCCCCTATATATATATATAAGTAAAATAAAAAGACAACAAATTTCACCTGCCAAGCTGTTTGGATTATCTCCAGACCATTGAACAACCAAACACTCCTTGTTGAATTGAAACCTAAATAAACAGACCATCATCATCATCCATCTTAGAAAGCTTGTTAAATGACTATAATACCCTCAACTCAATATTCATATTGGTTTTAACCGAAAAGGGTATATTGGTCATTTTAAAGAATACAAAGAAACTCGAAGTATGGTAACACTAACCTCTCAACAAAGTATGGAGCAATTAAGCCAGCAACAGCATGCGCAGGAGCCAACTTCCCAAGTTTTTCCTCTAAACCAGGAGCCGTTGTCTATTTTTACAACATTTTAAACTCTTTAATTCACATTTAGTTACAAAAATGCTAATCATTCATTTGTGAATAAACTCATAATCTCAAAGTTTTTGCAAATTTCACAACATTTTAAACTGTTTAATTCACATTTAGTTATAAAAATGCTAATCATTGATTTGTGAATAAACTCATAATCTCAAAGTTTTTGCAAATTTCACAACATTTTAAACTCTTTAATTCACATTTAGTTACAATAATGCTAATCATTCATTTGTGAATAAACTCATAATCTCAAAGTTACTTAAAGATACAAACCTCCAAAATCTGTTTTGACCAAACTCTCTTCTTGATATCCATCAAATTCATTCCAGCACCATCTGTATGATCAATGCAGGCATACTTTCCAATAAGAAGAGATGCAATGAACGAGCTCACCAATGAGATCCGTTCAGTGTTGTTATAAACTTCAGGTTGCTTTTCGAAAATCCTTCGAATTTGTGGGCCCGTGAAACGTTCATAGGCTCTAGATCCGGTCAGTTCAGATAACTTCAATGGGCCACCTACAGCTTTCTCAATAGCCTTGCATTGTTCAGTGGTGCTACTATCCATCCAAATTGGCGATTCTTTTGTGGAAAATGCTTGTTGAAATTGACCAATTAGTGGTTTTTTAGGATCCAAAGATGATAAGATTGTGGAACTGCCCGTCTTCCAATACACACTACCATGTTGCTGCCCGCTGCCCGAAACAGCAGCGAGTTTCTTGAAATCGAGTTTTTTGGAATCTTGAAGTCTATGAAGAATGAGGTCGAATGCTTCGATCCACATTAGGGTAGGGGAAACAATTCTGCCATTAATCGATGGATCTCTATAGACACCATCTTTGGTTTTGTAATGGGGTAATTCTAAGTCGAAATTGACTATTTCTGTGGTCACTATGTTGAGTTTTGAATCCAATACAGTTGCCTTCAATGACCTGTGAAATAATTGAACAAATTTTTCTACGGTTTAGCTATTCGATTTTATCATATATTAACAAATACCCAATTCAAAATTCAATTGTAAAAAAATATCCAATTTGAAAAACCCACAATTAGTTGCTACCTCAAGATTCAATTTTAACAAATCCCCAATTCAGAAAACCCACAGTTGTTCTTAGCTCGAAGGTTCAATTTTAACAAATGCCCAATTCAGAAAACCCACAGTTGTTCTTAGCTCAACATTCAATTTTAACAAATGCCCAATTCAA
Source organism: Silybum marianum (assembly GCA_036898165.1). Taxonomy (NCBI): domain Eukaryota; kingdom Viridiplantae; phylum Streptophyta; class Magnoliopsida; order Asterales; family Asteraceae; genus Silybum; species Silybum marianum. Next base: position 770,620 of record CM072535.1, on the reverse strand, counting down.
AAAAACCCACAGTTTGTTCTTAGCTCAAGATTCAATTTTAACAAATGCCCAATTCATAAAACCCACAGTTTGTTCTTAGCTCAAGATTCAATTTTAACAAATGCCCAATTCAAAAAACCCACAGTTGTTCTTAGCACAAGATTCAATTTTTATAAATCCCCAAATTAAAAAACCCACAGTTGTTCTTAAGCTCAAGATTCAATTCTTATAAATCCCCAATTCAAAAAACCCACAGTTGTTCTTAGCTCAAGATTCAATTTTAATAAATGCCCAATTCAAAAAACCCCACATTTGTTCTTAGATCAAGATTCAATTTTGACAAATGCCCAAATCAAAAAAAATCCACAGTAGTTCTTAGCTCAAGATTCAATTTTTTCAAATGCCCAATTCAGAAAACCCACAGTTGTTCTTAGCTCAAGAGTCAATTTTTACAAATGCCCAATTCACAAAACCCGCGGTTGTTCTTAGCTCAAGATTCAATTCAAACTTGAATGTACAACTACACGTAAATTTTCAAAACCATCATTCACTTTTTAATCACTGAATCAAAAAGCAAAGAGAAATAGACTTACTGAGTGGAGCTATCAAATCCAAGAAAAAGAGCATCCTCAGGGAGAGACAAGTTCTCCATTGAAAATGAGCAGAACAGACCTAATAAAAACCTTAATTTCCTGCATGATAAACAAACAAATTATCCTTTTAAGCACACATGTTATCCTAGATAAGTTGGATTTTGAAAAGTAGATAAAAAAACAAAATTACGTGGGGCCGATGAGGGTTGCCAGTGATCAATTTTTGCTCAATTTACACATAGAGGCATATCTAAGAGGTTTCACCAATCTTTTACCAAAAAAGATGAATTTTTTTCCCAAGATTTCTTTAGCCCAGTTAGCTTATGAATAGTAATACTTCAATTTGATGTATAAAGCTAAAAAAAAAGTAGTAATCTTTTTAACACAATAATAAGTAATAACAAGGGTACATCAAGATCTACGGTTTAAGAAGTAATGTAGAATTAGCATTAACTTTCAAATCAAAACTAAATTGGCACATGAAAGAACCCTAACATATAGATCACTATATCTGTATCAATTAATACTACAAATACAACAATTCAACTTTTGAATAAACAAAAATAGGCAGTATATCATATATTTAATTAAACAATTCAAATAAAAATCAAGTCACTCATATTTGAATAAAGGAAAAGATGTCATACCTTAAAGTCAATAATGATTCTCAGCTTCTTTCAGTCCAAGATCTGAACTTTTGAGAATTTTACTGCCTGATTCTTGCTATCGTTTTCACCTGAAAACCAATACATTGAATTACAAGAATGAAAACCCTAGATAGATCATAGAAGGAAGGAAGGAATGAATGCAAAAGTTAATTGTATAGATTGAGAATGGATTACGTACTTTAATCGAGCAAGATTGTGGTGTTCTTGATGTGGGTTTTAGAGGAAGAGGATGATTATGGATAGTGATGAAGGGGTTTTGGTATGGATTAGACTTTAGAGAGGGTTGTTGCTTATATACATTTTTGTTTATATATCTATCGTAAACAATTACGACTCTTTTGTGATTATCTCTTTCATAAATTTAAAATTCAATAAATATTAAATTAATCCAATCAGTATTATTTATTTTTAGTCCTTAATCTTTAACGGTATATTGAGTTAGCCATGGTGACAAAAAACAACAATTAATTGTAAGTTATAGGGACGAAAATCATAATTTTTAAAGCTTATTGATGGAAGGCGTACTTTTTAACAAACTACAAGGATGAAAATCGTAGTTTTTTTTTCCTCTTATGATTTAAATGTATAAATCATGTTGATGGTTCGACTTATACGGATATTTATTTATGAGCAGTGTTTTAAAGTGAAAAATGTATGAATACTAATCAGATTTTGAGATTAACAACGACCTTTCTTTTGTAAGCAACTAGAATACAATGCGTTTTTAGGATTTAAGTGCTCTTTGATTAGAATCTCCGAGGGATTCAAATGGGTTGGACTCGAGTTGGCTAAACAAACATATAACTTTCACAAGAATGTCGTTATGTGGAATATATGACTTGCTCTTCTTTTGGTTCCTTGAATTTTATAGGTGACATAGCTGTCGAGATCAATGTAGATAACTATGTATCTATGTTAGCTACTTCTTATTTTGTTATAAGATGATTCTTCTTCTTTGTAGGGCATTTGTGGCACGTATGACTATGCTCATGCAGATGCAATTGAATTTGAAAAGGGATTGATGAAAGGTTTTAGAGGTTGTGTAATGCTTACTCTAAAACTTTCCGTTTACAAATATCCTTTGTTTCTCTCACCATCTTTCTTTTCCAATTACTTTCTTGTCTACTCTAATTCCACATTTCTATAAAATATATACGCATATTAGAATTTTGGACCTACCTCACATCAATAACCCAAACTTAGCCAAGTATAGTTCGTAACAATCTATCTTTTAGGGGTATAAAAATGATTCTTTTGCCATTAGGGGTGGGGGTTATGTTACCTACCAATATATCACATCTTTCCACCCAAGATCCCATCATTATATTTTCATTTTTTCCAAAATCTCAGAGTATATGAGCTTCTAAATGTGGTATTTCATTAGTGGTCCTTTCGGGGTGTTGCTTTAATTTGAATTTCAAATTTACATATCTAGATCATCATATTTGGGATTTGATATGGATCTGAATGATGTATCAAATATGGACAATTCCAATAAGATCTCATTCTTGAACAAAAATGTACGTGTTTTTGAGTTATTTTGTCTATTCCATAACCATAATAGGGGAACATGCAAGTTATAGCGCAATTTTTGAATAAGAAGAGAGAATATCAGTATGGGGGTAGGTCATGGTCGGGAAGTTATAGATTATTTTTCATACTTTGTATTTGGAGTACTTCATTTAATTTCATCTGCAGTATTGGGCCTTGACAATATTTATCATACACTTTCAGGACCTGAGATGTTTGAAAATCTTTTTCATTCTTTAGTTACGTATGAAAGGATACAAATAAAATAATCACAAGTTTAGATATTCACTTAATCTTGTTAGGAATGGCCGTATGGGTACTTTTTAAGCGTAGGCAGGCCCACTGGTACTCAATCATGTAGTCGACAACATATTAGCTAGGAGCCGCTCTGAAAAATGAGTGTTTGATTTGACGTATCATAAGAGATTTGTTTTTCTATTGACGTATCATAAGCCATTTACTTTTTGACTAATTTGCATTCAAAATAATAACAACAAATTGATATAACCATGGATCTCCTGAAAACATCGACATCTACTTGCCTCATAACCGGGAATAAGTTAGGTTTACAATCCATATTCTCATGACAAAATCATTAACTCGTTTTCTTCAAGATTTTTTATTCGATAATATTTTTTATCGAAAACTAAATTCGTATAGTCATTATTTTTCATAATCTACCAAATATATTCTAAAAATGGGTGTCAACGTTCGTTCATCTACTACTTACGACTATGGCCGTAATGATGCAAAAAAATGTGGATATCTACTCTAGGTGCAAAGAAATTCGACGTTAAGACAACACGTTCGAAAAATCATGCACCAAAACAAAGCTCGATTCAAAAAGTGAGTAAATAAAAATTACGTTGATTCAAAATACGTTTTTAACCAAAATGTAAACCGGCAAGTCATACTACCAGGAAATCAACCCTAACAACTCAGTGGCCACAATTGTTTGTACATCTGGAATAGAAGCCTGAACAGATAAAATATTCCACCATATTTTCCATGACCTCAACCACTACGCTGGTTTTAGAAACTTGATTCAATGCAAATGTGAGGCATTGGCAAAACAAGAAATACAAAGATGAATGTATCTTTTTTCTATAAAGATCCAAAAACCCTTTTAGATGTTGAAGATGTGTTTCTTGTTATAATACTAAAAAAAAACACTTGCAGTCTAAAGAGAATCAACAAGTTTACAACACCATCAAGTGCATATGCATATTTTATATAATCATGAAAACATAACAAAGTGAGATTAACAAGTTTCAGTCTCACTGATAACAAAGGCTTGAATAAGAGACTGTGCAGCATGAGTCTGCTCCGGTGTGCCCGATATTATGATCAATGTCTCTTTTCCTCCACCTTTCGTCTCCGTTATGGTTATTTTCGCATCAGAAATCTGGATATATATATATATATATACATAACAATTTTAAAATGCAATCAAATTTCCAATTATGAAAAACTACTGATAATGTTCCAAGAGATCAAGATTTTTGGAACAGATAATAACTGTAAATCTCGTACCTCACGGATTTGTTTCAAGCATCCACCATCCTCTCCGTATATTGCAGATACCACAGAGCGAGGAACAACTACTTCTACGGTGGTGCTTGTGATTATAGCTTGGTGATTTCCACTATAATGATACAAACATAAATGCTTTAGCAACGATATCATCTACATAAAACGGTTGTAATTACTTAAAAAGAGGGAGGTTTAGGGGACCCCCCCCCTCTCTCTAAAAAAGAATGAAAAACTGAGGAACAATCTGATAACCATTCATCTGGACAGTAATGCACATGTGCATACAAGTAATTGAAGTTGTTTCTTGGTTTTTATGCACATATGCATACCAGACAAATTGCTTACAAACTACTTGTATGCACATGTGCATACAAGTAATTGAAGTTGTTTCTTGGTTTTTATGCACATGTGCATAATAAACAAATTGCTTACAAATTACTTGTATGCACATGTGCATACATCTAGATGAACAGATATCTGGGTGTTCCCTAGTTTTTCCCCTTTTTTTACGGTTTTCCCTTGACCTGACCCTACTCAAAACTATGTGTAAAATGTACCCACCCTCCAAATCCACCCAATCTTCTTTGGGGAACTCCAGAAAATTCGGGAAACCCTAGAGGTCCACCACCTTCAACACCCTGCAAGTAAGAAAACAAGGCTGCAAATGAGCTTTTTTATTTCAGTTTCCTCACAAAGACAGTATAAGAACGTAGAGAGAAGTAATACCTGAGGACCCCATGGTGCTGAATGGCGGGAAAAGCCATGAATAAATGGAGGGTGATCATCATGTGGATGAAACCCACCATGTGGAGGGATTCCAGCATCAAACTGGTTAAATGAGGAAAACCTTCCTGGTGGAGAAACTTCCCTCCTCATAAATGGTGGAAATGGCGGTCCGTGTTCAGGAAATGAAGCATTTGGAGGATGATTAATGGAAGGAAATGCATCCCGGAAAAAATGACTACGTAATCTCATGGTTATTTGCAAAAGAGCCTCATGAACTGCATCAAAATCACCATTTATCTGCATTTGGGACCAATTGCAAGTATTTATATATATATCAATCCATCGACTTTAAGGCAAATGAAAATATTCCAATTTCAAGATAACAAAGTTATGAGCTTTAATAACTCAGCAGTGCATACTTTACCTGAACTACTTCTTCATTTCGAGCAGCATATTGTGGGGTTTGATCTTTTCCCAATATTCGAATATATGCTCCAGTTGACTTTCTCATCTCTGATATAACCGCACCGCCCTTTCCAAGTAGACATCCAATTTGATGTGAAGATACTATAATTTTTCCGGTAGGACCCTGTTCTTTGTTCTCGGGTGCAGCCCTAATTATCCTTGTTTGTACACGAAGAACTGCATCTTGAGGAGCAGATATGCGCTCATCTGGATGCTGAAATAATTAACTGGTTCTAAGCATTTTGCTCTCATTGTTACATAATAAGATGAAATGTGAAACATAAAGATATGTTAAATAAGATAACTAATTGGGAAGTATGAGTTTATACCGATGGTCCAGATATGACAATAACACGATCATCTGAATCAGCAGTAAGTTCAAGGACTTTAATGTCACATCCAGTCTCTTGTTGAAGTGCCTTCACAACGGATCCTGCTTTTCCAATCACACCTCCGACTTTCTCATCAGGGCATATCAAGCGGAAAGTTAGCATCTCTTGAGAAAGACCCATACGTCCAAAACCGCCATCAGCAGGCGGTGCAGCCAATGGTCGTCCATGAGGGAAAGCAGGATATGCATCTGGACGAGAAAGAGAATTACCAAAGGAATGAGATAAGCCGCTAGGGTTTGCAGAGAAAGAATCATCATCACGAGGTGGATGGTCCAAGAGCTGTTGTGAAACAGATTGAAGAGCTTTCTTGACCGCATCCATGTCTCCAGATAGCTGAATCAGTTCATCCGAAGGGGATGCACATGCAGGAAGTTTGTCCCTTGGAAGAACCCGAATTTGGGACCCGCTTTCAGACGCCATTTGTTTGATTACACTACCAGCTTTTCCTAAAAGACATCCCACTTGAGAAGAAAGTACTAAAAGCCGCACAACACATGTAGTAGCCTCTTTATTACCATCTTCATTCGTTCCATCCATCCCCGGTTCTCCTCCAAACATTCTTTCAAAAACAAGAAACAGAGCCTTTTGGACAGATGAAGCAACTTTCTCAGATGGTAAATCTTCACCTGTAACAGATTTCTTATTTTCACTGCCCTCATCATGTTCTTTTGGTTTATCAGTGTCTTCGGTTTCTTGAGTTTCTTGAGTTACTTTAGTTCCTTCATCGGCATTTTTTCTCTGACTATTATCTTCATCAGAACCAGCGATTACAACTACCCTTTCATTACATCCAGGGACAATTTCTTCAACCCTGACCTTTGCACCAGTCTCTTGGCGTATCTGGGATATCTTGTCTCCCCCTTTTCCAATAACACTTCCAGCTTTAGAAGCAGGGCAAAGCACTCGAAAAACAGTGCTGCCAGGAGCGATTTTGAACGATGTATCTAGTGATGTAAAATAAGCGGACTTTTGCCACTTCCCTTTTCCATTGCCTTCTGATGGTCCTCGGTCGTGGGGCCTCTTGGAAGGTGTTAACTTGGAAGACATGTCCACAAGAATATCAAATCCTGCAAAAGAAACTACATATGATGATTATAGAAATCCATAGATACACCATCCACCCACCAAATAGAGAACCAGAAATGCAAAGGGGACACAGATTGACTGATATTTAACCAAGAAGTTTTACCCAGGGTTTTTTTATATCACATATAGTAAATGCAAATGAAGATTTCTCTGTGCCTTGTAACTTAAATGGTTAGAAGAATACTTCAACAGAGAAATCGTACTTATAAAGAAACTCCCATGTCTTATATAGCAATGGTGGACCCGACTTAATAAGATCCAACTCAACTTGTAACAGAACAGAGCCGATGAAGTACAAATTAAGACATTAATCCACAAAAATTAAGACTTAAGCATCTTACTTTGAAAGAATTCTCGTAATCCAATAGTTTAAATTAAGACATTAATCCAAGTATATGTTTATCACACACATGATATAATAGGTCACAATTATATAAACAAAGCAACTTCATATTCACTAGACCTTTGTCTCTGTTAAAAAAAACGTCTTGGTCAATAATCATGGTTTATGAAATCTCAATTCATGGAAAATTTGTATATTTCCATCTTGCCAAAATGTCGAGGCTTATCAATACACTATACTAATACCTAAAATCTTCACGATTGTTTTAACAAGCAATCAGTTCTTCTGAGTTTTCATTGGTATCCAAATCGGTACAAAAAAAAACATTCAGTCGAAGGAACAAAATTTCAACTCGACATCGATACATATAACCCTAGAGGAAAGTTAATAAATCCAAAACCCCAAATAAGCACTGTGATTTTCAAATTTTACGTAAAATGAAAATGCCAATGACAATACCGTTTCTAATGAAACAAAATCGAAGAACACACAATCAAAAACTCGCATCCGCTTATACACACTAACAAAAATGGTGAGTGGTGACCTAGGGTTTATGATATACCTTTTTTTAATGAAGAATGATAAACGAAAGAGTCTTGAAACCGGGAAACTTGCTTAGAGATGAATCGGCGCAGTCCCTTCTCGACGGTGGAGTTGAAATCGCCGGCGACAAGTCTGTGATTGGAAGTGGTGTCGCAACCGCTGGGAATTTATCGTCTTCTATACATTTGTTCAATCCGTTTAATTGGAAAAAAAAAACCCTAATTTTTGGACGCCTTTGGTTTTGAAATCATGCAAAAATTCTGCTTCAAAAGGATTCAAATGAACACACTCTCTCAATACAAATGTATTTTATATAAATAATTACTTACTTATATATATATATATTAATGTTTTTTAAATCATAAGTAATAATCAATATACAATTCTGTCATTGGGGGCAAACATGACATCGATATTATCCGTCGGGGGCATGATACCGTCATCATGATCCGCTCCATCTTACAATGAGAGGCGTTTAATAGATAGTGAAGGGTACTATTTTTTGGCAATTGTTTAGATTGTCAATAGAGTTCTGATTGTTATGGCTTGTTATCTGCTTTTTGTTATCGATTCAACTACAGAGAAGGTACATGATATCAAGTTTACTCGATTATCTATTTAAAGACGGATTTAGCATAGAAACAAGGGATATAAATGCATGTTAAAAGAGCTTAAAAGGTAATTTTAGTAAATTGATACTATACTCATTTAGTCTCGAGAAGTACTTCATCGCACACTAGCAACAGTCAATATGAGAGACCCATGTAACAACCACTCAGAAATTACAAAAATTATAGCACCTAAAATCTAAATACTTAGCCTATGTCCTTTTCCGTTGGGTTTCAGCAAGACCCCCGCCTCATACTGTGTGGTTGCCCCTTGTAGCTTGCATCATATTGACTAAAGATGCACAAAAGGTGCATTAAAAGGGACTCGGATCGGTTGACGATGTTCAATTAAGAGCAGGTCTGGAAAAAGAGAACTAGATTTGAACGGGAGCCATCAAAACCCGATCAGATAACGATCTATGAAGGTCAAACTATTGGAAAAATAAGTATATTGACACTCTAATTCTCTACAAAGACCTCTTCATTTGCTAAGATTAGGCTAGAAAGGACCAAACTAAGAGTTGGTTAAATGTCACATAAGCAACTTACATGACAAATATTTAAGATATTATATATGTATTTTAAGAATATTTATAATATGTATTTGACACACTTATTCGATAGCCTCTTACAAAACATATACTCTAACATCATTCTCTTCTTATTCAATCATAACTTGTTAATAAAAGAACTCAACTTCATATTATCTTATATTACTTTGAATAAATGTGAATATTAATTTTTTTTTCAAAAAAAAAAAGTGGAAACTAATATAGTAATATATGATTTTCAATTAAAGATGATAAAAAAACGTTCCCAGGCCGGACCACATTACTTCTGTAATCGATCCCAACGTAACAAGTCCCGGTCCTGACCAAAAACCCAAGACCCGGTAAAAGGTACTTGTAACATGTCCCTAGACCGATCCAAGTCGGTCATATGTTTTTTTTTCTTTTTCTAAATTCGATTTTTTAAATAATCTTTTTGAAGTTTTTTCGAAGATTACACAAAAGTGTTATTCAAATACACCTAAAAATATGTAATTGAGTCAATTAAATACAGTTCAAAAATACATTTTCTCCTGAAAATATAAGCCGAAATTATGAATTATAACAAGAATTATGAACGTTTTTGAGTTGATATCTTCCCCCATACACCATATGATTATATAGTAAATAGAGAGTAATTGAAACAAAAAAAGGGTCAAAATGAGGAAAAAACGATCACATATGATCGTTGGATAGCGATAATAAAAAGGCACGGCCGGATTTTTCTTTTTACAAAAACTATAACCGGTTTCGACCAGCCGGTCCCACGTCGGTCCTGGTCCTTGTACTTCGCTGGTTCCGGGCCGGGCCGGGCGGGTCTCCACTTTCAAATGAAATAAATGGGCCGAGCTCTTCTATTTCTAACAAAGGCCCATTAAAGAAAAACCCCAAGTCTGCTTCTCGTTGTTCGTCGCCGGCCGGCAACATTGTGAATTCTTTCGACGACCCACCTCCGGTCATCACGCCGCCTCTGGTAATTGTTTCTTTTATTGTTTATGCTAAATTGCTATTTTTTTAACCCTAGAAAGTTTAAACCTTCTTGAGAATCAAGATTTAAAATATTAAGAAAAACCCAAAATTCACCTATGTATTTGCTAATTGCTTATTTCTTTATTGGGGGTTTAATTGCTTCTGGCGTTGCTCAAGCTTCATGATTATCAGCGGTAGTCATAAAATCTTAAAAAACTTGTAATTATTTCTTCTAAAACTCCCCTTTTTGCATTCTTAAATCAATCAACACTCACTTGTCTACACTACCAGAGGCATAGCTACACCAATGTATACATGAAATGGAAAAAAGATTCATACTTTGACTCAATTGAATCCATCCACAAATCCATTGAACTCAAACCCATAATTGCTCTCAAGAACTGTATTACTTCCTCTCCAGAAGGCTGCATCCCCATCTCTGATGTTTCAAAGAAAGGCTTACAATTAGATATACCCATTAAGGTGGCTAGGTTTCTTAGACTATACCCATCGGTTTTTGAAGAGTTTACGGGACCCAAATACAATTTACCATGGTTTAGGCTAACCCCAGAGGCTGCTAGGCTTAATGATGAAGAACAAGATGTTTATAGGGATTATAAGGATGATCTACAAGAAAGATTGAAGAAGTTAATACTTATGAGTGTTGAGAATAGATTGCCACTTAAGGTAATTCAAGGTATGCTATGGTACTTAGGGTTTCCGGATGATTATGTGCGGAATTTAGAAGGAAATCTTGATGGGTGTTTTAAGTTAGTCGAAATGGGAGACGGGTTAAAGGGGTTAGCCGTTGTGAAATGTGAAAATGATGAAAAGATTCTATCTTTACTTCAAAGGAATGCATTAAAAATGGAGTTTATAATAATGGACGAATGGAAGCTATTTCAATTCCATTGTTTCCATCAAAAGGTTTGACATTGAGAACCAAGATTTTGGATTGGTTGGACGGTTTTCAAAGACTTCCCTACGTTTCACTTTCACCATATGACGAATTTCAAGATTTGTACCCGGATAGTGATGTGGCTGAAAAACGTGTTATGGGTTTGCTCCATGAGTTGCTTAGTCTATTTGTTGAACATTCTGCTGAAAGGAAGAAGCTTTTGTGCTTAAGAAAGTATTTAGGGTTGCCACAAAAGGTTCATAAGGCGTTTGAACGACATCCCCATGTGTTTTATCTATCTTTAAGAAATAAAACGTGCATTGTAATACTAAAAAAAGCGTATTGTGATTAAAAAAAAAGCTATCGAAGCGCACCCTCATGCGAGAATAAGGAAAACGTATATTGATTTGGTGAAGGAATCGAATGTAATATTGAAAAACAGAAGTTTGAGGTTGAATTCGGGTGAGGATGATACTCATAATGCAAGGTAAGAAATTTGTTTATTAAGTTCTTTAATACTTATAATAGAAGTTTGATTGTTCTTCCTTTTGTTTACTTTCATCTCAATGCATTTGGTTTTTATAGGATGGAAATAATAAGAAATTGTTAGGTGAAGAATGTGAAGAAAATGAAAAGAAGCAGAATTCAGTTAAGGGTTTGTTTTGATCTTATTCTCTTTTCCAAGTTTGATATAAGCTTATTTGTGTTAATTGCTTCAATTTCTAATATGAAGTTTAGTGTATAATGTTTAAAGTCTTCAATATATATATATATATATATATATATATATATTCCTCAGTTATCTATATGGAAATTGATAAGAAGGATGCAAAGATCATCCCATTAGCTTAATGTATCAAGATATTAAATTGTGACAATGATTTAGGAATATATTATAGCAATAGAAAAATTTGCCACCCAATTGCTTTTATAATTTGATAACTTTCTATCTCAATTATATATATGACAAGTGTATGAACACACCTTGCTTCTTATCTTCTTGAAAATAAGAAATCATTTTATTTAGATGCATATGTGGATACTTCAAATAAAATCTAGAATAAAATTTGGATTTGGTCCATGAACTATGTAACTTTTAACAAAATTGGTTCATAATTTTCATCTATACAAATTTGTTATTGATGCTTGTACCTCTCTTATTAACGAATATTAAGTTTTTCTGTGAAGTTCAGTTAAATAAGAAACATCTAGATCATTTTGCTAATCTTTTTCAACAAACTCTCTCTTTCTCTTTGCCCCTTCTCCCTCCTCACCATGAACCCCCATCCCATCCCATCCCCATAAATTGCAACCTCCTCTTCCACACATCTACGACCATCATTCATGGAGAGTTGCAATCAAAGAAAGCTGTAAACAAAGAGATCTCAAAGAGCAACAAAATCCACCAAGAAATCAAAACCCGACAACATCTGAAGACGAATCTAATGAATAAGAAGCACCGAATAGAGGAGGAAATTCCTGGTCTTCAAAGAATTTCGATGACAGTACAAGACTTTTGCCTGTTAGGGTACTCCTTACTTCCTTAGTGGAAATCGATCAATATTATCTATGCTTCATATTGTTTCCAGATATCAATTAACTTGAGTTGTAAGATGACGAAGAACGGAACAGAGGGAGATTTAGGACAGTGGGTCTCTACTTTTGATGATGCTTGATGGTTGCCCTGAAACTTATTTGCTTACTTCATTTACAATGGTTGTATGCGACGATGATAAATTTGTATCAAATGAATAAAAAATGACATAGTTCAAGGACCTAAACTAAGAATTGATTACTCTAGAAGAGTTAATTTTTGTAGGTTGATGTTATACAAGGAAATAATTGGAAGATACTAATTCTATGAACGTTGATTAGAAAAAGAGATTAGGTCAAAGTTTTTTTTTTCATGAAAATGTCTTTGAAGGTGTGTATGAAAGACCGTGGACGGTTAAGGTCTAGATTCAAGCTGGTTTTAATTTGACCGATTATGATTAATTCTCTTTGATAAAAAAAAGGTCATATGACGCTTCCTTATTAATTAATGGTATTAAGACTTTAAAATTTTCAGACATGTTAAAGTGGATTAGGCCTTTAGGATCGGTTATAATCGGTCCTCATCATATATATATATATATATATATATATATATATATTTTGGTTAGGCATGCACCAAGTATGTCGTAGATGGTTGCATGATAATATTTTTTGAAAGAGACCGGATATAACTACTTAAGGACCCAATCATTATGTTTTGCCAATTTCTAATGCTCTTTAAGATGTTTTTCAAAAAATCTATTAATAAAAATACAATATAAAAATGTAAACATATTTAATTATCATACTAATTTTGATTAAATAGCTACTTAAGTAATGTTTTAAAAGTAGTATTTAATTTAGTTTTGATATTTCTTGTGTCATAAGATTTGTAATTTAGTGTTTAATGTATATACATTTTAATAATTAAAAACTATCAATAAATATTTAATGAACGACAATCCTATAGATAAGATTGAAAAGGCTAGTATATCATTTAGAAGAAGAATTCCTTTTGTTTCATAACATACAATATGAATGTTTTTAAATTATTGGTTTATATCTAAAGATATAATTGTTTATTGATTGTCTTTGAGAAATATATATATACATATATATATATATATACAAACGCAATACATGATACACGTGTAACATCATGTACATATATCGTTTTTGCCAATAATTCGTAAAAGATGTGGCTTTACAATTTTTCACAAAAAAAAAACCATTTCTATAAACTTGAAAGACGCATAATTGTACATCTTTGTTGTTTTAGCCATATAACTATTTATAAAAAAAACATCACATGATTCAAAAGAATATATTTTTTTAGATGTATAACTGTATAAATAATTATCACATCGAGAAAACATGACGACACAAAAATTCAATAAGATCTGACGAAAATGTCTATATCCATTAGACAAAAGGAGAAAATTAATCATGGTAAAATGAATTAGACCACACATTCATTTCCAAATAAGAAAACAATCTCTACAATTGTAAGGAAGCCTAAAAACCACTCAAAATTATAATTTTTTTATTTTATTTAAATTGTTACTTAATTTTTAAAAAACAAATTTTGTTTTTTTATTTAATTATTAAATAAGGATTTAAACACCAATTACATTGCCTTAAAAACTTGACATTCTAATACATTTTTTATACTTTTAGTTACAATTGGTTCAACAAACATTTTTCTATCTTCTCAAAATTTGTTTTATTATTTAAATCATAATATTTAAAGAAAGTATAAAACAAAAAACATATCCAAACATACTTTTATGGAAATCATTAAATATGGAAAAGTAGGACATATTTTGGCCAAAAAGCCTAAATAAATTAATTATTTTGGCCACATGTTTCATATCCTTTTCACGATACGTGTACTCCATTTTTTGGTGTTTCTCTAAAGTAATGGATTTTTTTAAAACATATTTTGTGTTATTATGAACAATTTTTATTTTATCTTGTTATCGTTATATTAAGAATTGACATGTAGTGGTTTATATTACACGTCAAAATAATTTAAAGTTAATTATTTTAATACGATTTAAACTAATAAACAAATATATAAATAAAGTAAAAGAAATAATAATCATAAAAGTAGATTCTCATTATAATACTAAGATGTAGACGTGTAAATTTTTTTTGAACGGTAAAAGATTTATTAAAACTAGCAAGACGTTAGAAAAAAATTACATTACAAAAATAGCTTGTAGAGGATTTTGTAACCACCCTATCCAATTAATATTCCTCTCTTTACTTCTATGTTGCATTCAAATGAACGAATGTGTAACTATACTATCCAATAACAACGTCTTTTTAGATTTCGTTACTTTAAAAAGCTTCCCATTCCGAAAGTTCCATATCGACCATAGAGTAGTGTACAAGACTGCTTCTAGGTGTTCAACTTTCCCTTTCTTCAATCTTAAATACTCCATCCAATTATTCCAACATGCAACATTGTGAAAACCTGGTATGTCAATGTGACACCAACGACTTATATTCCTCCAGATATCTTGAGCCAACTGGCATTCGAATAACAGATGATTCACAGATTCACTCTTCTCTTCACAAATTGGGCATAGGACAGTGTGTACATCAATTCCCCTTTTTATGAGATTATCTTTGGTGGGAATTTTGTTCAAACCCAACCTCCACATTAAAACATTTACCTTAATATGCACCAGATTGTTCCACCTAGTAGAATTATGGTCTACCTCCAAGAATTTGGAGTCTATGTAATTTCGTACAGACGCCACAGAGAAACTCCTCTACTCCATCCATAGTCCATCGCCACCTATCTCTCTGGTTAGACAAGATTATATTTCCAATAATCTTCTTCAATCTGTCCATTTACTCCGTAATTGAGGCTACATCCATGAGAATGACATTGGAATTATTATTTTTAGATATGAAAAATGTTTGTGGTACTATTGAATATGTGGTGTTACTTAATTTGTATTTCATTATTCGATTTTAGGTAAACAAAATTAATTAAGACGATAAAAATGAGGCGTTAGTTAAATAACTTAAAAAGGGTGAATAAATTGTTACGGTTGTTTATTATTTTGATGGTTTTTATATTTTAAAAATATTAAACAAAAACAACTCATAAAACATAAATAAATTCAAACACAAGCACATAGAATAAAAAAGTTTGAATAATGTCACGTGATATTTAGAATGGTTCAAACAACTTGTAGTTTATTTTTGTCCAATATGTCTATTATTTGTTGACATGATAAATATAATAATGAAAGTAAGAATCTTAAAATGTTGCAAAATTAAACTCTAAACTCTAATTTGTAAAATAAAAGTTAGACCCTAAAGTGGTTATCTTGAAGAATATAGGGGAATTGGTTTAACTATGTTATTTCTTGCTAAATTAATTGCAAATAACATTGACTTTGAACTTCAATATTTTGTAAAATGTTTTGATTTTAGGAAATAAAAAATAATTTGATAAGATTTTAAATATCGAATGTGTTCAATAGTCATTTGGACTGATTACTTTTTCGTTTTAGCAGATATGGTTCTTTCTTAATTAACGGAGGGATTTAAATAAATGAATTATTTAAAATCTCTGTTTGGGTTCTTGTTTGGCAGATCAATGTTAGCTTATTTATATGATGATGATGATGTTTATATGTTGGTGTTATTTTGGTAACCGTGGTGTTCGGGGGCAGTTTAGATGCATCTTGACTAATCTCATAAGGCCTTACAAAACAATTGAGATAATCTTCAGTGACTTTGGATGGTCTTGAACTGTTGACCTATGAAAACTCTCAAAGGCGCAAACCTTATTGTCGATTGAGCTAATCCCTCAAGCTTATCGAATCTTGAAGTTGCTTTGACAAACGAGGAGGATTCTAATATTCAACTCCTCCTTGTAAAAGGAGGCATAGTCTCAATGAATGCTTCTAAGCTCCGAAGATTCTTTTGGAAAATATTTGTTTATAGTGTTACAATTTTACAAGGAATGTTATTGTTGGAAACATACAAGGGATAAAGTCGGTAGACATCCCATCCATTCAGAATATGAAGTTTGCAAAGAAAATTATATGTTTCCAAATGTTTTGCTTGCGTACAAAATTTTGTTGATTGTATCAGTCGTAGTACCATCTACTAAAAGAAGTTTTCTTTTTTTAAATTAAGATCGTTGAAGTCGTATCCGTGTACTACCATGAATCAAGCGAAGCTGGACAAGTTAGCAATTTGAGTATTGAAACTAACGAAAACATTTGTTTTAGGTGATGTATGATGTTTTGACTTTTATTACTTGGGGTTTTAGTACACCCCAACTGTATCATTTTATTTGATGAAAAACGTCGAGAGATTATTTATGTTTTGTTTTTATAATTGAGGCAACTATTTAGGCCTTTCTTAAAAAAACCCAGGATCGACCATGTTTTTGCGGCTTGAGTTGTGCACCGTTGTTGACCTGTTATTATCATTAGTCATGCACCATTATCATATCTATTATTCATTACTAGGAGAGAGGGAGAGAGATAAAGGAGGTTTCAATTTGATATTCTACT
Source organism: Silybum marianum (assembly GCA_036898165.1). Taxonomy (NCBI): domain Eukaryota; kingdom Viridiplantae; phylum Streptophyta; class Magnoliopsida; order Asterales; family Asteraceae; genus Silybum; species Silybum marianum. The sequence continues at coordinate 753,659 of CM072535.1, read as the reverse complement.
AGTAATCTGGATGGATATTATCGAGCTTTTAATTTAAGCTCAAATATCGTTCGACTCTTATATTGAAATACACATTAAAGTATAAATTTAGCTTAACTATAACATACATGTTTAATACTATCTACTCGAGTTTGACTTTGACTTAGTGACTCATGAATTATTGCGTTTTAGATTCAAATTCTGTTATATTTTATTAATTTTTTAACAATCTCATGATACTAGTATATCTTAAATTTGTCTTGTTTATGTACAACGAATATGTTGCATGTAAATCATGTGAACTTGTGGGGTGAATTCTTTTTGGACAATTAATGTTATAAAAATGAAAATAAGAGGATGAGAATTACAGGTGAGCAAAACTCAATCGGAACCATTAAAATTAAATAATCAAACCGAATCGAACAGAACCGAATCAAACAAGATAAAATTAAAAAAAAAATGTAGAAAAGATAAGAGGGTATTTTATTTATGTTTGGAAATAGAAGTGAGCAAGTGGATATCGGAACCTTCTTCGGGTTGTGTTGTTTGTCTATATATACAAACCAACCACACACACAAATTTCACATATCATCTGTGTGTTTTTGTTTCATTGTTATCTTTCCATCTTTCCCCCTTTCCATCCGCAAGTTTTATCGCTTGATTATTTAACCAATTTGCCTGAAAAAGCCCCGATTTTTCTTCCAACATTTCTTGTTAATTGCTTTTTTAAATCATCGAATTTCATTGAGATCCGATTTTGATTGAAATTTTAAAGAAAATTTTGAACTTGGGTTGTTTGTTTGTTTGTTTGTTTTCATCGATTTCTTTGAGGGCGGGGAAGAAGAAGAAGAAGAAATTGAAATTTGACGGGGAATTCTGGAGTTAGGGTTTCGAATAATGAGGTTGATGCAGGAGGAGGTGATTGGGTATGAGAGCGAAGAGGAAAGGGAAATGGAATCGAGTAGTAGCTGTGGTTCAATCGGTGAATTAGGGTTTCAGGAGAATTCGATGAAGGTTGTTGTCGTAGGTTATGCTCTTACGTCTAAGAAGATCAAGAGCTTTTTGCAACCAAAGCTTGAAGGTTTGGCTAGGTAATTCTTAATCTAAAGTTTTCCAATCTCAACCGTTATTCACAAAATCAAAAAGAAGAGAAAAAAACCCTAATTTCACATTCGCTTCGTAATTGTGATCGTTTTTTGATTGATGATTGCTTTTAGAAATGCGAATTTCAAAATTAAGAAATCAAGAAATCGAATTAATTATTTGTCGCTTGCGTTTTGAGTACGAATAATTTTGGAAAATCAACGAACCATTTCCCCCTTTTTTTCGTAGTGGTTTGAAGATATGCTCTTTCCTTCGATTCGATACTCTTTCGAAAAGAGGAGTTCCTCTGTTTTTTCTAGAAAGATTCTTGTGTTTGAATATTCATATGTTCTTTTGACCTGTAGGAATTAAGTATTTGAGTATCTTATTATGCAATAGCTTTTGTGATAAATGATTGTTTTGGCTTGGCCCTTTGAATCTTTATCAAGTAATGATTTTTAACACCATTTTGAATTTCACAATGAACAAATTAAACACTTTAATAGTTATGCCCTCCCAAACAGGCCCTTATCCTTGAATAGATAAGTTATTTCTGCTTTCAAGAAATAGTTCAAGATGTATAAGAGAAAGTCATAAGGGCCATTGTCATTATTTGATTTGATTCATGAAGCACAATGTATATTCCGATAATATATTGGATTTCATTTATGGTGGATCACAATTTATATTGACCAGTCATGTTCATGTAGTTTAGTTGTTGTGTTTTGGGTTTTTTTTTAATGTAAATATTGCTGATTTAGAACTTCTTAGTTGTCTCATGAATGGAAACTTTTGAACAAATAACTAATGAGCTAAGGCAACATTCTTGGGATTGGAACAAGAATACTTCTCTTGATGCATCCTGACAATGCCTATGTTTTTATGCTTTACATTTATACCTTTTATATAAATTACTTTAGAAAAAGTTGAAGGGATTATTCGATCTGAATGGGTTAATGATTCATGAAAGTAGTATAACAACTCTCTGACTTGATTACAATTTACAAATTCACCACATAATAGTTTTAGATTTTGTTAGTATTTTATATGGATTAGCTTCACAAATCTCAAATCTCATTGTTGGTGGTGGAATTGTAACATTAGAAATCATTGAAGAACTGGTTTCATGTTTCATAAATTCTAAATATTGACATCAATCATGCTTATTTCCCGGTGTACCTTTAGATGTTGGCAATTAACTATAGCTTTGGGTTGTGTGAAATGCAGGAACAAGGGGATATTTTTTGTTGCTATTGATCAAACCAGGCCTCTTTCAGATCAAGGTCCTTTTGACATTGTACTGCATAAGGTCAGTGCGGCCTATTCTTCCATATTCGTCTGAATACATATGTCAACCACCATGGTGAACTTTTCATACTATTTTCTTTTCTATTCTATCTCGTTTCTGGCATTTACATGCCAGAGACTGTTGAAATTTTGATTATACTGATATATTTAAATTTAACTCTTTATTGACCAGATGTCTGGGAAGGAATGGCAGCAAATTCTTGAGGTTAGTCTTAATCTGACATCTTCTAAGCTATTCTAAAGTTTTGTTAATATGTTGGTAGAGTTTCGTTTTTCAAAGGAATATTTAAGACCCTCTTATCAGCTTTAATACTGTAGAAGTGACCTGATTTTATTTTCTGTGAAAAGTGGTGTACTTGTTAAAGGTTTTGTTTTTTTTAGCTTGTTCTTTTTTAACTATAAATCTTTATGTCTTTTGAAGCTTATTCACTCCGTAATTGGTTGATTTTTAAAAATGCTGACAGGATTCAATATTCTTTGGGGTGACTGTTTTAGACACCTGGCTGAGCTCATAGTTACTCAAATGTAGGTAATCTAAAAATACATGCAAAGAGACTATTAGAAAATATTATTCAAAATTGAAGTTTTTGTTTTCCTTGGAAAAAAGTTGAGATTAACTATTTGGTCGACCACTTGCTTCTTGAAGTAATGATAACCAACCGGCTACCTTAACCACAAAGAAAGAAAGAAACATGAATTATATTACTCCTTAACTAATCTTTTTGGTGGTTTTAGTTTTTTGCTGTTTGGATTGTTCAAGTAGGTGATTTGGGATAATTTGCACTAGGGTTTTTTAGCAGTTTGTTGCATTGCTGTCACAAGAAATTCTCTGTTTTATTGAGATCTTACTATTTGGAATTGCTTTCAGATGATGATTTATCTGGCCTTTCTTGAATTTTCTTATATTTTGGATGAACTGAGATGATACCTCCTAACCCTTTCGTTATATTTTTGTTTTTGTAGGATTATCGTCTGACTCATCCAGAAGTTACAGTGCTTGATCCTCCGGGTGCTATACAAAATCTGTACAATAGACAGTCTATGCTTCAGGATGTTGCTGATCTAGATTTTTCTGATGCATATGGTAAATCTTTTAAAACCAATTGTGAACTCTTAATTGTCTCTGAAGATGTATTCATAAAAATGGAGCTAGAGGAATGCAAATAAACTTTTCATAGTCTAATCTAAATGGATATGTGTGCACATCTAATTAAAACTGAAGTTGACCTAAAATGAATCCAACTGGTAGTAATAACTAATAAGCATAAGGCGGACGAACAACCATAAACAAAGTAAATTGGGCAAATGGGAAAAGCTTAATTGTTAAAAAAGAAACAATTAATACTTGGATGGATTTGTATGCTTGTTGATTCCATAAAGATGGTTGTGATAATCAGAATGTTTCCTTTGTTTGTTAGCAGCAGCTTAATGGGACTCGCAGCTTATTCAGTTAACTATTATGACTGTTTGGTAGTGGCTTAATGATATAGAATGTGGCTTATTCAGTAAGCTTCTTAGGGGAGTTTATGCAGAAACAGAAAGCCAAGATTTTTTTCAAACCTGCCCCTTCTAATTAAAAAAATACACGAAAAGGACCCTCCAAACAAAAAGCTTCTCAATCTATACAGACAATTTTATCCATACAAGACTTAATAGAAAACATTTATCTAATTTTATGCAGGTACAGTTGGTGTCCCAAAGCAATTGGTGATAGAAAAAGATCCATCATCTATTTCCGATGCTGTTAGGAAGGCAGGACTGTCCCTACCTCTTGGTATGTTTACCATTTTTGTTACTAAATACTTGTATTATTTTTTTGATATAGAGGGGGGCGACCCCTCCAATCAAGAAAAAAACTATTCATTAAAGTTACGATTTTTTGAATTTTGGGGATTTTACGATTTTTTTTAATAGCAAAACAGGAACAAAGCACACAAAACTAATTGATACTTGTATTATTTGGTACTAAAACTAATTAATTGGTTCATCTGTCTGTGTCAGTTGCAAAGCCTTTGGTTGCCAAGTCACATGAGCTATCACTTGCTTATGATGAATATTCTCTTCAGAAGTTAGAGCCTCCCCTTGTTCTTCAAGAGTTTGTTAACCATGGTAATTAATTAATTAAAAAAAGATGGTATTTCTTAAGTTATTGCCATTATTATCTTAAAAATGTTGGTTATTGATGGATCTTTCATATGGTTTTAGGAGGTGTTCTGTTCAAAGTGTACATCGTTGGTGATGCAATTAAGGTTGTTCGACGTTTCTCTTTACCTGATGTCAGCAAACGTGAGCTGTCAAGAAGCGTTGGCGTGTTTCGGTTTCCAAGGGTTTCATCTGCTGCCCAATCTGCAGATGATGCAGATTTAGACCCATGTATTGCTGGTAAGTTTTATATATATATATATATATATATATATATCAGAAATGCTAGAAAGAAAGGGTGATGTCATCTGTACAAGAAAACCTTATATGATAAATTATTGTTGTTTCTTGCAGAGCTTCCTCCACGAGCCTTACTTGAACGCCTTGCTAGAGAACTTCGTAGACGCCTGGTATTCCACAACTCTTTTAAATAAATAAAAAATGAATGGTTGTAGTTTTGTCTATATATATATATAATTATTGTTTTGTTTGAATGGTGTAGGGGCTTCATTTGTTCAACTTGGATATGATTCGTGAGCATGGAACTAGAGATCGGTTTTATGTGATTGATATAAATTATTTTCCTGGTAAATTTAAATGTTAAAACTTGTAGTTTGTGTTTGTGTTTGTGTGTTTATGGGGGATGATTATTTGATTATGGGTTTGTTGCAGGGTATGGTAAAATGCCAGAATACGAGCATATATTTACAGACTTTCTATTGAACTTGGCTAAAAGCAAGTACAAGAAACGGTCTAGTGCCAATTTACCATGAAGGAAGGAAGGAGATATGTTGATTTGAATAAAAGCACCCGGTCACAACCTAAAAGATGCTATTTTGGAAGCGGTAATCTGTGAATCCATCCGAAAGGAAGGCATCTAAACAAAGCAAAGCAAAGAATGCACAAAAAGTTTGAGAAAGAAAGAGAGAGAGAGAGAGAGAGATGGAATTGGTTTTCTTTGATTGAAGGAAATTGGCTACTTTTTAAGATATATCTGAAATGAATGAAGAACCATCCATCGATCGATGGTTGGGTTGGTCTGTCTGATTTATTATGTTTAGCAAATGGGTTGTAGATATTTGATTCAAATATGGTAGAAGGTGTCTTTAATTGCATGTTGATTACTGAAAGATGTTACTTATTATTGTGATGTGATATGAAGCAGTTTTATGATCCTTTCTTTCTGGTAGTGGAATTGTGTTATGAATGAATGAATCAATTATATATATATATATAATTAATGGTCCATCATCTTTCTGGCTTGGTTTTAAGTGAGTGGTTGATAAGAATCTTAAACTGCATATAGGTTCTTTAATTGCTAATCAGAAGAAAGATGACACAATTCAAGAATTATGTTAGAATGATTAGATCTACAAGGATAAATAAATGAATTATTGGTTATTTATAGATTCATGTTCAACTTATAAACTTGGTGATCATATGGGATAATTTGTAAAACAATTTAATTTTCCTTTTTAATATATATGTCGTGATGAAAATAATACAACTGAAACAAACGTTTATTATGCACGATACATAAAAATAAATAATAATCGAATCAAATACAAGGATAACAAATATTTGAATTTGAATGATGAATGTACTTTTAACGCATGATTCAAATTTTTAAATATACAGAAGAGTTAGATTGAGTGTATAATACATATAACATCCGACTCCAATAATCATGTATCAAAATACCCTCATACAAAGGAATTGAAACTAAGAGAAGTTAGATAAAACAAAGCAATACTAACATGTCTAATCGAGCCATACAAAATCAAAATATCCAAACTAAATATATCATAAGGGTAAACTTGTCAAAAATCAAAACCTTCAGATCTGGAAAGAAAACTGATAGAGCAAACAACTACATACCAAATGAATCCGAAGAGCTTAAATTGATAGAATTCAATGAGATTTTATCATTGAATTGTACAATTAATCGAATACACTTGCGTATCATGTTGCATACTAGATAGAACAAGTGTTAAATATATGTGGCCATACAAACATGTATATTTGATGTGCATAATTGCTACTTTACGAGTGAGATATACTGAATTTGTTTGGTTTAGTTTCTTCATAGAAAAGCAAGAATTTACAACTTTGTGGTTTTTAGTCTTACACTTAAAAAACACGAAGCAAAGCTATAAAATTAAATTTTATGAAATATTTTAATATATATTTATAGATGAAATATGAATTTTTTTTAAACATTCACATGTGTTGGATTAGAGATGTATAGGAATCGTTTAAAACTGGTTTTGCAATGGAAAAAGATGGCTGATCGAATTAAGCTTTGTCTTAAGGGGTGTTTGGGATTGCTTATAAAAACAACTTATTATCACGGTGCGGAACCAATGAAAAGTCATTTTAAGTGTTTGGATTAAAAAAAATAGAAGTGCTTATTCTGGTCGGAACCGGTGAAAAAGACTTTTTCCATAAGTTAAATGGTTCTAACTTAAGAGGGTGTTTGTTTGTGCTTATCAAAACAACTTAATGACTTATTCCGGTAGGGCACTGGTAATAAGTCATTTTGAGTGTTTAGATAAAACAGCTTATCCGGTGCCAAACTAAAGATAAAGTTATTTTTTTAACTTATCAGTTTTTTTTATAAGACCTTTTCAGCGATAAGTGATAGTCAATAAACTCGTCCATAACACCCCCTTAATGAAAGCCGAGTTATCTTATTTACCCTCTTTCTGTAATACGCCTCCTTTTTCTCATCAGATACCCAAGAACTCCTTACTCACAGATCAATCGACTCATCCATTGTGAATTTGTTGAACGCTTCTGGTAATTCTTTCTTTCTTCCATTCTTGCTGGCTGCTAATCAGTTGGTATCTTGGTATTATACTTATGCTGAATTGCTATTTGTTAACCCTTTTGAGAATCAAGATAAAAAAAACCCAAATACGTATTTGCTAATTTCTTTATTGGGGTTTAATTGCTTCTGGCAGCTTCATGATTATCGGCGGCAATGGTCGTAGAAATCTCAAACAACTTGTAACTTTTTCTTCTAACTCTTCCCTTTTTGCATTCCTAATTCAATCCACACATACTTGTTTACACTCCCAGAAGCACAGCTACACCAATGTATACATGAAATGGAAAAAAGATTCATACTTTGACTCAATTCAATCCATCCACAAATCCATTGAACTCAAACCCATAATTGCTCTCAAGAACTGTATTACTGCCTCTCCAGAAGGCTGCATCCCCATCTCTGATGTTTCAAAGAAAGGCTTACAATTAGATATACCCATTAAGGTGGCTAGCTTTCTTAGACTGTACCCATCGGTTTTCGAAGAGTTTACCGGACCCAAATACAATTTACCATGGTTTAGGTTAACCCCAGAGGCTGCTATGCTTAATGATGAAGAACAAGCTGTTTATAGGGATTATAAAGCTGATCTACAAGAAAGATTGAAGAAATTAATACTTATGAGCGTTGAGAATAGGTTGCCATTGAAGGTAATTCAAGGTATGCTATGGTACTTGGGGTTTCCGGATGATTATGTGCGGAATTTACAAGGAAATCTTGATGGGTGTTTTAAGGTAGTCGAAATGGGAGATGGGTTAAAGGGGTTAGCCGTTGCGAAAAGTGAAAAAGATGAAAAGATTTTATCTTTACTTCAAAGGAATGCATTGAGGAATGGTGGACAAATGGAGGCTATTTCAATTCCATTGTTTCCATCTAAAGGTTTGAGGTTGAAGACAAAGATCTTGGATTGGTTAGACGGTTTTCAGAGACTTCCCTACGTTTCACCATATGACGAATTCCAAGATTTGTACCCGGATAGTGACGTGGCCGAGAAACGTGTTGTGGGTTTGCTCCATGAGTTGCTTAGTCTATTCGTTGAACATTCGGCTGAAAGGAAGAAGCTTTTGTGCTTAAGAAAGTATTTAGGGTTGCCACATAGGGTTCATAAGGCATTTGAACGACATCCCCATGTGTTTTATCTATCTTTGAGGAATAAAACGTGCACTGTAATATTAAAAGAAGCGTATTGTGATAAAACAGCTATAGAGGCGCATCCTCTTGCGAGGGTAAGGAAAAGGTATATTGATTTAGTGATGGAATCGAAAGTAATATTGAAAGACAGAAGGCTGCGGAACTCTTCTTTTTGCTTTGATGACGAGAATTTGAGATTCCAATCTCCATTGTGAATTCGTTCTGATCCATCCAGCGCTCCTGTTCGCCGCTGAACGCTTCTGGTAATTGTTTCTTCCATTCTTGCTAGTTGCTAGTCAGTTGGTAACTTGGTATTATACTTATTCTAAATTGCTATTTGTGAACCCTTGAAAGTTGAAACCCTTTTGAGAATCAAGATTAAAAAAAAAACCCAAAGTTCACCTACGTATTTGCTAATTGTTGCTGTGTTTAATTAACCTACTGCAAATTACTTACTCTATGTTTTCAAAAATACCATTTCATAATTCATAGTATTAGAAGTTTAATAGGCTTAGGTGATGATTGAAGGTAGCTTTACAGATGTGTTTCGAGTACCAAATGGTAAAATGATTTCTTAAATTGATATTTGATGTAGTAATAACTTGTTTAGTTGTACCCACTAGTAAGCTTTGGGATTTGAAGAATCAAATTAGTTTGTGTTTTGATCTTTAGAGGAAATAAACTGTAAATCAGAATCAGATAGATATATCCAGCTTTGCCCTGAATCGGTATTTTATTTGAAAGGGAATGTGGTTCTGGTTGGTCATTTGTTGTGGTCGTATGCAACATAGGGCTCGTTTGTTAGCAGCTTAATGAGATTCATAGCTTACTCTGTCAGCTATACATGACTGTTTGTTAGTGGCTTAATATTATAGAAAGTGACTTATTCAATAAGCTTTTAGGAGGGTGCTTTATGCAGAAAGCCAAGTTCTTTTGAAACTCCAATTAAAAAACATGCTCATTCCATCTATGAAAAACAAAAACAAAAACAAAAACAAAAACAAAAACAAAAACAAAAACAAAAACAATCTGTACAGACAAGTTAATCCATACAGGACTTAATGGAAAACCAACTAAACAGGTCCTTAGTACAGTTTTAAGAAGAAAAACACATAATTTTTCTTGCTTAGTAACATATTTATTTGGTTGGTTTTAGTTTATTGTTGTTGGATTGTTCTAGGAGGTGGTTTAGGATAATTTGCACTATGAGTCCCTTTGTTCTCAAATAATGCCTTATTTTGCAATCTGGGTTTTATGTCTCCCAATATACATATGACCTTAAACTAACAAATATAATAGCACCCTACTTTCTCTTTGTTCTCTAATAGTAATGGGTTCTCTTTTATCTTGCTATCTTGGTATCAAGAATTTTGGGAAATCCGATTTTATATTATTTATTCTTCATCTTTTGTTTCTTTTTACATCCAAGTGCTGTTAATATTACAAATAACTGTCAAAAGCAACTAAAGATATTGCAGCACTATATTTGGCATGTGGTGTGGATACCTCAAATGCTTCCTTTATTAATCATATTTTAATGTTGCATTCCATATATATATATATATATATATATATTTGTCAGACAGGGCTTCTGTATTTGTTTGTGCAATCTCATGTTGGTGCTTCATCGGTTCAGTTGGCTGCTGAGTTGTGCTACACTACACCCACCGGTTCGTGAGAGAGGTTACTACATGGTCTAGACTCCAAAGCAAAGGTTTGATCTTGATTGATTTAAGATGAGGGTTCAGTTCAATCTAAGCAGGAAGAACACAACCTAATTAACACATTTCTATCCCTTTCCTTTCTTTTGATGGATAAATCAAAAGGTGAAGAATTGGCCTTCATATATAATTGATTGCCATTGGTTGGCTGAACAGAATGATACAGAAGATGACTCTCTATTGCATTTTATCTTGTAACATTTGATGAAAATGAGTATATATTTAGAGAAGGGTTATGATGAAGTACACGATAATCTTGATATTTTGATTATTATAATAATGGACAATTGAACAATGTTTTTGATTTTTTTACAAGTCATGCAATTATATATAATGTTCATTAAAATGTTGTCCCAAACCTTTTTTTATATATTGTGTCTTTAATAATACGGTTTAGATGGTGCACGACTTCTAAAACACTTGGCCCAAAAAAAACTGTAACGTTTAGCTCTTCAAAATTATATATATACTAAGCCCGGTGAGTGGAAATGATCTTGGCCGTTAAAACTTGTTAGTCCCCAAGGAGAGATGGCTAACTAAGAGAGGGTTTTGTAGAAGGGGGGGTTGAATATAAAACACACAGAATATACTCTTTTTAAATTTTTTAATATAAATATTAAAAATTTACACACAGGTAGTTTGATGCGGAAAAGAACAGGCACACTATTCTATCAAACTAAACACACAGATAACGATAATTAACTTATACACTAAGGAAGTTAAAACAATACGTTATAGCACACACTTTGCCACGATCACACAAATAATAACTGCAAGATTTGTTGAAAGCGTGAGATTTACGGGAAGGACTTCATCTCCTTTTATAGTGCCCATGCATGGGATGCATGTAGGACAATTGTCAAGGTTTCATTAGCTGGAAGTTTATCTGCTGGACAAAGGAAGAGACTACTTCCTTTGTACTAGAATAATGGATGAACCATTCCTTGTAGCACGTAATGTCAGATAACTTTATCTTCTTTTCTTCATGCTCTGTGAAGTCCCATCAAACCTTTTAGCTAAAAGACAAATATTCCTTTTATAAGAATAAAAGAGAATGTCTTTATTTAAGGCTTGATGCCCAAGTTCTTGCTGGCTCACGTGTCTTGCAATTGATGTGAGTCAAGAACTTATCTCTTTGAAATTGCTAAGTGATACATCACACTATGTATCATATCGGTGGATACCTTGTAAGGCTGGAATTGATAAGTGTGCACTTTGCTTGATAAACTTCATCTTTCACTAAATGCCAAAAGTGTACACCTTTGAACTTGTGACTTGATATCACAGCCTTAGAAAATATACCTGCAATTTTGGTGACCAAGATTATAGTGTCGGTGACCATGACATCAAACTTGATGACCTCATCTTGTTTGATATCCTTAGTACTTTTGATGACTTTTGAGTGTACGATCGGTGACCCACTATATTGGTGACCCAATCTTGACTTGGCAAAATGATCTGAATATTGAAGTTAGTTGATACATCTAAAATTCCACTTTTTGATGTACAACCCTTGATTGAATAGTCTTTGACTTTTCAATACTTGAAGCATATTTCAGACCTCCAAAAGAACCTGTAAAAATTCAATCATATAAAGGAAGGTGGTTCATCACCAAATCATCGGTGACCCAACAAAACTATTTCTGAGATTCAATCTCAACCCTTTAAAGTCATGAATTTACAGTTATCGCCTTAAACTCATGAATTTATAGTTATCGCCTCCTCACCTGTACGCGATCATCTTCAACACCTCCACGTTCCCACCCCAACCGCCAGTTGAGCACGTCCCTAAAACCACCCCCTGAATCGATGGTTCTCTCTATATTTTAATTGTCATTTACAGAAAGAGTGCAGAAGGAAGAATCACAGAGGATAAAGCGGGAAGATAATATCATATAGGTTTCAGGAGCCACGAATAGAATAAACGTGTTTTGGGCATCCGTTTTTGTTTGGAGACCATGTAATGAGAAATTAGGTTTTCTGCTTCTCGATCTTTATCTCTCGATGTGTCCTGGTACAATGATAATGGGTTTAATCTTTATTAATTCTCAATTATCTGTTGGTTTTTTATCGGGTTCCAAGCAAGAATCAAAATTCAACGATTCAAGCTCAGATAATTTCCCCTCCCAAGTTTTGAATTCTTCATCTGTTGAGTTCTCCAAAACCCTAGATTTTTTGATGCAGATTACTTTATTACTTCATCTCTGCAAGTTGTTTGGCATACGTCGCTTCGTTAAATCGATGGCTACTCTTACTCGGGTAAACACCGGTGGAGCATCGTCAAACAGAATCATCCAGTATCAAGCTCTTTACAACTCTACCTGCATGTGTTTTCCTTAATTTTGTTGTCTATTGATGTTTTATATAATTTTCAGGCCTTGTGTTAGTTCCTTCTCTCGTCTCTATTCTTCGAATGATGGTATCGAATGAAGAAGGCATGCGGCTGTTAGTGAACAGGGTTTTTATTTCCGTCATTGATACCCAAAACATCCACTGAAGCTCGTCGATTCCGGCAACCAGTTGTTTCTCTAGAATTTCTTTCACGCCCCTTGAAAGGTTGGTTCTTTTTGGGTGATTTTGAAGTTTTAAATCTGGGTTATTTGATTTTGCATCAGAGTTAGGGTTTCCCTTATACAAGTTGAATTGATTAAGTCCATGTTGGAAATTACGATCTTAACAGGTTTCGTACGGGAAAGAAAATATGGAGTTACTTGGATTTAGTTGAAGAATAAGAGTAACATCCGACTATACTATGTCGATATGGTACAAATCTTGCAGTCAATTTTTCGAACAATCAGATGGTGATACAACTCCCTCACCTACTTTCCATTTGTTTCTCCTCTACCGTAAAAAAATCTGCAAATCCGAACGAACCTTGTATTGTAAGTTGATTATGCCTCCGCTTCTTATTTGTCGTCTAATTTTGTATGTCCACTTTGCTACTTTTCCTATGAATAACATAAGTTTGGGTGCAATTTGGTGTTGTTGGGAAATGTATATTCTGGATAAGAAGTTGTAACCTCTAGTGATGAACTTATTTTTATTTATACTATTACTTATTAATTGGTTGTGATCATGTTACTACTTTCACTTGATAATTATAGTGCTCCAAAGTCCAAAGATGTATTACTTAATGTTATAATGATTGATATAATGTGGTTTAGTGTATCATGATCAGAAATTGTTGAGACCAAATGCGAAGAACATGAAGAAAGCTACCAGATGACGAGGAAAAGAGAGAGGATGCAAGTGTATCTACACTTCTACAGGACCATGCCAAGGAATATCATGGGATGCATGAATATGGGCATTTGGTTGTGGAGTTTGCTTGAAATTCTTCTTGAATGGGTATAGATTACCTTGATGTGAGCTAATATAATGACATTAAACCAAAGGATCCGTGTGTGGTCGACATTTTGATTTCTTTTTATATATTGATTACATTCTTGATAATCAAAAAGAGAGATAAGATGGTAGAAGACGAAGGATTTAAAAGAAAAGCATAACATATTTTTGCAGTTGCAGCAATAGGAGCTTTTTACCATTCAATAATGGAGATAATTGGTAGGAAGAGCACATGCCTTTTGATTCTAATTAATATTGATGTTGCATTGCTTTCAGGCTTCAGCTACATTCAAAAGCAGAATAAGCTCTTGAAGGTGCGGGTTTCTATTCCTGATAAAGTTTTTTTAATTATAGCATTCAACTATTACTAAAATTGGTGTTCGTATCGAGTACAATACTTCTTGAACAATTTTTGGTGACTGGTTTCGTAACTTTAAAGTCTAACGATATGGTCATACTGGTTTTATTGATCAAACGATCCCATTATATTCTACTGGAAAGTTGAGTCCTGGGGATGGGGGGTGTATGTAAACCTGATTTAGGGGGCTGTTTGGTTGGTTTTCTATTAGGTCATGTATGGATAAAGTTGTCTATGTGGATTAATCTGCCTGTATGCATTTTCATTTTCAAGACTTTTGTTTGGGAGAGTTTTTTCATAAATGGAAGGAGCGTGTTTTTTGATTGGGAGGGATAGTTTTGGAAAAAACTTGGCCTTCAACATAAAGCTGCTCCCAAGAAGCTTACCGGATAAGCCACTTTCTATATTATTAAGCAACTACCAAACAGTCATGTATAGCTGACTGTAATAAGCTGTGAGTCTCATTAAGCTCATTAAACTATGAGTCCTATCAAGCTCATTAAGCTGTGAGTCCCATCAAGCTCATTAGCTGTGAGTCCCATCAAGCTCATTAAGCTGCTAACAAACATGCCCTTAAGTAAAGGTTGCATATGGTGCATTGGATAATTAAGGAACGCTTTATGATGCAAATTACTTTCTTATAGAAATTTGTTTTCTCAGTTCAGTTGCATACTTCACTACTTGCTATTTTTTCCAGGGTTCTCTTTGTTTCAATTGAACTACTAATTGAGCAACACACTTTTGTAGGTTTCAAGTCTCATCAAGTTACCAAACTGTTGCAAGTAGTTAAACATTTTCCTTTAAAAACATTAAGTTGAACAAGTGTACAATTAGATTGAGATTATTTGTTATATCTGCAAAAAAATACCCTATTTGTGAGTTTATTAAGCTAGATCTCTATTGATTGATCATTGACTCAACTCATACTTCATTACTTTTTAAAAGCAACAATCAGCTAACAAGGACTTGCATAAGGAAAACATGTTCTTAGGTGTCAGCCTCAAATTGCTGGCATTGCTTGTCTCACCCTTGCAACAAGGATAGAAGAAAACCAACCCTTTAACAGGTGTCATCCTTTCTTATTATATATATATATATAATAAGAAATTATCCTTGTGATAGATGTTTTAATCTTTTGGTTTCAAAGAAAGCAGTATTTTACTTTTTGCATGGGTGTTTGTTAATGTTTTTGCATGTACATAAAAGTTGATTGTTCTATCAGTGCTCACAATTTAAATAGTTTAAGTGGCAATAATGTGTGTTAAGGGGACGTTTACCCAAATGATTACCCGATAAGAGCTTATAGGCATGAGTCAACATTGTAATTTATTTTAGTAGATAAGATTGTGTAGTACATCAAACAGTATCATATTCAACAATTTATTCGGGTAAGAGTCGTCACCCTCACTTATCAGGTAAGACTCTTCACCCTTATCATCACTCTTACCCATTATTTTTTTTATCAAATAGGTAGGTGTCTGTTTACTCACAATTTGTTTGCGTTTTTTTTTCTTCTAATTTTTTTGATATTAAAATTTTGGGTTTTATGTTTAATTCCCAAAAGCATATTAGTAGATTTATGTTCTCTATCTACAATTTTTATATAAATACTCGAGTAATTTATTGTTGAAATTTGCATATCTACCAAAGGAAATAACATAAAGGAAAAGGTATTAAAATGAAAAAGGTTTCTATTTTCATATAGTTGTTGAAAAATTATTTCAGTGGCATAGCTTCACTAAAATATTACTATCTCATTAATCTAATTTCTCTATTCTTTCATGCCATAGCTTTCTTCACAAGATAAAATGTTGATTGCCTCCTATGAAAGTCTTACGCAACCTCTATTCCACTAATGTATCCACATAATGATATTTGTTATATTGATATCTTCATATTCACATAAATTTTAATTGCTACCACACTTGAAGTCCAAATTAGCATTAAACCATTGAAGATTCTAATGGTTTTAAAGTCATGTTGTTGTATACCCGACCAACGAGTGTATATATATATATATATATATATATATATATATATATGGAATGAATCATACGACAACACCCCTTATTTAAAGGAGCAAAGGAACAACTTGTGGACCACATATGATGTGGGACCCACATCATATGTGGTCGCGTTCTACCTTTAAATTTACAAAGTTCTCATTTGAACCTCCTCTCTCTCTCTCTCTCTCTCCCTATATATATATATATATATATATATATATAGGGGAGGGATCATACGAGAACCACCAATTTTTAAAGGAATAAAGAAACTTAATGTGGACGCGTATGTGTGGGTACATAATATTAAATCATTTCTCGATTTAATATTAAATCATATTAAATCGTAAATGATTTAATATTATGTGGGACCCATATCATATGTATGTACGCGCGTTCCTTTATTTGTTTAAATTTACAAAGTTCTCATTTGAACATTCCTCTCTCTCTCTCTCTCTCTATATATATATATATATATATATATATATATATATATGGGCGGGTTCAAATGAGAACTTAAATCTGGTTGTAAACATGAGGACGCGTCACGTATCATATTCAGACTGAATAATGAAGAAAAATATTCAATACTGAATAATACTATATTCAGTCTGAATATATCGTTTCATTATTCAGTCTGAATATTTTGTTTCATTATTCAGTCTGAATATGACACGTGACACGCTCTCACTTCATTATACTTTTCTTGGTTTGCAATAAAAAAATATATGGATCCCGTTTCTTTTATCTTTCACTCTTTTACATTCAGTTGCATTGCAACGGGTATCCAACTAAAGGCCATTGATTGTTCATGTTGATAAATCGTCGTTTTGTTTGAGGAACGTTTAGAATTCATTTAAAGTCATATCGTATATCCGACCAACGGACGGGTATAACACTAGTTAGTTTAAGTTGTAGTAGGATTGGGGGAGTAAATCTTCTCCTTATAAATATAATGCGTTAAAAACTCTTCTAACAAAGCCACAAAAGCAATGTTTTAAAACCCGGGTTAACCTGGCCGGTTGGACCGGGACCCGGGGTAATGACCGGGTTAATGCATATGACCGGTCCGTTTCAACCTGGCTGGTAAACCCGTTTTTATATTAAATTTTTTAAAAAAATGTGTGTTATGTGTGTTTTTTTAATGTATTTGGATTGCTGTAAAACTTGTTGTTTGTGTATTTTTAATATTGGAACTTGTAGACATCAAATTATTACTTTATATATATGTATGTACGCAGAAAAACGAAAAAATGCAAGGGATTAAGAGAATTATTGAAACCGGTTGAACCAATTAACCCGAGACCCGGTCACCACACCGGTCAACTAAAAACCCGGGTTCTAAAACATTGCACAAAATCTTTAAAATCCTTGTATCCCGCTGCACTGCAACGGGTACACAACTAGGATGTGGAAGAGGGTTTGTGGAGCGCTTAAAGACGAAAACAATCTCATCAAATCGAGACTATTAGTCCCTGGAAACGTTCAGAATCTGTTTAAAGTCATGTTGTGTACCCGACCAATGAACAGGTATAACACTAGTTAAAACTGAGAGAAGTTGGATCAAACAAATCAATACTAATATATCTAATCTAGCCACAACAAAATCAAAATATATAATTTGAGGACATAAAATTTAATTGAAAACTTTATATCAAAAATCAAGTTAAAAATCCCACTTAATGGGCTGGGCTCTCCTTTTTTTTAGCAAGTAAGGGCCCATTAAAGAAAAGGCCCAGGTTTGGTACCCTCATTACCCTTTGTTCGTCGCCGGCGGTTCACCCTGCCTCAATTGTGAATTCTTCTGACGATCCACCGCCGCTCATTACGCCTCCTCTCCTCTGGTAATTGTTTTGTTCGATTCTTGGCTAGTTGCTACTCACTTGGTATTATACTTATGCTAATTTGATGTTTGTTGAAAGTTTGAACCCTAACTTCACCTACGTATTTTGCTTTCTTCAATTCATCTACTGCCAATTACTTACTCTAAGTTATGTTGTTCATGATATAAGAAACTAGTTTTATACCTACGCCTTATCATCATGTAACTCATGGCCGGCCCTTACGTGAGGACGAGGCTAAAAGCATACCTCTCCTTTCTCTTACAGTTTACTTCAGGTGTTTCGCCTCTCTCATCATGATCAATCAATTGCGTTTCAATGTTGATTTAGTGATTAATTGTTCCTACATTTAAATGTAAATGGATAATTTTTCTAATCTGTACTTGTATCCTGCAATTTGTAGTTCAATCAATTTACAAGATTTCATTGTTGATTTGGTGCTTAATTGTTTCTTCAAGTGATCATAGCTTATAGGAGAAAATTTTCCAATGTGCATTCCCAACTTGAATTATTTTGTTTCTTCACCTTCAAATTTGTCCTTTGTGTAGCTTGAAGTTTAGATAGAACTTTCTTGATAAGCAATATAATTTGTGTTTCTTTAGGGTTTTTTAAGTATTTGATTTGAAAAGAGTTTGTTCCTTGAAGGGAATATACCTTCTGGAACCGTGAATAATGAAGTTCAATGAAGATTCTGAAACAAATTTCAACAGATTTGACACTCAAACGAGTTTAGTTCTAGGGGGAAACATAACTTTTGCCTGCACTTGTTGGTGATAGGAATAGGTTTACAATGACTTATTCTTTGCTGTTAGGGTTGTTCAATAAAGCCCCCTCTTTGTAGAGGCTGTAGCCGACTTTAGTTTTTATTTTCCAGATTTTCAGCAGATCACTTAGGGATACTGCAATGTGTTTTCTTTTGCTGTATTGATCTATTTAAAGAGTCTATTTACCTCAATGGGGCAAGATTTTCAATTGAACTTTTCAACCTCACAAGGGTTCAATGTAGTTATAATCCATCCACTATGATCCTTACCTATGACTACCTTCATCAACCTACTCTCCATCTTTCTATAAAAAATGATCATTTGTTGTCTGGATACACTTTCTAGAAACATGCAACTCAAGTGTAGGCAATAAAAAGTTCATGATGAGTTATTTGTTTGTGAAACTGGAACTCTTCAATCACAGAGGCCTCAAATGAAATCTTGAGTCTATTCTATCTCATGCTTGTTTTGTATAATTACTTTTTGACTAGAAGATGGTTGCTTGACTTGTGGCTTATGTTTTGCCCCTTTCTCATGGCATTAATATCATAAATTGTTTCTTTCTTTATTACTTAATGTCAACAGTCTTTGCACTTTGGTATAGTATGTAAAATCTCTTTACTTCACTTAACTAACTCTTCAATCTGCATATGAATCTATCACCATTTATATTGATGGGGATTGCAATGCTTTATAGTTTTTGGGTGGAATGCGAACAACACCGCTGGCAAACTTTATTAAAACAATAAAGTTTACACCTAAAAGAGGTACCACATCGTTGCTTTATATTAGGGGCATCTTTTTGGCTTTTCGCCCTGAGCATCAGAAATCTCAGGGCCGGCACTTACTCTGTTTTATTTTGAAGTGAATCTACAGTTGGATGTTGTTTGTTTGTGGCTTATGGAACCTTTTGATTTCGTGTTTGGATTTATTTAAGTTTTATTTGGTGCATCATTTAATTCTGTTCAATGTGGCTGTTTGATTGGGAGTTTCTGTTAAAATATAAAAACTCTATCTTCATTACTTGATTTCATCCTGCATCTGTGTGATGGATGATATTAGATTTTCATCTTAATAGAGATCACATTCTGCTGAGGAGACGTAAAAGGATGGAGAAGGAAAACGATACAAAGGCAAAGCAAGAAGAGCAAGATCAAGTTGTGAATCCGTGGGAAGTATCTGCTAAAGGCACTGGCAAGATTGACTATGACAAACTCATTGATCAATTTGGTTGTCAAAGGCTCGACAAAACCTTTGTTGATCGAGTTTTTGGCCTAACTTCTCGTTCTCCTCATATCTTCCTGCGCCGCAACGTTTTCTTTGCTCACAGGTATCTTATCTTATTCATCACCC
Source organism: Silybum marianum (assembly GCA_036898165.1). Classification (NCBI taxonomy): domain Eukaryota; kingdom Viridiplantae; phylum Streptophyta; class Magnoliopsida; order Asterales; family Asteraceae; genus Silybum; species Silybum marianum. The sequence continues at coordinate 733,803 of CM072535.1, read as the reverse complement.
ATCGTAAGCCATTGAGTTAGGAGATACCCAACTCAAATATAGTGATATATATGAATTCATGTTGATTATATCGATCTAGGAAATTAGCGAAAATGTATATGGAAGTTAAAATGAAAGTTTACCTGTTGAACACTTTTTTTTTGGCATTCAAAAATACCATTTCATAATTCATAGTACTGGAAGTTTCATAGGCTTAAGTGATGATTGAAAGTAGCTTTACAAGTGGGTTTTGAATACCCAAATGCAAATGTATCTTATATGGTAAAATGACTTCTTAAATTGATTTTTGATGTAGGCATAACTTGTTTAGTTGTACCCACTATTAAGTTTTGGGTTTTGGAAATTGAATTTAGTTTGTATCAATTATGGGATATGGAAATTAGTTTGAATTAAGTGCATACTCAATTGAAGGAGTTTGGGAACACACCGATCTACATTTGAAATGGTTACTATTGAGATTGATAATTGGTGCTATGTGAATTTACTTGATTATATGACCACGTAAAAAAATTTAATTCTGAGATTTTAGTGTAATTACATTGTAATTTTGAAAATTTTGAAATAAGGAATATGGAAGTCACATCTTTAGTGAATGGTTACCCCTCTCTTTTGCAATTGACAATCAGTGAAATGTGAAGAGATTTCCTGTCTTAGTATATGGTTCTGAAAGCTAAATATGCATCTTTAATGTAAGCCAAGGGGGGTAGGCTGCAAAACTTGATTTATGTATCTGTATCTATTTATTACGCAACAGGGACTTCAATGAGATTTTGGATGCTTATGAACGTGGGGAGAAGTTCTATCTGTACACAGGCAGAGGCCCGTCATCCGAAGCTTTGCATTTGGGGCATCTCGTTCCTTTCATGTTCACCAAGTAAGCTCTTTTAGTTATATACCCTTTATCCCAATCATGCAATTCAAGTAAAAAGATCATCAACCCTTTTTGTATTACAAATTATTTTATTGCTTTTGGCGCCAAGGTTTAGAAAAGAAAGAGATACTTCCAGATGCATAGTCGTTATGTAATTTTTAGCATTCTTAGTGTCCTAGCTAATGATCCAAATTTCAAGAATAATAGCATGATGGTGGAAAATGTTTGTAAATTTGAAGGTCCCATCTCTTTTTTTATGGTTTTGAGGTAGAATTAGATATCCTTTATTTGAGATGGTCTTTCAGTTTTTGAATCTCATCTCTCTCTCTCTCTCACTTGGAATGGCGAAACTATTATTTATTATGGTTAGAAATGGGAGAGCGTGATCAAACACATGCTTGAATTGTGGAAGGTTGACATGGTCAAAATTGTAAGTAATTTGCATGATAAAGCTTTCAAACATGCTCTAACGCTGGCTTGCAGATATTTGCAGGAGGCATTCAAGGTTCCTTTAGTCATACAACTAACAGATGATGAAAAATGCATGTGGAAGAACCTTACAGTAGAGGAAAGTAAAAGACTTGCTCGTGAGAATGCGAAAGATATAATTGCTTGTGGATTTGACATCTCAAGGACCTTCATCTTCTCAAATTTTTTATTATGTTGGTGGGTAAGTGAAGTGGTGTGGTCTCTTGAACTAGTGGGATATGTGTATTTTGACTTTATGGAAAACAAAACTAGAAGATTTTCTTGCTTTGAATGCCTTTATATGTTGTATTAATTCCTGATGTGTGAAACTTGTGTGTAGTGCCTTCTATGAGAACATGGTAAAGGTTGCAAAGTGTGTCACATACAATAAGGCGGGTATTATTTTTATTTAACTGTTACTAAAATGGTATCCATTCAAGGGTTTTGTTTTAAAGATGGTTCTTTTTCTTTTCTGGACTTAGGCAGGTTGTTGGTATATTTGGTTTTACTGGTGAAGATCATATTGGAAAGATCAGTTTTCCGCCCGTCCAGGTTAGTTGTAACACCCGGAATTTTTTTTAGATAAAATATAAAATTCTAGAAAATGCGTGTTTTAAAAGGGTTATAGGTTGGTTGATGAAAAAGATCAAAGCTATGCGTCGGAAATCAAGTTTGGGAGTTTCGGGGTAACTTAAATGGCTCGTGCTAGTTGCGGCTGAGCTAACCCACGCCACTAAGTGGCTTTACACTCTGTTTGGCTAGGGCCAGTTACCAATGCCAGTTACGAAATGTAACTAGCTTCACAACTAGCGTCAGAGTATGTTTGGTCAAAATAGAGCCGCGTGAGTTACCAATGCTAGTTACGAAATGTAACTAGCTTCGCAACTAGCGTCAGAGTCTGTTTGGTCAAGAGGGAGCCGCGTGAGTTACCAATGCCAGTTACGAACGTAACTGGCGTCCATATCTGGCGTCCAGCACTGATCAGTTTTTATAACATCCGTTTTTCTTGACTTTCACACTCATTTTTCACCAAAAACCTTCTCCTCCACACTAATGGCGATTTTAATGCTTTGAACCACCATTCTAACCAACTTGGGAGCATTTATTGAGCATCTAGCTTGGGGATTTCGGTTTGGAGCTCAAGTGTTCGAGTTCTTCTTCTACTTCATCTTCTCCACCAAGTTCCACCATTTTCATCCATTTTAGGAGATTTTCTAGGGTTTTCCTAACCCTAGCTATGTGAGTTCAAATCTAAACTTATGAACTCAAATACTTGTTGTAAATGTAGTATTTTGCTGATTCTTAAACTTGGTTTCAAGTAGTTGTGTATTTGAGTAAGTTTGGAAGTTTTAGGTCAAAATGAGGGTTTTGAGTATGTTATTGTAGGTGATGAAATGAGCATCATAAATGGTTTAAAATACTTGGAAAGGTTATAAAATGAAATAATCTTTGGTTTTGAAACTCAAAATGATTGACCTAGTTTTTGGTAAAACTTGGATTTGGAAGGAAATGGTTTATTGAAAGGGTTTTCAAGGTTGGAAAACTAGTAATACGTCTCGTTGATGTATTTGGTCGTAGGGCTAGTATGTATTGGATCTATAGGCATATAGTCGGTTTAAAACGGGATTGTTGTCCCTTTTTGGTAGCATAGAAGTCATCGGGGGCCCTTACCGTTGGGTATAATGCCGGATCATTACCGGATGCCATTGACTCTATGCATGCGCAATTTGGGGTCATCAGGGGGCCGTGTACTAAGGTGCATAATCGGTTATAGACCGGTTGCCAGTGACCATTGCGCGGGCTTTCGTAAGAAGTCATTGGGGGCCGTGTACTAAGGTGCATAATCGGTCATTGACCGGTTGCCATTGGCTCTTACAGTTAGCTCAAATATCGTGTAGTGACCTACTTCTGGTATCCGTCACTAAGGATGGAACACCGGGTCTCCCCCGGTTGTTTTTAAAAGATCCTTGCTCATCAAGAGTAAGTTATTTCAAGTGAAGTTGAATGGGATAAACGCACTGTATCTTATCTTTTAAATATTTTAACTGCCTTATCCGTTTAACTGTTTGTTCTCACTAGGCGTAAGCCTAACACTTGATTTAAATGTGGTTTTGCAGGTAAACAAGTTGACGGGGCTCTTTAGAGAAGAGCGGGTTGATGTGTCGAGAGAGAGGACACCTTTTTGGAGATATGCTCATAGAGCATATACATAGTTGGAGCAATAGAATATTCTTTTGAGGATATTAGTAACACCCAATTGTAATCTATAGTCTAAATAGCATAGATTATTAGGTTGTTATTTTAATATCCATGTTTAGATGTAAACTTTCATACTCCATCCCCACTTATTGGGTGATTTTATTTATATTCCGCATGTTATTTCGGTCCAATTTTACTCTAAATTTTAGGGTGTTACAAGTTCGTATCAGAGCTCTAGTTTAAGCGAACTAGGTGTGAATTTAAGATGCCTAGACTTAAGCTGAGACTTTAAGTGTGGATTTGTGAGATATGGGTAGACACCATTAAGTAGGGGTGAGCAATTGACCCATAAGAAACTGCCCGAACCGGAACCGAACCGGGACCGGGACCGGCACCAGTATTGCCCAATCGGTCAGGTTTTCGGTTCTCCAAATCCTCCATTTTCGGTTCCGGTTCCAAACCGGTTTCGGTGCCGGTTTTTCGGGTAATTAACCGGGACCGGCCCGGAAGTTTAAGTGACCAATTAATTTCGTTATAATTTAAGGTAATTACTACTTTTTTTTAGTCTTTTATAATTTGTTTATAAAATAATGTCATTATAATTTAATTCTTTTGTTGTTAAACATATTGGCAATACAAATTTCAACAATGGCGTCCGAGTCCGCGTTTAGCACTAGTGGTAGAGTTTTAAATGAGCATCGAGCTAGTTAGTCAATGTTGATAGTTGAAAATTTGTTGTGTAGGGGTGAGCAATTGACCCATAAGAACCGGCCCGAACCGGAACCGAACCGGGACCGGGACCCTGTTGGTTGCTCCCTCAACTTCATTACGCGATCGGGTTCGCGTGTTCACCATCTTAGTCTGTCAAGATGATAGAGTAGGAATAAGACAAAATTAACATAAATACGTATAACACATTTGTCAATCATCGCAACAAAAGGAAAACGAGCATTGTCCGCTTAAAGTCTCAGCTTAAGTCTATGCGTCTTAAATTCACACCTAGTTCGCTTAAACTAGAGCTCTGATACCAACTTGTAACACCTAACACCCTGCCTTACCACGACACAATATTGTCCGCTTTGGCCTAAGACGCACGGATTTGTTTCTAGCGACCTGGCGAGGACTTCCCAGGGGGTCACCTATCCTGGTACTACTCCCACCCAAGCACGCTTAACCACAGAGTTCCAAGAACCTTCCTTGCGTGTGGCCCCAAAACGCGTTGTGTTTAAGAAGGCCAAGGTTTACTTATGAACCCAGCATCACTCCTGTCCACGGCCGATATGGGATCTGCCTAAGGTGTTACAAACACCCCCCCCTTAGGGACTCATCGTCCTCGATGAGGTTTTCCCCATATCCCGAACGACACAGGAGTGGCTCTGATACCATTTGTAACACCCCGTCTTACCACGACACAATATTGTCCGCTTTGGCCTAAGCCGCACGGATTTGTTTCTAGCGACCTGGCGAGGACTTCCCAGGGGGTCACCCATCCTGGTACTACTCCCACCCAAGTGACCCCATCCTGGTACTACTCCCACCCAAGCACGCTTAACCACAGAGTTCCAAGAACCTTCCTTGTTTGTGGCCCCAAAACGCGTTGTGTTTAGGAAGGCCAAGGTTTACTTATGAACCCAGCATCACTCCTGTCCACGGCCGATATGGGATCTGCCTAAGGTGTTACATAACATTCAGCTATAACCGTCATTTTTTTCTTCTTTTGGTAAAAGGTGTTCAACAAATTTTGTAATTAGTCAATCTCTGTAGGTCTAACATGCTTTTTTTGCAGGCTGTTCCATTATTCCCGAGCTCATTTCCACACTTATTTTCTAGAAAAGATAAACTCTGCTGCTTGATTCCATGTGCTATTGATCAGGTTAGCTTTTGGCCGTATCCATGTCTATACTAGTTCCGTTCTTTATTTTCTATCTTAGTTCAAAAACTGTACATTGTTTTTGGAAGTATTTATTTCTTTATATGCGTAAAACTCACACACTCTCCTCACCTTTGGTTAGGTTTGAGCTACTGACCTTTGGTATTGTTAAATATATATATTTGTTTTTTTTTCTTTATATATATGCTGCTAGTATCTCTCTAATTTAAGTGTGGTTATGGCTCCAGGATCCTTATTTCAGGATGACACGAGATTTGCTCCTCGGTTGGGATATAGCAAACCTGCACTGATCGAGTCGTTATTCTTTCCAGCCCTTCAGGTACCTGTATAAAGCTTTTTTGGTCAGGAACTTTTTCTTGCATTTTGTTCATATCGTAGATATGCATTTATAGATGCAACTGTTTATGATGTGTGTGTTTGTTAAATGTTACAGGGAGAGACAGGAAAAATGTCTGCAAGTGATGCCAATTCCGCAATATATGTGACTGACTCTCAAAAAGATATCAAGTACAAGGTTTTTGAAATTCTGTGTCCTTTTAACTTCCATTGCATAAATTTTATATAGTGGAATGTCAATTTGCAAATGGGCTTTTTACCTTATGCATCTAATTGTATCAACTTCTTCTTTGATAATCGTAATATTGGCAATTCCGCATACATTCATAAAATGTCATATCTTAATTCTTTTCTTTGAGTTTATCACATTTAAAGTTTAGGTCAATTTTTCGTAGACATGCATATAGTAGCTACTTCTCTTACCGGTAAAGTAAGCTGATAAATATATGCATGTATTGTACAGGTGAACAAATATGCATTTTCAGGCGGGCAAGATTCAGTTGAGAATCATAGAAAATTTGGAGCGAATCTTGAGGTATACAAATAATTTCTACCAAAAACCAACATACTATCTTTTTACAATATGATATATGATGCTATTGACTTTTCCCAAGATTCTTTTATTGGAAAATTGACAACTAGGATTAATTTTCTTAGAATAACTACAAAATCAAAAGGTTGGTGATATACTAATAGCGATCTCAATATCAGTTTTTATTTATTTATTTTGCATATGTGGTACCTGTGCTTATCTTAGTTTTGTGGATGTTGTGTAGGTGGATATACCTTTCAAATACCTTAGTTTCTTCTTGGAGGATGATGATGAACTTGAACATATTCGCAAGGTAAGAAACAAAAACTATATCATCAATTTGATGTATATCCTTCTTTAAATAGTTGTAAATATATGAAAAGTGAGTATTAATAATATTATCATTTTTTACTGTTTTTAGGAGTATATATGGTTCAGGACGCATGCTTACAGGTGAAGTGAAGAAGAGACTAGTTGAAGTTTTAACAGAAATAGTGGAAAGACACCGTGCAGCTAGGGCCACTGTGACTGATGAGGTAGTATTTTTACATGTTTACTTTTCTAAATAATAACGCTACAAATACGGTTTTCATTTTTTGCAATGAGATATTTCTAAATAATTATTATTATGTTTTGATGCAGATGGTTGATGCGTTCATGGCGGTAAGACCGCTCCCAAATATGTTCAACTGAATGTATGAAGATAACCTATGTCATTTACTTATTAAATTTCTTGTTGAGATGAATTTGTTTGCAAAAATGATGGATGTTAAAACAAGGAAGGGGAAATTCGTTTCTTGTTTTGTATAACACCTAGATTGCTTATTTTTTATGTCAGTTTTTCAATTTTTAATTTTTGAAGAGTTTAGTTTTGGTTTGTTACTTTTTTTTACAACAAATCAGACGTATTTACAAAGCCATAAAGTCCTATTTACATTTCTGTCTTCCAAGTTAATCCTTGCCTTTTGGACGGTTTGTGTTCAAGTCTTTTTTTTTTCCAAATTTTTCAGAAGCATAATAAGCCTGAAATTGGAAGCTAAAAAAAGAAACTTTTCGGAAGCATAATAAACCAACTCTTTATGTAAAGAGAAACTTGTGTTATTAAAGTAGTTTCAATGGACAGTGAAAGAAAAGATACAATAGAATATACCTTTTGAGAAAGTAATTTTTGCCACAACAACAGTGAAGATTACAAAAATGTCAACAATTACTTGCTTAATTATTATATATACAACTATGCCTCGTTATTTGATAAAAATGATTTCGTTCTTCTATTTAATAGAAAGTATGAAAATACTATAAAATCTGTAACATCAATGCACTGGTACGATATATTAACACCCGAGGCAACTCGTTTCTATGGCGGATAGATGATGTGCTCCATCCTACAATATTGTCTGTATATAGTGGTTTGAGTTGAGAATTCATATGTGATTGATGGTAAGTTAAATTCATACAAAAGTAATCTATCAAGTCTTTAACCATCTAGAGGGGGCTGCCCCCGAGCCTTATCAGTTAAAATCAAAAATTAAGTGTCTTCCATGAGACTTTCTCAACAAAAATAGTTGAAATGTGAATACATTGTGATATTGATTATTGATGGTGATAACAAGAGGTAAGGAGATCAGTGGTTCAAACCTCACCAAAGTTGAGGAGAGTGTGTGAGTTTATTTGTTTGTTGCAATTATCGTATATAAATATTATATACTTCAAAAAAAGAAAAAAAAGAGGTAACTGTTATAAAGTTGATATCTATACTATATTATAAAGCATTTGGCCAAAAACTCTTAAAAACAATCTTTTAAGCGTTAGGTACTGTTAATTAATGTTAATTACTTAATTTTCAAGATTACAAGTAGATGATGCGAAAGTACAACTTATTAAAACGGCATTTTTGAATTTGTATAACTAACTACAGATAATTATGATCAAATACAGGATAAACATCTAATTTTAAATATAAAAAATTTAAAATATAATTAAGATAATTATCAAGTTTAATTATTGTCTTTATCAAAAGTTATATTATCAAAACAAAAATAAATTACTTTGTTATTAAACCCAAAATAAAGTATGATAAAAAAAATTGAATTAAAGAAATTACATAAAAAAATGGAACTTTTAATTGAAACATTAAAATCGTTTTCTTAAAACCATTAGAACATCGATAGAGACAAAAATTAAAATGAAACCTAAAATCCAGATGTATCTCGCTGCATTGCACGAGTACCTTTCTAGTTTTTTTATTAGCAATATCTCATAGTTTAGGATATGATTTCAAGCCATGAAATTGAAATCAAAATTTATAACTCACTTGTTGATGTCCTCCTGTATCTATACCAAGATGTGGAGTAATCAAATTTATTTATACTATAGGCACTAGGAGTTGGTTCATTTACAAACTAGATCAATTCTACAAACTCGTACAAACCAAGTTAAAAATATTTTTTTCATGATTTTTTTTATCAAATGCTATGATTTAAGATGTTATTACATATATGTTTGTTTCGTAATGTAAAAGTTTCACATGTATTTGTTTTCATAAGTTCAAAGTTTCACATGCATTTGTTTCATAATGTATTTTTTCACAAGATGAAACAAACATATATGTAATAACATTTTAAATCATAGCATTTGATGAAAAAAATCATGAAAAAATTATTTTTAACTTGGTTTGTACGAGTTTGTAGGATTGGTGTAGTTTGTAAATGAACCACCATCATAGGCACTAATCCAAATCCAACAATTCTTCCTCTAGAGATATATGCTTATTAGATGCTTTCACTTGTTGACATGCTAATTTTGTTGAATCTTTATAACAGAGATCACATAAATCATTTAAGATTCTAATTTATCTTAATTCAACATAAAATCATATGTGACTTGGATGAAGGAAGGAAGAATCGATAAGCAACATAAAATCATGTGTATAATTGAATCAAGGAATTTCAAAATCAGTAAGATAGTAACTTGGATTTATTGATCGATTACAACCAAACGGTGAGCAAAAAAAGACGAGTGGCCGAATTCTACAGCAATTCTTCAAGAACTTAATAAAAAGAATAATCCAATTAAAAAAGAAATTGCATAAAGCTTAAATGGAATTAAATACAATTTGTCAATATTCTTTTGGTAAAAAATCATATCCCAATTTAATAGGGATATAGGATCCCTTAAGAATAAGTCCACCAATTAAAAGTCACAATTACCTTTTTTTAATTAAAAATTAATGACTATAAACTAAAATTTTGATTTAATTAGATGGTTGGTCAGAATTTCCTTCTCACAAAACAATTACCTTCTTGCATGATCTTCCCAATATTATATAATGTCTGTTTGAATTATAAACCATCTAATTTTAACAAACTATATAAACTATAATATTATGAAACAATAAAGATATCATGGATGATTAATTAATTATGGTTGAGACTTGAGATATGTATGAAAGATGATAAGATTTATGAAGATTATTAGTTTATATTAAAAACAAAATGTATAGTAATCAAATATTTATTAGATGAAGTAATAAAATTGATTTATTTAGTTTAGTTGGTATGCATGCATGCATGCCTGTATAAGTTGTTATTTAATTATCTGGAAAAAGGGAAACAAAATCCTTTTAATTATTGAGATTTGATTTTGTATAAATATATAGACATGTAATTTGTATCAAGTTGAAATATAATTGACTTGATGCTATCAAATAAAATTAGGGTTTTGAAATCCTCCGACCACCGTCCGGCCACCACATCCCTCGATCATCGACGACCAGCCTCTATTCTCTCTATTAATTCTGACTGAACTGAACGACTGAATCCTCTGGTAATTGTTTGTTTCTTCCATTCCATTCTTGCTAGACCTAGACCTAGTCAGTTCAATTGGTATTATTTGCTATTTTTCTTAATTAACCTTTCAAAGTTGAAACGTATTTGCTAATATAGTCACCTACTACTGCCAATTACTTGCTCTATGTTATTGTTGATGATTTTATTATAAACTAGTTTTACACCTACACCTACTCTGTTTTATTAATAATCAAATGGAAGTTGTTTTACCTTTTGATTTCGTGTTTGGATTTATTTAAGATCTTATTTGGTTGTTTGATTCATCACTTGATTTCATTCATTCATTCTGGATCTGTGATGCCATTATTAGATTTCCACCCATCACATTCTGATGGAGAAGAAGGAAAACGAGACATGAAGATCAGGTTGTGAATCCATGGGAAGTATCTGCTAAAGGCACTGGCAAGATTGACTATGACAAACTCATTGATCAATTTGGTTGTCAAAGGCTCGACAAAACCTTTGTTGATCGAGTTTTTCGCCTAACTTGTCGTTCTCCTCATATCTTTCTGCGCCGCAACGTTTTCTTTGCTCACAGGTATCTTATCTTATCTTTATCTTATTCATAAGCCATTGAGTTAGGAGATACCCAACTCCAATTTGTAGTGGTATATATGAATGAATTCATGTGGATTATGTCAATCTAGGAAACTAGCGATTTTGTATATTATATGCAAGTTAAAATCAAAGTTTACCTGTTGAACACTTTCTTTTTCGGCATCCAAAAATGGTTATACCATTTTTCATAATTCATAGTACCGAAAGTTTCATAGGCTTAAGAAGGGGTGATTGAAATTAGCTTTACAAGTGGGTTTTGAATACCCAAATGCAAATGTATCTTATATGGTAAAACGACTTCTTAAATTAATATTTGATGTAGGCATAACTTGTTTAGTTGTAGTTGTACCCACTATTAAGTTTTGATTTATGTATTTGTATCTATTATGCAACAGGGACTTTAATGAGATTTTGGATGCTTATGAACGCGGGGAGAAGTTCTATAACTGGCAGAGGACCTTCATCCGAAGCTTTGCATTTGGGGCTTCTCGTTCCTTTCATGTTCTCCAAGTACGTTCTTTATCTCAATCATGCACATCAAGTACAAAGATCATTAACCCTATTCGTTTTACAAATCATTCCATTGATTTTGGGGAAAAAACATAATAACATTGTTCTCTCCGGTGTAGAAAAGAAAGAGATACTTCCAGACGCATAGTCTTTAATTATAGCATTCTTAGCTAATGATCCGAATTTCAAGTAAAGTGGAAAGTCCCATATCTTTTTTATGGTCTTGAGATAGAAATAGATATCTTTTATTTGAGATGGTTTTAAACCCCATCTCATTCTCTCACTTGGAATAGTGAAACTATTATTATTATTTATTATGGTTAGAAATGGGAGAGTATGATCAAACACATGCTTGCAGATATTTGCAGGAGGCTTTCAAAGTTCCTGTAGTGATACAACTATCGGATGATGAAAAATGCACGTGGAAGAATCTTTCTGTCGAGGAGTCCAAGAGACTTGCTCGTGAGAATGCCAAAGATATAATTGCTTGTGGATTTGACATCTCAAGGACCTTTATCTTCTCAGATTTTGATTATGTTAGTGGGTAAGCGGTGTGGGATATGTGTATTTTGACTTTATGGAAAACAAAAATACAAGATTTTCTTGCTTTTTTTAATATCTTGTATTGGCTTTGGCTTGTTATGTCTCTGATGTGAGAAACTTGTGTGCAGTGCCTTTTTTGAGAACATGGTAAAGGTTGCAAAGTGTGTCACATATAATAAGGCGAGTATTATTTTTATTAGTCAAGTGTTTCTAAGATGGTATCCATTCAATACTTGTTTTAAAGATGGTTGTTTTTCTTTTCTGGACTTGGGCAGGCTGTTGGTATATTCGGTTTTACTGGTGAAGATTATATTGGAAAGATCAGTTTTCTGCCAGTCCAGGTTAGTATTTTCCATTCTATCAAGTCTGATATCTTTATATAATAACATTCAGCTATATTTAACAAATTTTGTAATAAGTCAATCTCTGTAGGTCTAACATGCTTTTTTCTGCAGGCTGTTCCATCATTCCCGAGCTCATTTCCACACTTGTTTTCTGGAAAAGATAAACTCCGCTGCTTGATTCCATGTGCTATTGATCAGGTTATACTTGTTCCTTTGGTATTGTTATATATATATATATATATATATATTACATATTTGCTTCTAGTATCTCTCCAATTTAAGTTTTGTTATTGGTCCAGGATCCTTATTTCAGGATGACACGAGATGTTGCTCCTCGGTTGGGTTATAAGAAGCCTGCGGTAATTGAGTCATTATTTTTTCCAGCCCTTCAGGTACTTATGTCATGGGCATTGAGCTTTTTTTGGTTAGAAACTATTTTTTGCATTTTATTCATATAGTAACTCTGCATTTATGCGTCTGTTTATGATGCGATGCAGGAAGAGACAGGCAAAATGTCCGCAAGTGATGCCAATTCTGCAATATATGTGACCGACTCTCAAAAAGATATTAAGTACAAGGTTTTTGAAATTTTGTGTCCTTTTTAACTTCCATTGCATAGAAAAGTTTAAGTTTGCATAAATTTTATATAGTGGAATGTCAATTTGCAAATGCATCTAATAGTATCAAGTGCTTCATTGATAATCCGTCATACTGGTAAAGTAAGCTGATTATATATATATATATATATGTATGTATTGTACAGGTGAACAAGTATGCATTCTCAAGAGGGCAAGATTCTGTTGAGAATCATAGAAAATATGGAGCGAATCTTGAGGTATACAAATAATTTCTAGCATAAATCAACATACTATCTTTTTCCAATATGAATTGATATATGATTCTCTTATTTTGTCATTATTGAAAAATTGGTTACTTTTCTTTTTATAGCTACAAAATCAAAAGGTTGGTGATATATTAATAGCGATCTCGATATCAGTTTTTTTTTTTGCATATGTGGTACCTGTGCTTATCTTAGTTTGTGGATGTTGTGTAGGTGGACATACCTTTCAAATACCTTAGTTTCTTCTTGGAGGATGATGATGAACTTGAACATATTCGGAAGGTAAGAAACACAAACTATATATCATCCATTGATATCTTTCTTTAAATAGTTGTAAAGATATGAACAGTGTGTATTAATAATATTATCATTTTTTACTGTTTTTAGGAGTATGGTTCAGGACGCATGCTTACAGGTGAAGTGAAGAAGAGACTAGTTGAAGTTTTAACAGAAATAGTGGAAAGACACCGTGCAGCTAGGGCTGCTGTTACTGATGAGGTATTAATTTTTACATGTTTACTTTTCTAAATAATAACACTACAAATACGGTTTTGATATTTGACATTTTTATTATTATTATTATTATTATTATTATTATTATTATTATTATTATTGTTATGTTGTTTTGATGCAGATGGTTGATGCGTTCATGGCGGTAAGACCGCTCCCATATATGTTCGGCTGAATATATGAAGATAACTCATGTCATTTACTTACTAAAATTCTTGTTTAGATGAATTTGTCTGCAAAAATCATGGATGTTGAAACAATTTTGTACAACACCTTGATTGCTTATTTTTTATTTTTATTTTTATTTTTCAAGAACAAATCATGAGCTGTTCCTCTTGTCTTTTAAGAGCATCTCCGAGAGCTATGGTATATTTTCTCTAAAATAGAGTAAAAAAGTCAAAATCTGTAAACAAAATTACTCCCAACTCCAAGAGTTATGCTATTTTAGAGATTATATTATTTATTATATTATTAAAAAATCAATATATTAATAAAATATTTATTTTTTTCTCCTATACATTTTATTTCAATGTCTTCTATTGGGTGAAAGGATTAAAATAATATTTCTCTTTCTCAAAAAGTAGATTTTAGAGATTTCTTCAAATTTGGAGATTGTTATCTCCTCTCTCCCATTCTTTCTATTTTAGCATACAATATAGCATAGCTCTCTAAACCCTAAACCCTAAATCTCTATTTTTTTCACTTTACATAGCTCTTGTTGATGCTCTAAGAGTTTAGTTTTAGTTGATAAGTTACGTTTTTTACAACAAATCAGACATGCTTACAAAGTCGTAAAATCCTATTTATATTTCTGTCTTCTAAGTTAATCCTACTTTTTTTCTCTTTCTGAAAGCAGTTAATCCTATTTCCTAATTAATAAAATACAAAGCAATTATCCCATAACTTTCACAATAAATTTACAAAAGGTTGTGTAAAAGTTCTTCATTCAACTCCCAGAAGGATGAGTCTAAATGATCCTTACAAATTTCCTAACACAAATGTCAAAATGAAGCTATTTTTACTTTTTCCAAGATATTGATTTGACCCTAAAGAAGTCATAATAGTACAACACATAGAAGTCAGATAGATATGAACATTCCAATAAAAGAGAAATTTGACACTTGATAAATAGACAATGAATATTTGGACAATGTTTTACAGCCAATCAAAGACATTGTGATTGATAATGATACAACAACAAATGAAGATTACAAAAATGGCAGCAGCAAATACTTACTTGCTTACTTAATACTTATATATACAACTACAAGTGCCTCATTATTCGATAAAAATGATTATCTTCTTCTATTTAATAGATAACAAACACGAAAAGTTATGTGTTACCTCGTGTCCATCCTAACTACAGACGAAAATTGTCAACGAGATGTTGTATAATATCAGCACCATCAGAATTCATCCAAGGAGTGTTTACCTAAACAACAAACAATTCACATGTGATGATTTACATTTATATATATATATATATATGTGTGTGTGTGTGTGTTTAAATAATATTAACTAATGCTACTGTTAAATGTTAATGTTATCATATGATTACTTGCCTGGATTGTGTTGTGGGCAAAGTATCTTTGTTTACTTCCTTTAAAGCTAACATCAATTCTTTCCCAATTTATTTTAGTCAACTCTCTGATCATTGCTTCTGCAGTTGCAAAATTATTAATGAAATGCCAAATGAAACAAGAAATGAATCAAAAGATTGGATTACCTTCCATGGAGGCTCTGGCTGTTTTAAAACTATTCACTTGTGATTTCATACTCATAGACCCTTCTTCTTTTATGTTATTTGTTTTATCTCCCTTTAAAATATGGGGGTATTTACCACTTCTTAAAAGACGTTTACGCTGAAATGAGATACACGGTAATTAACAAGGTGCAAAAATACTATAAAATTTGAAATATCAATGCACAAGTATGATATTGATACCTGAGGAAGCTCGTTTCTACGGCGGATAGATGATGTGCTCCATCCCACAATGTCTGTATATAGTGGTTTGAGTTGAGAAAAACGAATTCACATGTGAATAAGATTGATGGGCATGATACAATCACAATTCACAATTGTCTTGGGGAAGAACTAAGAAGGCATATTATATTTTTTTTAAATCTTTGTAACATATGCATTTAGGTGATTAGCATGCCAATCGTATCGGTGTCACATTGTGCCCAAAATAAGTATTTTTAAGACCTTCTTGAGATGCTATAAAGTAATACAGAGTCTGCAAGAGTTGCAATAGAAATAGGATACGGTCAAAATGGGCATTTGCATAGACAACATGGTGCTTGAATGACTGCAATGCAGAACTGCATATAGCAAGAAAACAAAGGTATAATTAAATTTAGTGTTTAATGCAATTGATAGCAAGTTAAATTCATATAAAAGTAAATCTATGAAGGCTTACAAAAACTTTAAGTCTTCACAATCTTTGACCATCTGAAGCAAAAGAGGGGGCTGCCCCTGAGCCTTATCAGTTAAAAATAAGTGTCTTCCTGTTCTTCCAAGAACCCATGATATAAGATGAGCTACTTTCTCAACAGTGTTGGATCCGCCAAACATTGGGACCTAATGGAATAAAAAAACAGTTAAAATTTTGATTCTTGATAACGATAACAATAACAATAGGCAACTGTTATAAAACTTATTATCTTTTCCAAGCCATCATATTGAAATCAAACATTAAAACTCACTTGTCGATGTCCTCCTGTACCAAGATGTGGAGTGGCAACAGTTATAAAGTTTATAGGCACTAATCCAGCAATTCTTCCACTAGAGATAAGCTCTGAATGTTGCTTATTAGATGTATCAATTTTAGGGTCTCCATTTTCTTGAGATGCTAATTTTGTTGAATCTTGTGTGTAAAGCTTAGCAATAGCGTATCTTGCTACCAAGCCACCAAGTGAGTGACCGATAAAAGATATCTTTTGAAGACCAGGATGACGCTTTATAACAGATGTCACCTGCAAAAAACATAAATCATTTCAGATTCTTTATTTTTTGTATCACACCCCAATGAAGGAATTCCATGGATTTTTAGCAATAATTATTAAAGGTAGCAGGAAAAAAAGAAGATAACCAACCTCGTTCGCTAATCTGTTTCCCATCACATCAACACCATTAAATGTCAATAATGAAGAATTACGTTCACTGCCTGTACATAGCACATTGACCCAAAACCATATGGTGTTACAATGTGGCTTAGAAGAGAATCAAGGATGCCAAAAGTTAAGTTTAATGCCGTCTGTATCATGAAAAGGCGTCAAATTTTGCAATCTAGATGCTATTTCAAGAAAATTGTTTTGACAGCAACGCATATGACTACAAGCTAAATTAACAAATATATATACATATATATCTTTATCTGGTCTTCAAGCAGAAGATGATAAAGGTTTCTTGATCCTCCAGAATTGGCAGATATTCTTGATGCATATCTTTTCATTGTGATTATAGAAAACTATAAATAGAGAGAAGTAACCGCTTACAGTGAACAATAAGATCCTCAGGATAGGTCTTCAAGAACTGTTTTGCAGCATATCTCCAATTATGAGCACTGCAAGAAGAAAAAAGAATTTAGAAACATTGTTATGATGAAAAGTAGAGGCCGAATCATGGTAGCAAACAAACTAGTTAATCATAAATCCATTTTTTTACAGAAAGATTTTATTATCATTCACAAATTTATGTATACATTGTCATTCTTAACAAGCTCAACATGGGACCTTTGTTTCCTTTTCCTTTCTTCTTCTTCTTCTTCTTCTTACTGTCATGAATTCAAATTTTACAGAAGATTTTATTATCTATGTTAGCGCCTATTGTCACCAATCAGCAGCATTTCTTTAGGTTACTCAACATCCACACAAACTGAAGAGCTTTTTCAACTGTCATTATCATTTATACTTAATTAACTTGTATTCCCAATAGTGCTGGAAGTTTGATGAATCTACTAAACCTAATGATAAATAAAACCAAAATTCATTTTCCAAGTCAAATTCAGAGATAATTATCATATGAAACATTTTTCTAAACAGACGTAGTTGTAATTAATTTGAAGGCATTTGTTTGATAAACAGAGATAAGAGAGATCTATCCATCAGAATCTAAGATGTTTTAATATGGAGTTGAGAGTATACCTTCCAATCAAACCATTAACCATAACGAGGAGGTGAGTAGGAGAGTGATTTTTGTCGGCAGAAGCAGACTTCATATCGACGTTACCATTTCCGTCAAGCTCATCGACGGTGGGGTATCCATGGTCCGATGATCGGAAACAACTCAATTTGTTGACGATCAGTGATCTTCTTCTGATGCTTCTCTTGGTCTTCTTCTTCATCCTCTTGTTGTTACTAACATCATCTGATGGCTTCATTTGTTGCAAATTTTTGTGTGACTCCATTGATTCCAACGCAAAGTAATCAAATGTATGTATATATATATATTATATATATATATATATGTATGATTAGGGGAATGAAACTGGTTCAAAAGTTAGGATTGATTGATGGATTTCAACAGGAATTCATGTTGACTAGTCAAAGTCAAAAAATGTCATTCAGATGAGATGAGGTTCTAGAAATTGGAAATTTTGGCAAGTTTTGGGTTTATAATTATTGCATTTCGTTATATAAATGGAAATGCACCTAAAATACTTTCCCTTTACTCATTTTTTATTTTTAATATTCAAATAAAAATGTGTTTATATAACTCACGTGTTAACCACTCACTTTTATTTTTATTATTTTCTTCAACCTTTTCTTTTCTTTTAATTATTTTCAAACTAAATTCATAAGTTTTTTTTTTGGGTGTTCCTAAAATAACCGAAATACATAAAGAAAAGAAAAATCAAGTCTTTTTGTATTTTCAAATTGATACTAATGTCGTCACGAGGAAATAAAACATATTATTGTTATTGGTTGGTTATTTTAGAACATTGTCGAGAATTTCATAATTTGACAATTTACATTGGTTCTTTTTGTATTTTTGTAAAAATATGGGTCTCACCTCTAACATTAATTATAAATGAGGAATTATTTTGATGATTTAGCTTATAGTTTGGTATTTTTTTCACCTTTTTTTATCTATTTTGGTCATTTTAAATAATACCCAAGTTTTTTTTCTTTCGGACTTAGGGAATGGGGAAGAAAACCAACGTGAACGCCAAAACTTGTAAAGAGGTAACATGTTTTACACGATATGATTCATGAATTTTATGTGAACATCTGTTCCGTATTTAATTTGTTTTCTATTTAATGTTTGTTTAGTGTTTTTAATTTGTTGATTTTTTTAAACAATGTAAATATTAGGGTTGTAGATGAATTGGATGAAAAAAAACTGATATGGTTAATTCGGTATGGAAAAACTCACGTTTGTTCGGATCTAACAAAGTAAAGATCGAATTGGATTGACAGCCTGGTTTAGTCCAAGACTGATTTGAAAGAACACGAGTTAATTTATCTGTTGCTCGACACTGAATACATCACTTACAAAGATAAAGATATCAATGATGAACATGCGTTATTTTGAATCTCAAATTGGAGCAAGTGTTTTGGTGTTTTCAAATCTTTCGTAGATGAAGTAAAGTCACTGGAATTATAAGAGAAAGATGGCTTTCTTAAAATAACACTTGAAGTGATAATATTAAACCCAACAAAAAGTCTGATTGAAAGCTTCCAGACGTCCAAATTGTCAATTCGTCAAAAATTGATCGTTGATATGATGCAAATTTTGTCAAGTTGTAAAAGTTGGGATTGAAACTGTTTTGTCGATCAAATTGAGTTCAAACATTTTGTTTTGAGATTTTTTATGAAAAAGATTAGACACATGCTAATACCTTAAAAATAACTTTTGACTCTTTAAAAAATAGTTGGATCTAATTTCGAAAATTTCTGTATTTGTTTTCTTACAAACTGTAACACCCTAAAAGTTAGAGTAAAATTAAACCGAAATGTAAATGCGGAAATATAAAAAATCACCCAATAGATGGGGAAAGAGTATAGAAGTTACATCTAAAAATGGAATACTAAAACAACAACCTAATAATCTACATGGTACAGTACATAGATTAGACTCAGGAGTTGCTAATATTTCTCAAAATAATCTTTCTAGTATTTTCAATAATTACACCATAATGTGTAATCCCAAAAAGAGTGCCTTCACCGGCACGCCACACCGCTCCTCTCTAAGAAGCCCTCTTAGCCCGATCATCTGCTAAACAAGGCATTTAAGAACAAGTGTTAGGCATACGTCTAGTGAGAACAAATAGTTAAATGGATAAAGTCGTAAAACATTTAATTAAAAGAGTGAAAGAATTCAACCCAATTAACTCAATTTGAAAGCTTACTCTTGGTGAGTAAGGTCCTTTTAAAGGCAACCGGGGGATACCGGATCATACCATCTTTTGGTGACGGATACAAAAGTAGGTCACTGCTTGATGTTGGCTTAACAAAGAAATCAATGGCAATTGGAAACCACCAATTAATGTAAATGCATCTAAAGCCTCCGATGATTCCAATAAAAGCCTGTGTTAGGAGTCAATGACAATTGATGACAACCAATTAATGTAACAACATCTAAAGCCTCCGATGACCCTAATTCGGCACGTTTGCAAGAGTCAATGGCAATTGGTAACGACCAATTAATATAATAATATCTAAAGCCTCCGATGACTTGAACGAATATAAAGGTGGATTACAATCACGAAACAAAACCGACTAAATGCCTATGGATCCATTACATGTTAGTCTACAAATCAACTACATCAAACGAGACGTATTGATAGTTTTCCATTTACCGAACCTTTATATAAATGTTTCCCTTTGAAATATGAACTTTACCATAAATTAGGTCGAATAGTTTTAGTTCCATAATCAAAGATTTTCTCATCTAAAGACATTTCCAAGTAAGATAAAACTATTTAAATTACTCATTTCATAACCAAGATCAAAATCCCCAAAATCCTCATTTTGACCTAAAATACCCCAAACTTAACTAAATGCAATAATACTTGAAATCATAACTTTAAAAGAGTAAACATTAGCATTTAGAACAAGTATTAGGTTTGTAAAGGGTTGGAAATGAACTCACGAGGCTAAGGTTAGGAAAAGCCTAAAAATCTCCAAAAGATGAAGATGGAGAGACTCGGTGAAGAAATGCGAAGAACACAACTAGACGAAGCTTGGATCTTGAATCTTCAACCCTTAAGTAGCAATAAATAACTTGGTTGGACTAGATTGGAGCAATAGATGCTCAAGGTCCGTTCTTGAGGAAAAATGGAGAGAACACGTAACTTGTGAAGTGTGTTGGTGTAAAACTGTAAATGAGGTAGAGTCTGCTTAAATGCGTCCATCAGCATCAGATGGAGACCTGGGCCACTTTACAGGCGCCCTATGTCGCACCATCCTTAGTCGCCCGACCCTTGTGTGCCGCCCAGACACGGCACGACATCAACTCACACGCCGTAAGTAGCCTCACATGTCGCATGGCACCTCGACGTCGCTCATACCAAACCGACGTCACTCATACCAAGCCGTGCCTACCTTCGTGCGGCTTACGCCACCTCACACGCCGCCCGCGTCACATGCCGCCTAAACCAACCCGGGTGTCCTTTTCCATGCTCCTTAAGGCGCCTCGTACATCGCCCGGCTTCCTGAGATGTTGAACAGTGGCTAACGCCACTTAGTGGCGTGGGTTAGCTTCTTCGCAATTGGCACAGACCATTTAGGTCACCCCGAAACTCCCAAACTTGATTTCGGACGCCTAGCTTCGATCTTTTTCATCAATCAACTCATAACCCTTTTTAAAATAAGTCTTTTCTATAATTTTATTTTATCTAAAAATTCCAGGTGTTACACAATAAAACACTTCTTATTATTTATTTAGATCAAAATTACAAAAAGATATAGTTTTCCATTTTAGATCAATGGAATTTATGATGACATGATTTGACACCTCTAGAATTTTTAAGTCATACTTATTTGGATTATTAGGGTTGTGTAGTGATAGAAAACCTAATCCGACTGAACCAAAGCCAAACAAAAACCATAATTAAAACCATAAAACTATATAAGAATTGAAAATTGAATAGTATGACATCGAGTTGATACCGATTCAGATACAACTAGGTCCTAAATCAAACCATGAAACCAAACTAAAATTACGGTTTTAAGTTAGTGATTCAAGTCTGTCATTATCTAAACAATATTTCATACAGTGGAGTTTCTATTTGAAACCATTTTTTAAGTTTTCAAACAAATTCTTGTTTTTCTTATTTTGTTTTTTATAATTATTCATTACTTGGATTGTTGTCTCGTGCCAATTTATGGTGGACTGGGTTTTCTTAAATGGTTGGGCTGAATTTTGTTTTTGGCCCAATGGAAAGGAGAAATTTCCATGTCTTCTAAAATTTTTGTTTATTATCATTAATAAAAACTTAGATAAACAAATAAATTCAATATTGAAGTGATGATATTATAACCACATTTTATCACAACTTGATTTCTTGACTATAAATAAATCACCGTAAGGACTTTGGGCTTTGTACATTGATGGCTAGGTTTGGGCTTATACGAGAACTAACCTCTATTTATGATAAAAATATTGTGAATGTTATTTTTACAGTGTATTATTTTTGTAAAGTTTTAAATATAAAAATAGTCTTACGAGTCTCTTGAAAACAGTTGATCTTACATGATCCTCAGTCTTGAGGCTAAGGGCATCTTAGAGGCTGATTGATAGTTGCTGAATGGGTTTGGTGCAGGATGATTAAGTGGTCAAAATAATTAAAAAGACTTTTATGATATAGTACAACATGAAATATGGTTGTTTGTTCATTGTTCAAAATGAAATTATATCGCTGAATGGTTAAGGGAACACAAATATACATAACCATTCAAATGGTTCTAGGCATACCCTTGTTTTACGAAACAAGATTCACCTTTTAGTGATTTGAGAATCAGCCACTTAATAGAATTAGTAAAAGGGAAGCAAACATCCCTTAAAGACACCTACCATATCACTAAAACGTTAAAATAGAAGTGATGGTTGCTTCAATCCATCATTAAAACATCAAATTGTTTGTGTAAATTAAAATGAGACTTCTATATTTTGAATTGCATATCTTGAGCAATTAAACTCTTGAATATTTTTTTAAACAAATAAATCAGTGTACTCCAAACAAATCGATCATTTTGACCAATAATATAGTTTTTATTTAAAAATCCAAACCAAAACCATAGAAATAACACAAATAAAACATTGATTATTGGGAAAAAAAATCATTGCAATTGCCAAAACCGAACAAATTGACCCTTCCGACCTCTAAAACAAGTGTCCTAACATTCGTGACCTATTTTGAGATGATTTGCCATTTTAAATATCTTAGACAGTCAATCAATTTGCTATTTCCTATCAATTGCAATGATTTATACATTCAAAAAATGTTCAAATACATACATACACAGATACATGAGATAGTCTAAGGGCTTGTTTGTTTTTTAAATTTCTCCTCTTAAACACCTCTGAAATCTAATTCGGTCAGACTTTCAGAGTTTCAGACTGTTTGTTTTCTTTTCTAAATAAGAGCTTAATATGCCCTGACCGTGCTCTGAATATTAAGTGAGAAAAATCCCTCTGAAATCATAGTCTCCGCCTCCTTCTCCAGATCTCACTCCGAGCTCAAGATTTCAAGCTTCAATATCTCCTCAAGCTCTCGATTTGGAGCTTTGATCTCTCCTTAGACTCTCGATTTCAAGATCTCGATCTCTCCTCAGGTTCTTAATTTCAAGTTTCGACGCTCCTCAAGCTCTCGATCTCTTCTTCTGGTTCTCTCGATCTCTTCTTCTGGGTCTCTCGATCTCTTCATCTAGGTCTCTCGATCTCTCGATGGTGCTATATCACTGCCACAGAAAGAGATTGAAAATGCATTTGGGTATTTGGGTTTGTATTTAGGCAACAAGAAACAACACC
Source organism: Silybum marianum (assembly GCA_036898165.1). Lineage (NCBI taxonomy): Eukaryota > Viridiplantae > Streptophyta > Magnoliopsida > Asterales > Asteraceae > Silybum > Silybum marianum. The sequence continues at coordinate 710,376 of CM072535.1, read as the reverse complement.
AGAAACATGAAAGGAATTGGAAGTGGTTGCTTATTTTATTTTTGTCTGGTAAACTTGTTTATCTAAAACCTAAGGAAAATGGCCACAACGTGATTGATTTGAAGCAACTTTACCATTTGAAGAAGCAATGGGAGTTAGAGGATGAAGACTGAAAATAGTGATGGTGGTGCGATTGTACTTGATGATCAGAATGTGCTGGATGATGGTATAGGTTACATGAAAAGTTCTAAGTCCAATTAACATATGTGTAATCGTTGGAACCTGTTTACAATTTAATAAATTTCTGTTTTGGTTTAGCAATTGTATAGTTTGTAAATTCTCGTTTAATTTACATCAGTTTGTCGATGTTCAAATGATCCAGTTTTGTTTTGGCTCATCGGTTTTAACTAACTTTGATTTGTGATCAGTGATCTATGTAAGAGAACAAAAAAATTTGGTTTGTGGTGTGTGATCTGTTTTGAATTAAATCCATTTTTGACTTGTTGCTTTGTTGCTTTGATAGTCAACTAATAAGATTCATCTTCATTTGAAGCCAATCCACATTTTAGGTTATGTATTTGCAAGTGTGGTTAAAAATCTTATCTGGTAAACTTGTTCTATTTATCATGTGCTTGCTTTTATAGTTTTTTGGGTTTATAAATGTTCTAAATGTGGTCAGGAAGAGATTGAAAATGTCTTGTATGTGTTTGTTGGTCCGATGGGTTGGTAATTAATAGAATTATCGTCTTACAATTATACATATTCAGACGTTTGTCGTTACGCAAAAACAAAATGCCTAATTGATTCGTATTTCGACTTCAAAGACCACCTCTTAAAGTTCGTATAGGTGAAATCGTACTTCGTACTTCAAAGACCTCTTAAAAAACAAACGCCTCCTAAGAATGATAATTATAATGAAAATGATTAAAATATTTTGAGTAAACTATGATTTTCGTCCCTGCAGTTTGGTGTTTATAACGATTTTCGTCCCTATGGTTTAAAAATTGCTTTTTTCGTCTTTGTGATTTGTATTTTGTTGCTTTTTTCGTCCCTTAAGTTAAATTTGTTAAACAAATCCGTTAAATAAGGGATGGTCTTTTTACTTTGTTTTTTAATATATATTGTTACCATTGTTCAAGGCTACAGGGACCAAATATGTAAGTTACCATTAATTTTCAATTTTCATTATTTTAAAAAGTTCAATTACCTATACATATATATATATATACTAGTTATGTATCCGTGCAATACGACGGAATATAAAATTTAAATAAAGACATGAAAGAATGTGAGAACAAAAAGAGAGCAAATTAAAGTATTGCTATGAAATACATATCCTTTGATGAATAACATTTAGAGGTCTTTTTCCAAAATGCCTAACAAGTAAGCACTTACCGGCAAGATGCCGTCACCCTCATTTACGTTAATATTGATATTCTTGAACTGAAAATAAATTGTTGGTGGACGTCTTTTAGCCTAATCGGGGATACTTACCAACAAGAGCCACCGCCCTCATTTACCTTAATGATTGACATTCTTGGCATTTAAAATGGATCGTTGCTAAACATCTTTTAGTCGATAAGCGCTAACCGGGTCAAAGTGCTTATTCCTCACTCAAGCATGTTTGTGTGTCTCTAACGTTCCTAAATAATAATAATAATAATAATAATAAGTAGTTTACTTGGTCTTTGGAATTGCAAAAAAAAAAATATAAACACAAACACAAACTTGCAAACCACTTTCAGCATATAAAAAATTGTTCTATTTTGGGCAAAATAGAATCTTAAGATGCCTTTATTGGGTAAAATAAAATTGCAACACAAAGCAACTTGATGAAACTTTCTGAGACCAATAGACCATAAACATATTGAAATGGACCAAAAACCACAAACAGGAATCTTGACTTGAAACTGAACCTGTTTCTGTTTCTGGAAGAAAAAATAGTTTGGACGATTGACATCAAAATAGAAAAATACAGAAGAGATAAAATAGGAGATACATCATGCCTTTGTATTTCTTTCATTAGGGAAGATATATATATATATATATATATATATATAGTTATATACACACACAAAAAAGATACATCACTAAAGAAACAACCTTTAAGAGAATAGGGAACTATTACAAAAATCGTCACTTAGGGGGTGTTTGGATTAGCTTATTAACTTATAGCTTATTGACTTCCTCGAAAAGTCCTTATCAAAAAATTTAGGGGGTGTTTGTTTTAGCTTATTAAAACAACTTATTGACTTATTCTGGTGTGACACCAATAATAAGTCATTTTTTAAAAAGTCAAAAATTTTAACTTATCAACTTTTGATAAACATTTTTTCAAGAAGTCAATAAGTTATAAGTCAATAAGCTAATCCAAACACCCCTTTAACTTCTTAAAAAATGACTTATCACCGGTTTGGCACCGGATAAGTTCTTTTTCCCAAACACTCAAAATGACTTATTACCGGTGCCCCACCGGAATAAGTCAATAAGTTGTTTTTATCATCTAATCCAAACACCCCCTAAATCAATGCTATGAATATTAACATATTCTATGATTACAATACCTTCTTTCAAACAACAATAAAAAACCACTAAAATAAGACCTCAAATCCAAAATTCACATGAAATCCAGAGACCTAAATAAACAAATTAATGCTCCAAAGTCCAAACGCTATAAATCATCATGTTCTAAATATACCGAGAGATTAAGGGGATTAAGAGGCTGTTTACTAAACGCTTACCCAAATAAGCACTTACGAAGGCATTTGCCTTACCGGATGAATATGGCATGGACCAAGAATCTTGCCTGGTAAGATCGGTAACAGAAAAGGCAATAACCGTGAGTCTTACCCAGTAAGATCGGTAAGAGAAAAGGCAATAACCGTGAGTCTTAAGTGACAACTTATTCACAGACAATTTATTTTTGTTTACCTGAAAAGTGAAACTAAGCAAATAAGACATTTTATTTATCATTAAGCCACTAATAAACACCCGATATAGCTGAGTGAATAAGCTATAGTTGTCAGTAAGCTCATTAAGCCACTACCAGACAAACCCTTAATAGAGCAATGTAACAATTTAGTTTGGACTCAATACAAAATTTACAGCATCAAATCTAAAATTTAGAAAGAAGAAACAAATGTTGATATAGCAAAAGGTTCATGCTCTTTCAAATTTTGGACAGATTATTAACTCTTTCAAAGATTACCAAAAGTTATGCTTTTAGTCATGATTGGACTACATCTATAATTCCAAATCCCAATTCTATATACGAAATAAGTAGGATGGTTTAAAGAATTAATGGTGGTGAGAAACACATAAAGCTAAAAGATAGAAACAGAAACAGAAATACAGAAAAGCATGCCACAAATATTTTCTACTTTTGTATGTTTCTAAAGGATTCGTTATGTATTGAAAAACAAGCATTACGGTAAAAACCATAAAACAAGCATTAAAATATAAGCATCACTCTTAAACTATTATATACGCACCAAGTGTTTTCCTTTAATTTCCTACCCAATGCATTTGCCAAAGGAGGGACTGTTAGTGTCACCAAGTGTTTTGTGGTTGATTTGCAAAGATTACCAAAAATTATCTATAATTGCAAATTCCAATTCTATATACCAAGTACCCCTGATTCTTGGATTACAGTTAAAATAGGATGAATACAGTAGCAATGCTGGAAATTGATGTTGAACAAAACACACACACACACATTAATAATAAGAGCCAAACCGTACCTGGAGGTCTGCGATTGAGAACTCAGTGCAAGGGAAGGAGGTCTAATCAAGCCTATAAAACCATAAAGAACCATGAAACCCTATACCATAAAACCCATAAAGAACCCTAAAGCATAAAGAAAAACTGAAATACAAGCAAGACTTCTTTTAATGGAGGAGAGATCGATGGAAACAGAAATACAGACAAACTGAAAATCAGATTACCTCGATGGAGGAGAGATCGATCTAGAGTGGGTCAGGAGAGTGTTGATTCCAGAAGAGGAGTGATGGTCGATTCCAGATTGAGTCGTTGAAAATCAGAGAGAGGATCGGATGATGAAGGTCATTTGGAGAGGGAAGAGTCGGATGATGAAAGATCATTTTGGGCGTGCAAGAGATTTTTAAATCCCGACTTTTGATAATTGTTGTGATAAGTGGTACACAAGGCTTTGAATGTTCTAATTAAGAGATTTAAGAGTTTTAAGCTTAAAATGGTGGTACCTCATGCAACTTAAGTTGTTTTTAAGAGTTTTGTAAATTTGCTTTATTAAGTAGTATAAATATAGATATAGATATAGATATATATAGAAAGAGTATATAACGATATATAGAACAGATCTAAGATGGAACCGCACAGCTTTAAATCCGGTCACCTCTTGCCACCAACGTCCACCTCTCATCAGCAACGGCCACCACTCGGCCACCATTAGTTTGATCTATTTTCATCAACCGTAACTTTCAAATTTGTCTTCACTTTCGGTTGTTATGTGAACCTTCATCTTTGATAACTTTTACATGTATGAATCTGCTAAACTTCAGTAATTTAATTATATAAATGTATAGATAAATAAAAGTAGATGATGGTTTTATTATCACATTCTTACTAAAATTTCTGTATCATGAAAATCTAATCCCATGCACGCTTTTTAACAATAATGAACTAAGAAATGCAATGAATAAAATGAATAGAGTATATACATCCCGTCTACGTACTATAGATTTTATTATGATTTTCCATCAGTGAAATTTGATTATTTTGAATTCTAAGGCTATGTTTGGCAAACTAAATTACGATCGATAAAATAATGATAATTATAAACAATTAGACTTATAAGCTTGCATCACGAACAAATTATGTTTGACAAAAACTAGTTGATAACCATTTAAATTACTAAAAATGACATCTTAAAAAAATAATAATTAATATTAATGAGAATATAATCGGAAAAGATGATAAAAAGGTCCCATAAGCTACTCAAAGTAGTTTATCAATAAAACAAATTTTATAAGTCAAATACGTGCATCCAAACATGTATTAATCGAAAATGTTTTACTTATAAGATAACTTATTTTTGTCAAACAATGTCTAAAATTAGAAAAATGTTCTTTTTAAGAATTAAAAAAACTAAATATGTATTATCTTTATAGAAGGTTCTATATTATATTGATTTAAAATTCAAAATCGAGATACGAACTTAGATCCGCTCCACGAGGAATATTGAAAAAATTACATGCATGTTCTCTTTAATTAATTAATGTGTGTAAATATTATTTAATAAAAAGTGATTTACCCATGCTCATTACAATATATTTATATCAATCATTTGCATATATTACGACAAATAAAAGTTAGTAACTATAACTATACGAAGATCTATTATATATGGTATTAAATAAGCTAAAACATTTAGTTAGTAGAATGTCCATGTAAGACCAGTTTGTTTTCGTAAGACCATGTTTTTATACTTGAAACTTTACAGTAAATCACTATGAAGGTAAAAAAAAATTGAACCTTTATAGCAAAAACACTATGAATGTTACCTTCACATAGTGTTTTGCTGTTAAGTTTCAAGTGTAAAAAAGTGGTCTCACGAAAATATCGATTTGTTGTGAAGTTTCAAGTGTAAAAATGTGGTCTCACGGGTCTCACGAAAACAGACTGGTCTCACGTGATCACAAGTCTATCGTAGAATATGTCAAAGAAATTGACTTTGAAAAAAAAACGGAATGAAACGTTGTCAGTTTCGACCACATATTTGGTTGACATAATTGAAGTAAAACATGTTAAAGAAATTGAAATATGTCTGTTTGATTCATAGAACGTAGCTTTGGAATTGAAATGAATTGCTGGTAAATAACCAAAATACTCTTTTTGATTATTTTTAATTTTTTAAACTAAAAATACTTTAATAAAATAACTATTAAATACTTTTAATTTTTTTTAAACTACAAATGCTCTAATAAAATAATCATTAAATAGGTTTTTGAATTGAAATGACCAAAATAATTTTTTTTTGAAAATTTTGAAACCAAAATTCAACTAGTATGGTTCAGATCAGCGGTGGTCAGGACTGGTTCATATCGGTGGTAGTCGGCGGTTGTTAAAATTGGTGGTGGTCAGTGGTGGTCAACTATGGTTCTGTTAGTCCCCAAGGAGAGATGGCTAACTAAGAGAGGGTTTTGTAGAAGGGGGGGTTGAATATAAAACACACAGAATATACTCTTTTTAAATTTTTTAATATAAATATTAAAAATTTACACACAAATAGTTTGATGCGGAAAAGAACAGGCAGACTATTCTATCAAACTAAACACACAGATAACAGTAATTAACTTATACACTAAGAAAGTTAAAACAATACTGTTATAGCACACAAATTTTTGCCACGATACACAAATAATCACTCGAAGATTTGTTGAAAGCGTGAGATTTAGGAAGGACTTCATCTCCTTTTATAGTGCCCATGCATGGGATGCAAGTGGACGGTCAAGGTTTCATTAGTCGGAAGATTATTCATTGACAAAGGAAGAGACCACTTCCTTTGTACTAGAATAATGGATGAACTATTCCTTGTAGCACGTAATGTCAGATAACTTTATCTTCTTTGCTTCATGCTCTGTGAAGTCTCATCAAACCTTTTAGCTAAAAGACAAATATTCTTTTTATAAGAATAAAAGAGAATGTCTTTATTTAAGGCTTGGTGCCCAAGTTCTTGCTGGCTCACGTGTCTTGCAATTGATGTGAGTCAAGAACTTATCTCTTTGAAATTGCTAAGTGATACATCACACTATGTATCACATCGGTGAATACCTTGTAAGGCTGGAGTTGATAAGTGTACACTTTGCTTGATAAACTTCATCTTTCACTAAATGACAAAAGTGTACACCCTTGAACTTGTGACTTGATATCACAGCCTTAGAAAATATACCTGCAATTTCGGTGACCCACTATATTGGTCTTTATTTGAGTGTACCATCGGTGACCCACTATATTGGTCTTGACTTGGCAAAATGATCTGAATATTGAAGTTGGTTGATACATCCAAAATTCCACTTTTTGATGTACAACCCCTTGATTGAATAGTCTTTGACTCTTCAATACTTGAAGCATATTTCAGACCTTCAAAAGAACCTGTAAAAATTCATTCATATAAAGGAAGGTGGTTCATCACCAAATCATCGGTGACCCAACAGGTTCAGATCAGTGGTGGTCCATGGTGGATCAGATTGAGGGTGGTCAGTGGTCGTTCAGGTCAATGGTGGTTCAGATTGGTGGTAATCGACGATGGTTCAGATCAACGGTGGTCGGTGGTGGTTCAAATCGATGGTGGTCTGTGACGGTTCAACTCAGTTGTTCATATCGATGATGGTCGGCGGTGGTTCTGATTGACGGTGGTTCAGATCGGTGGTGGTTGGCGGCGGATCAGATTGAGAAGGAGGTGTGCAACTATTTTATCATAATAGGGTTCGTTTAATTCCTTATTTGTGGAATTCAATGAAATTTGAGATTTCTTTCCATGAAAATGAATGAACCAAAACCACAAGGCTTGTGGCGTACTAGTTAAGACTTGTGGGTGATGAAGCTAGATAACCCATCTACCCCATGTTCGAATCTAGGCGCAAACAACTTGTGGCCAGTACTGGGGAATTATCTCAGGGCTGCATGCTTTAACAGTCTTAAAATTACCAGGGATTAATATAGGCAAATGCCTAGGATATCCTTTTCAAAAAAAATGAATGAACCAGGGTCTTTGGCTTAACGGTGTGTGAGCCTCTGGCCTTTTAGGAGGTTGGGGGATCAAACCTCACCAAAGATGAGGAGATTGTGTGAGTTTTTTTATTCCATTTGTCGTATATAAATATTATATACTTTAAAAAAAATGAATGAACCAAACGAAAAAACGAATTTGGTCAATAAAATTCAATATTACAATTCAATCAGATTTCTCTAGAATTTTGTAAACCAAACGCGACTCAGAGATCTTCAACATGGTGTTTATTAACTTCTTACCTGATTCTTAATAAACTAAGATTGTTTAAGATATGTCTATGTTGGTGAACATTTATTTAAATTAAGCACCTTCAATATCCAGCATTTTTTTCCCTTTGTATTAAACTAAAATTATTTGCATTTCTTATTTTCTTTTTAAGTTGCCTACTTTGGAAAAATGAAAAGGTTACATATTTTATATTTATAATTGTAAAGCTATAATCGTTTAATTTTAAAAATATACGAAAATGATGTAATAAATAATCTAATAAATCAAAATTTACAGCTTAATTGCTGTTAATAACATATAAGTATAACAAGTGATAATTTGGTCAAAGGAAAAGTAAAAAAACATATGGTTCTTTAATCTTTACTTATGTTTTCAAACCCAAAGCCGGTTTATAAAATTGTGTATGAAAAAGAAAAAAAACAAAGAAAATTATGTTTGTGTTTAGTTTTCATGAGAACGTCTCCAATACATTTCAAATATTTTTTAATAGGGAGAACTAAAAATTGAAATCTTTATAAAAAATTGCATTTTGAAAAACCAACATTAATTAAAATATTTTCTTCATCTGTTAGAATATTATTTTTTTTTAAATATTTTGTTTTCAGATTTTTTTATTGGTGGTTCACTTTGTAATCATTTTTGAAGTGATTTTCATATTTGGAGAAAAATGTCTCTCTCTCCTACTTTCTTCATTTTAAAGTTGGTTTTGAGAAAGCTGTTTAAGCATATTTTTGCTCAAAATTTTCATTTTTCTTCATTTTCTTTATTTTAAAGAAACTGTTAAAGATGCTCCGACAAGGTAATGAAAAGTTGGAATCTGAAGCAACTTTATTTGACGCGTTGTGTTTTCATTTCACACCACTTTATCTTTTTATCTAATACCATGATTTTTCTTTTCAGTTTCAAATTTTTTAAATACTTGTATATATATATATATATATATATATATATGTAAAATATAATTAATTAAAACTTTTATTTAAATAAGTTTCAAGACTGCTATTATATATGTTATGGATTATTTTGTTCAATTGATATATACTTGATGTTTCAACATCTAATAGTTGATCTAACTTTTCTTGACTTGAAGGGGCTACAATTGCGTTATCATTATTATTAGTAAACCACATGTAACTTCAATTACTCAAAGTCAATAACAAAACAGTAAAAAGACATTATAAGTAAACTTCATTTTTGTGAATAAGGAGACCCATAAATTGGAATCTCTCTCTTTCTCACTCACTCTTTGTGGCCTTGTGGATGTATGTCGTAATTATTAGTTTGGGGTTCTCGTCAAAGGGCTTAATAAGATGTGACTGAAAGAGGGTCTAAAATGGACTTAAAAGTTATTCGTTTTTCTAACAAAACAGAGAGATTATAGTACAAGAACCATTTCATGCATGGGAATGTGGTTTGGTGCAAGGCGTTGTCACATCGCGATGAAGGATTATTTGACAAGGTGACATAGCACAACAAAAATGTCGGTTTCCCATCGCGAGCGTAAAACATAAATTAGATAACGGAAATAAGGTTAACTTTATTTTATTTTATATTATAACAGTTTTTTTATGTTACTGGTGATAAATTTCTGAATCCATTTATTATTAGACGAATGAAATGTTGAATCTTTTTAAGTACTAATAAAATGGATTATACTAATAAAAAAAGGAATATAGAATATTGAGAATGAAAACTTATTTGTTTTTCTAAGTACATATACTTGAGACAAAATGAATATAACATTTTTTTATGCTATATTGGTTTTGCAAAGTTTCATTTAATTTTTTTATTAATTAATTATTATAAGATACTAATGATGTTAATTTTTATATTCGTATTCTTTTTGTAACTATACAATATTTAACACAAATATATGCATGTATTCACACTATTTTTATGAGAATTGTATTTACTGAAAAACATTCTTAAATTTTCCGATAATCATCAAACATTTTTGTTAAACATGTATACAATCAAAGATTGTGTAAAGATCCAAACTCAAAAAAAAAACAATAATACTCGTATAACAAACAATCATCAAGTATTAAGTCTATAATCCATTACATCTCAATGTTTTACAACAGGTAATAAACTTCCACAACTGAGAATTTATCTATCAAAAGAAGTATCAAGTCTTCATGATCTCACCAGCTATAACTCAAAGCTTTCCCTTGCCCTTAGAAGAGCTCTCAACAAACGTCTTATCTGAAAATGGTTTAATTTTTGAAAAGCGAGGTTTAGACCAATAGGTCTACTGAATTCCCAACAAACCACATTTGAAAGAAATAGTGGTTCAACAAAAGAAGTCAAATAAACCACACGTGGATCATGCACAACAATCGTAGAAGCTAACACTTGTTGTACAATTCCTCATGCGACTAAGCTTTGCGTTTCGCACAATTCCCCATGCGAAACTAATAGATGGCCCCATGAATTGCCCATCCAATGTACCACAAAACGAATTCGAGGTACATGAAATTTAACTCCCAAGAGATTTGCACTATCTCAAGGTACCCTACTACTATTGTGTGTGTCCAAAATCAAGCATATATATCATGATATAATGCAACAACTCAACCAAGCATTTTATAAAGCATTAGTATATGAAATATAACATGCCTTAAAGTTCAAAGTATTAAGATCAGAGTAATTTAGAAATCCGATGACAAGTATAAAGTTTATAAAGTCAAGGAAACTCACCTGATCATGCCACATTTAACCCCAAGCTCAAACGGGCGAACTTTCCAAACCGAAAGCCTAAATTCACTAAAACAAAATGGGTGCTAACCTAAAGTAATACCCTCAAAAGTCTTCTACTTAAGCCCCCTAATGAACCCCTAGAACAAGGGTTCAAACAATGACTCGAAACGAGAATTCTCGAACGATCTCACCCTTTGGCAGTGAGTTACGTTGCTTTTGTCGCGACCCTTACCTGCGGGACTCACTGTCCGTACAAGTTTGTTCCTGCAGCAATAAACAGCCCCCAAATCTTCATCAAAACACTATGCTACAGATTCTTAAATCTAAATACCATAATTAGTTGATAGGACATTTCCCAAACTAAATCCAACCAAGATTAGAAATTTAAACCACTAATTTTCCAAGAAAAGCTTGAGATCCAAACATCAATAGAGTTACTTAACATAAACAGTCCAAATAAATGGAACACAAGGGTAAATCCCTAATTCAATGAATACACCAAAATTGATGCTAGACTCAACAACATTTATCCTATTCCAACATATAGGAGTTTTGAACCCTAGAATACCAAATGAACGCAAAACCAACATAAAAGAAAGCTTAAACTAGAGAGTGAAACATTATGCCTGCAGTTGATCAAATTCCAGGATGACTAAGCTTTTCCAACTCTTCTCCTCCTTCTTGCTTGTTCTTCACGTATACACACCCACACATTAAATGCTGAAATTTCTAAAATGAAGATGCAAGTGAGGGGAATCCCTTTCCCTCTTCATATATAAACCATGGGCTTTGAACCCAAAATACCTCTAGCCGAAGAATTTAAGATCTAAATCCCAAGATAAATTGATTAAGAAACTTGGGTCATTACAGATTGTATTTATCTTTGAGTTCTGATAAAAATTCGGTTTATAGGACATCTAAAGTGTTTTACATATCATAATTAAGTGTTCTGTAGGAATTAAGTTTATAGGACAAAAACAATAAAGCATCATATACAAAAGTGTCATCACCAAAGACTCTCTCACTCTTAATTTCAAAACCACACAAAATCATATTAAAATTGAATGGGACAAAGAACAAATGAATAATTAATTAGGACTGATGTTTTGAGTAATCGACTTCAGGATGGAGATGCATCATCATAATGAATGAGTGGATACCCTTTTAACGTAGTTGTTATGCATTTATTCTCTATTTAACACAACAGTCATTGTTCTCATTCTGTTTGCTAATTATCTTTACGACATATTTATGTAATAATTTGTTTGAATGTTCTCCACCACGTTAATTATTTAAAAATGACTTTAGAAAATAATATTCCTTACCAAAAATTTCCACTTGGAAGACAATTAAGAAAAGTTGGCAGCATGCATACATATGACTTTTTATCTTAACATATTTAGAACTAAAATTCCTCTAATTAGTAAATAAAAAATAAAGTAAATTGCCACTAGGGTTTTATAATGTGAAATCAAATGGGAGGTGTGAAAACGTAATATATGCACATTAAACTAACCAAGTTATAATTTTATCACAATTGTAGTGTGATTCTACCAAAAACTTTGATACTAAAGTTATTCATTTGAACTTTATGGCACATATGATCTATGAATTTTATTCGTTATGTATGGTATGATTGATTACTTATCTTACAATCATTATAATACGCATTATCATGATTTATATGATATAATAAAGCGAGTAGTTTTGTTGAAAATACATATAGAACCAAAATGTGCAAAAGAGAAAAAAAAAATGTCATAGTTTATGATTTTTAAATCAAACTACATGCGTGTGCTTTATATTAAAATGATCTTATTAAACCAAAAACAAAAAAAACAAGTCTAAAATTTTCCATGTGAGATGTTAATAAGAACAAACAAAGGATGAAAGACTATTTAGAAGTTAGAAGTACAAACAAATGAAAAGGTAGAAGTTTACATATGTCATACTATTAACAAAATATAGAAAGATAAAATAAAGTTGTGACAAAGAAAATAAAGCCGTAATAAACATAAATGTTAGTGATTTAGATGAGCATAACCACGATCAGACAAATTATGACCAATTTTCTTCATCTCTAAAGATATGATGCCTTAACCATCCAACCGTTATTACATCTATGTCATTCATTGAGCCACTCCTATATAATCCCTATTTACCTGGTTATGCCAAATAGTTTGATTTGTTATAACCAATATCTTTTTTGACATAATAAGTTGAAGAAAACTCGATGTAGGTGAGTCAATCCGTCTACATAAACATATTAGTTGAGGTGTACAAACAAGCTAATATTAATTTTTTTATTGACTTTAAACTATAAAAAAGGTCAAAATATTATCATTTTAACTTTTAGCACTAGTGATATTATGAAATAAAAAGACATTTTCAATTATTATTGATATTTATGTGATTTCTTAAAGTTTTATGCAACAAAACTAACTTTAAAAAGGTTGATGGTAATCCAACAAGAGAGATTTGGGAGACCTTGACCTGGCTACCTTACAAATTTACATTGTTCTCAATTTTCACGTTTTCCCTTTTTACAATATAAAGTAGGTGAGTTTTTGAAATAAAAAAATCTCATTTATTCAACTGAAAATAATATATATAACTAAAATTTATAGGTTTTTAACAAGATAATAATTCATTCAATAATTTATCAATAACGACCGACAATATTAGTATGTGATATTTGAATTATTGTATGACAATATTACCTCATAAATTAACAAGATGACAAATAAGCAAGGTTATTTATGACGTGAGGAGTAGAGATGATATAACTAAAAAGCATGTGTGATACTTGTCATTGTTTTTAGCGCTCAAATAATGATGGATGGTTGATTGGTTATACCCATGTGTTGATATATATAGATTATCAGTAGTATTATAAATATAATGTTCTATTTCTAAAAAAGAATTGTAAAATTATAGTTTGGTTAATTAGTGCTTGGGTATCCATCAAAATGAATAATTAATGGACTTGAGATCATATCATCATGTATTATAATGAGCCTCAAGTTTTCAAGCTTTACATACTGAAAACAAATTAACTTTTATATTCGAATCCTAGTTCATCCACGAATGTGGTACCTGGGCCTGGTTGTGATTTGAAGGGATTTATGATTGATTTCAAATAAGTCATTCTCATGAACTCGATAATTTTCTTGAAATTATACTGTACTATATCTTAATATTTATGCCAAACACTGCAGTCAAATAAGTTGTCATGTCAGTAATCTGAGAACTATCCCCAATACAATGGATTGGATTGAAATCCCAATCCCTCCAAATTCCTTCAAATCCCTCCAACCAAACACGCCCTAAGCGATTTAAACCTGTTGTTTTAAGTTAAATGTTTAATAATTCTAACTTTTTTTATCTGTGTTTTAAATTTATTATATGATACGTTAGATATTGTTTTTGTTGAATAAATTAGTTGGATTTTTTATTCATTAAGATATGGAATAATCCTATTGTTTAAAGATTCTATTAACAATGACTTGTTAAAACTCAAATGCATATTGGAGAGTAAACTCCCATGAGATCAAAAATCAAAGCAGCGTGGAATTATTTGTAAAGAAGCTGAGATTTTGTGGGTTGGTGGGTGATGACTTGTATATATCCACCACCTACCTATAAATAATACGAGTAATTATTATTCTTATAATTAGTATTAGTATTGTTATTATATATACTTAGAAAGATGATCCTTGCATAATGTAACGAGATTAATTTTAATTTTAATATTTTGTTTTATTTTTTATATTTATTGATGTTAAACCGTTTGTTTTATATGGTTTGAGAAAACGATAATATATTTTTTTTTTATAAAATATAAACTTGAAGATATCATAATTTTTTTAAAAATACACCGGACATTAAATTAATTGTTTAAAAGTTCTATTTTTTATGTAATTTCTATCATTATAATTTAATTTAGATTTAATAACGAATTAATTTATTTTTATTTAGTAATACTACTTTTTATAAATATAATAATTAAGTATCTGATTAGAATTCAATGATTATTCTAATTATATTTTAAATTACTATATTTAAAATAAGATGTTTATTCTGTATTTGATTAAGTTTATTTGTTGTTAGTTACACGAATTCAAACATAAAACTTTAATAAATTACACTTACGTATAATTTATTTATAATCTTGAATTTTAAGTAATATAAAAAAATATTTTTAATTTTTTTTACCAAATACTTTACAATATAATATAAATAATATAAATGATGACCATAAAGATTCCTAAACATGAGACACAATCTTATCCATCTAAATCATTTTCATCTAAAGGGTTTTAATAAAGCTCCCATTTTAGTTGAGTAAGGGCACAATTGTAATTTTTGGGTCATTTATCATCCATGTAACTTGGAATCTCATACATGGGTTAATTCTCTTTGTAAGGGGCCATTTACCAAACGCTTACCCGAGTAAACACTTATCAAGTTATATTATCTTATCAAAGGAATATGACAAGTACCAAAAATCTTACCCAATATGAACAAATACAAGAAAAACAAGGACCAAAAATCTTACCCGATAAGGAGTGACGACGACTCTTACCACGGTAAGTGCTTACCAGGTAAATTGTTGCATACGATGTCGTTTTGGTTGACTAAAATGTTACCCGGTAAGTAAGTGATAGTGTTGAAATTTACCGGTAAACACTTACCCGGATAAGATTTGGTAAACGACCCTTAAGTGCTTCTTTCTCATATTATTTGAATTTGCAAACATAGCAGGTTGATGCGGGTTGAACGAACGGATATAAACAAACATAACCAAATGTAAGCGAACGAATATAAATGAACATAAACAAATATAAGCAAACGAACATAAATGATATAAACGAACAAACACAAATGAATAAAGAGCAACCATCGCTACTTATCGATTTGTTTCTAAAAGATAACATGACAAAATGACAAACCGAGTAAACTTAGAAATGATAAAAAAGAAATTCTAAAAGTTTAATTTAATTAATGATTTTACATATTAATTTCATAACATATAAATAAATAAATACATATATATATATAACAAACGTGAACAAATATAAACGAACGTAAACAATCATAAAATCAACGAACGTAAATGAACAAACAAGACCATTGTTCATGTTCGTTCATTCAGCTAAACGAACAAAAAAATGTATTCATTTTCGTTTGTTTATTAATTAATTAAATAAACGAACATAAACGAACGTCCCATCAAACGGTTCTATTAGATGAAATATTGTAAATATCTTTGTATTTATCTTGTTGATTTCCTTCCCTTATTTATTGGGAAACCCTTCTGTATTATGGTTATATATTGATGATAATGAATAGAGAAAGGGTAAGCAGATTTACACCAATTTACATGGTATCAGAGCAAAATTAGGCTCTTCTATCCTTCTCTCTCTCTCTCTCGAAATTTCCCAGCAGCAGCCGTCCCTAACCCCCCACCCCCACCGTCGTTCTCCGCCCTATTTTGCTCATTATGACGACCGGTTCCGTGAAAACCCCCAAGCCGCAAAACCTTCTTTCCATCCTGCTTTTGGAGTCAATAACATCAAGAACTCTATCCCCCTCGTCCTAAATCAAACCGATTCTCATTACGCTACTTGGGTAGAACTATTCTTAATCCACACATGTGCCTACGATGTAGTTGATCACATCGACCCCAAAGCGCCAAAATCTGCTGACATCGATCAAGCCACTTGGAATCGTTTGGACGCCATTGTTAAACAATGGATCCTTGCCACCATCTCTGCCGACCTTCTTCAGACTATTATGAAACCAGGAGCTACCGCTCAAGAGTTATGAAACCGTCTCACTGAAATCACAAGATAACAAGGCCACTCGGGCCGTGTATCTTGAAGAACGGTTTAACACCACCCGTTCGGATGCTTTTCCAAATATTACCGAGTACTGCGCTCGTCTCAAGAATCTCTCTGACCAACTAGCCAATGTTGGAAAACCAATTTCGGAGCACAAGATGGTTCTTCAACTCATCTCTGGCCTTACTAAAGGTGATTATGACACGATTGCCACATTCATTTAACAGTCCGACCCTTTGCCAAGTTTTAACAAAGCTCGGTCACAACTTATTCTTGAAGAAACCCGTCGGCTAAAGCAAGAGGCGCATACACCTCAAGCCCTGATTACACAGAAGTCAGATTCTCCTCCTATTACCACCGACCCGCCAATTGTACGAGAACAACATTCAAGCTTCGAGCGCGGCAGTCATCGTGGTGGATATCGTGGGGGTCGCGGACGCAGTAGAAGCCGTGGCGGTCGAGGAGGTCGTCAGCCGTTTTCTTGGCCATCCCAAACTTGGTATTCCGGCAACCAATGGACACCGCCGCTCTCTCCCTACCCAAAAGCTCTGACACAGACGGGCCTTCTCGGCCCAGGTTCGCGCCGTCCACCGCCGCAACAGGCTTTCTACTCAGGAACGGCATACTCTATGCCAGGCACGCCTATGACACCAACCGAGTTGGATACCACATTTAACACCATGCATCTTCAGCCGTCGGACAACAACTGGTACATGGATACGGGTTCAACCTCTCACGTCGCGAGTAGCTCGGGTAACTTCTCTCAACTATTTACTTTAAGTAATCCGCATTCTATTTTCGCAGGCAATGGCAAAAGCATTCCGGCTCTTGGTCTAGGATCCACCACCCTTTCCCACTCAAATAACTCTTATTCCCTTAAAAATATTTATCATGTTCCTCAATTAATCAAAAATCTTATCTCCGTTCGCAAATTTATACGCGATAATAATGTCTCTATCGAATTTGACCTATTCGGGTTTTCTGTGAAGGATCTTATCACGGGGAAACCAATAACCCGATGCAACAGTTCCGGTGATCTCTATCCCTTCATTCAAGACTCAAGTGTTTGTCATCCGTCGCTTGCCCTCCACACTGTTTCTCCCTCTACATGGCACAACCATCTCGGTCATCCGGGCTCATCCGTTTTACATTTACTTAGAAATAGTCTTTTTATTTCGAATAATAAACTCGGTGATTCTAGTTCTTGTAACGCTTGTTCCTTGGGCAAACATTGTCGCTTAAGTTTTTCTTCTTCTCAAACTATTACGTCATGTCCTTTTGATATCATACACGCTGATTTATGGACTTCTCCTGTTACATCTACATTAGGACATAAATACTATCTTGTTCTTCTTGATGATTTTTCCCATTTTGTTTGGACTTTTCCCTTGCAATCTAAATTTCAAGTCTTTTCTATATTTCTTAAATTTCATACTTACATTCAAACACAATTCGAAAAGAAAATAAAAACTTTTCAATGTGATAACGGTCGTGAATATAATAACTCCCAATTTCACCAATTTTGTGATAACAATGGCATGCATCTTCGTTTCTCATGTCTGTATACTTCCCCCTAAAATGGCAAAGCCGAACGTATTCTTCGCACCTTAAATAATATCATAAGAACGAATCTTCTTCACGCCTCTATTCCTCCCTCGTATTGGCATTATGCTCTTCATTTTGCCACATATCTCGTTAATATTCTACCATCCACCGCCATTAATAACCATACACCAACCTCTATTCTTTATCAACGCATACCCACATATTCTCATCTCCGTATGTTTGGGTGTCTTTGCTACCCTAACACTTCCTCCACTACGACCCACAAACTTACCCCTAGATCCACCCCATGTGTCTTTCTTGGTTACCTATCCAACCACCGCGGGTATCTATGTCACGACCTCACAACAAAACAATTCTTTATTTCACGACATGTCACTTTCAATGAACATGTCTTCCCTTTCACCACCCCCTCTAAAATTCAAGCTCACTCTTACGACTTCCTTACTGACCCTCCCACCTCTCCATACCTCATCTATCACAACACTACACACACTCCCTCACGTGACACCGAGCAACGAACCCCCTCCCCACTTACCACGACCCCCCCCCCACATACCCCACCCGACGCCACCGAGCACACAGCCTCTCCCGACGCCACCGAGCAAACAGCCCCCATCCACCCACCGTCGCCATCGCCACTTCCCTCACCACCCTCCCAACATCCCATGCAAACACGATCTAAAAGCGGTATCTTTAAACCTAATCATCCCTTCTCTCTTCACACTCAACACATCTCTCCTATTCCCTCAAACCCCAAACTTGCCCTCTTAGACCCGAATTGGAAATCTGCCATGTCTACGGAATTTAATGCCTTGCTTAAACAAAATACTTGGGATTTAGTTCCCCGTCCGTCGGACGCGAATATTATTCGTTGCCATTGGATTTTTCGTCATAAGTTCAATGCCAATGGTACCTTAGAACGATATAAAGCAAGATTGGTGGTCAATGGAAATTATCAACAAGTTGGAATTGATTGCAAGGAGACCTTTAGCCCGGTTGTCAAACCGGCAACCATTCGCACCGTTCTCTCTCTTGCTTTGGGACGCAATTGGCCTATTCATCAATTAGACGTTAAAAATGCTTTTCTCCATGGTGACCTGCATGAGACGATGTATATGTACCAACCACCAGGGTTTTCGCATCCATCTTGACCGGGTCATGTTTGTAAGCTCCGAAAATTATTATACGGTCTCAAACAAGCACCAAGGGCATGGTACCAACGTTTTGCTCAATACCTTCTCCGTCTCGGTTTTGTATGTAGCAAAAGTGACATTTTCTTGTTCATACTAAGCCGATAAAATGATCTCGCCTATTTGCTTCTCTACGTGGACGACATTGTGCTCACGGCTTCTTCTTCTCACCTGCAAACAGAAATCATTAATGCCCTTAAAGCCGAATTTGAGATGTCTGATCTTGGGGAACTTAATTATTTTCTGGGTATCTCCGTTCATCGCTCGTCTCATGGTATGTTCTTATCTCAGCAGAAATATGCAGAAGCCATTCTTAAATGAGCAAACATGGATAACTGCAAACCTGTTGCCACCCCGGTCGATACCAACTCTAAGTTAAGTGCATCCGTTGGCACTTTGCTACAAGACTCTACCACATATCGAAGTCTAGCCGGCGCCCTCCAATACCTCACCTTCACTCGTCCGGATATAGCCTACGCGGTTCAACAAGTTTGCTTGTTCATGCATGCTCCGCGAGAGCCACATCTCAATGCTCTGAAACGTATCCTCAGATATCTTAAAGGTACCGCTCATCTCGGCTTACAGTTATATCCCTCTCACCCCAGTCAACTTATCGCTTACACTGACGCTGACTGGGGTGGCTGTCCGGACACCCGTCGTTCTACTTCCGGATAATGTGTCTTCTTGGGTGACAATCTCCTCTCATGGTCCGCCAAACGTCAGCCGACTCTATCTCGCTACAGTGCTGAAGCAGAGTATCGTGGGGTTGCAAATGTGGTCGTCGAAACTTGTTGGCTCCGCAACCTACTTCTAGAGTTACATATACCTCTACGCCGTTCGACTCTTGTCTTTTGTGACAATGTCTCCACCGTTTACCTTTCTGGAAACCCAGTTCAGCATCAACGGACTAAGCATATAGAAATGGACATTCACTTCGTTTGTGAAAAGGTAGCTATGGGTCACATTCGGGTCTCACATATCCCTTTTACTTACCAATACGCCAACATATTCACAAAGGGCCTTCCTCGTCAGTTATTTCTCGATTTCAGAGACAGTTTGAGCATCCGTCCACCTCCTGCTCCCACTGAGGGGGGCTATTAGATGAAATATTGTAAATATCTTTGTATTTATCTTGTTGATTTCCTTCCCTTATTTATTGGGAAACCCTTCTGTATTATGGTTATATATAGGGCTGTAAACGAACCGAACGAACACGAACGAAGGTTTGTTCGTGTTAGTTCATTTAACTTAACCGAACAAACGAACGAACACGAACGGTAAACGAACGAAATTTTTTGTGTTCGTGTTCGTTCGTTTAACTTAACCGAACAAACGAACGAACACGAACGGTAAACGAACGAAATTTTTTGTGTTCATTAAGAAAATTTGTTTGTTCATATCGTTTGTTAAGTTGTTAAACGAACGTAAACGAACAAACATAAATGAACGTAAACGAACGAAATTTTTTGTGTTCATTAAGAAAATTTGTTTGTTCATATCGTTTGTTAAGTTGTTAAACGAACGTAAACGAACAAACATAAATGAACGTAAACGAACGAACGTGAATGAAGATAAACGAACGTAAATGAACATAGATGAACATAAACGAACAAACACAAATATAGAATAAAACCACCATTACTTATCATTTTGTTCCTAAAAGTAACATAGCAAAATGAAAAACGGGGTAAACTTAGGAGCCATAAAAAAGGAATTCTAAAAATTTAATTTAATTAATGATTTTACATATTAATGTCATAATATATAAATATATTTTTATATATAAATGAACGTAAACAAACATAAACGAACATAAATAAATGAACGTTCACGAACGTAAATGAACGAACGAGACCATTGTTCATGTTCGTTCGTTTAACTAAACGAACGAAAAAATGTGTTCATGTTCGTTCGTTTATTAAACAAACGAACATAAGTGAACTTCCCGCCGAACGGTTCGGTGAACGTTGGGTTCGTTTACAGTACTAGTTATATATTGATGATAATGAATAGAGAAAGGGCAAGCAGATTTACACCAATTTACAATATTCCATCTAATAGGTTCGTTCAATTCGTTGAACGTTCAATTTACAGATAAATGCATCAAATTGTGCCAACAACTTCACCTGTTGCATCTCCAGAGCTCTATGCTCGCTGTCCAAATCAACCACACACACTACCCGTTTCGCTTGCAACTGTGACTTGAGCTCGACCTCCCATGACGCCTGCTCTCTCTAGTCTCTTATGCTCATCGATCCTCCTCCACCTTTTTTGGTTTTCTTGTAACTCAACTTCCTACAAATATATATAATTTGTAATTATTAGGTGATGAAAATTCATGATATTGTTAAAGAAGAAAAATATCTCTGATGACGAACCAACAATGTAAGATCTCCCGGTGGTGATATTATTAGTAGGCTCACGGGTAAAAAAAACGGGATCTTGAGTGGTCCCAAAGCCGAAGAGGTGACCCTTCTTCTTATCTCCCCTATGAGTACAAATGTTTATCGATTACCACTAGATATACAACTGTCTCAAAAAAATGAAAAAATTACAAAAAAGTTCAACTATTTGAGATAATATAAACAAAATTGTTTCTACTTCAAAAAAATATATGGTTTTTTCTGTTGATATATATCAAGAGTTGACTTAAATAGACAATTTTTCTACCATATGTCACAAATTGAGAAACGTATTCCAATTATCATTAATTTTAATCGACCTTGCTGTTGAATTGTTTTTTTTCTTTAATTTCAACCTTGTTATTTAAAATACTTATTGAATATTTATATTTCATTTAACGTTGATTAAAATAACAATTTTTGCTATTTATTATTATTATTATTATTATTATTATTTATTGAGAATTTTATGAAAACAAAGTCATACAAATGTGTTTCTCATGAATGATGGAAGAAACGGGTGGCATCGTCATCCTGTCTATATTCAGATGTGCATTGACACCTCAATTCTTTGTATGTATACATAACCTACATACATGCATAATGCATTCACACCTCAATTATATATCTTTATTTATTTAATCCCATGTGGAATTTCCATCCTAAATAATTATCTAAAACAACACCATCATTGAAGCAAAACGTGTATTTTTCGGACACGTAAATCGGTTCACACAGGCTGCCAATTCATAATATGAGGGGTATACCTGACTCACTCAGCGACAAGACGATTGCGAGGGGGTCTGAAATCGAATTCAAGACCAATGGCCTATTGAAACAAACATCTCATCGCCCCTTAATTAACTGAGCTACACGCCATTGGTTACACCAACATCCATTGTTATTTATTATTTATATCGCTTAAATAATAAAAGATAGAAATAACAAAAATCAACTTAAATCGCTTAAATTAGGTACACAAAATCTTGGTTTGATATATAGTCATTTCTGCGATCCCCTCTAACGTTTTTATCTCCGTCACTTTTGATATGTCTTTCTCGTAAAATCTATTGTACCGTAGCTACATGGGATTAAAAAATTTGTATTGATTTCGTAGGGATAATTTTTTTTGTTTTATTTATGAGTTTCGTACACTTTTGGGTTAAATTACCTAATGTACAATTATATGTTCATCTTTATCAAATTATATACGTCAAACAAGTCCAATTGTAAATTTATAATATGATTTGACTCCATTAATACAAAGTAACATATTATGGATTTGTTGATTTTGAACCCAAATACTACAAATATATTTTCTTGAATATTTTAATAAAATAATAAACTTGAAAGGACGTTCAAAGATGAAACATGATTCATTCACGACTCTTATTAGAAAAAAAAAGTACCTCCAAAAATCATCTACATAATAATATATAATACAACCAACATCTATCTCTAGTTGTATTCTAAAACAATATAATTATTCTAAAATTTAAGGTTACAAATTATTGTACCATATATATAACCTTTCAAAAAAAGTTAAATTATGTAAAAAAAAAATAATTAACTGATAAACACTTTTAAATAAAAGATAATTGTTAATCCATATTAATACTATATATATAATTATCTTTATCTAAAATTACGTCAATAAAATCAAAATAAATTTTATTTTCAGTTTGTTACTTTTAAATTTAAAATATTTTAATTATCATAAGACCTTGAACTAACAAATTATAAGGAAAAGTGGAAATTTTATGATCATTACAATTTGACACTCATCAATATGTTTATTTCACCAAATGTTTAAAATAGCAACACATGTTGAACTAATTTCAGATGTCTTTTTGTAAATCAGAAATTTTATTTAATCATCGTTATTGGTTTATAATAAGATATTATATCTCGTTATATTGTACAGATATACTGTTAAGAACCATTACGTTAAAGAAGAAGAACCTTAACTTGACTTAAAAGAAACAATAATATCTCTTGATATGGTTGTAAGTTGTAACTTGTAACAATCTTGTTTTCTTTTAAATGTAAATATTCAATGTTCTAAGCATATTTAACAAATATACTATATTTTTATTTTCTTTTTCTAAATTTGAAAATTTCTCCATTCTAATTTTCCCCCCTCTACTATTTAAGAAAAAAGCTAGTTTAGTATAACCATTAAAGCAAACTTGATTTAAATCTTCAAGATTTTTTAAATAACATAGCTATTAGAGATGGAACATCAAATAATAATAAAAACATTCATGTCTTCGTTTGTCTCATAAAATAATATAAAAACTCCCATTCTTCTGCCTTTCTTATCGTGTATATTTTATATATTATCATCTTAAAATTATAATAAATTGTATTCAAATTCAAACTCAACCATTAATTTTTACTTTGACACCATCTATAAAAGTGATATTGATCTCACTATAAAAAAACTTGGGGATAGTACTAGTAGGTCGTCAAAAATGACCGAATGTTCTTATAGACGCTTTTATATGACAAAACAGCAAAATGTCATATTTAAAAGTGTTACAATAAGTCAATAAAACGTCTTTAAACGTGTTAATAAGGTTTTTGAAACATTATTAAAAAAAAAGTGTTATAGTAGCTATTTTATATGACAATTTTAAAAAAAAAGTATCTTATAAAAAGATGTATTCATAACCATACAAGTATTTGTCGGGTTGGGTAAATTCACACTTCTCAAAAATGTTTAAAAAAGTGTCTTATATATTTATCGAAACACTTTCGGATACAATAATTTAATTTTTTTGTCTATAAATTCATGTGATAATCCTGTTATATTTTTGTTGATATTTTAATTAAAGATAAATATATATATATATATATATTTTAAATTATAGATAGATGGGGGCCGGAGTAAATAAAAGAATTAAAAATAAAATAAAATAGAGCTCCATCATCTTCGTGATGCCTCCTACCTTTAAATCCTATAAATATCAACATATCTCCAACCAAAACCTCTCCATCCTCTCCCTAATTTTCTCAGAATTTAAACAAATTTCCCCTTAACTTTTTCCGGTTTCCGGTTTGGATGTCAAACATGATTCGTGCTTCGTTATCAAAGGTGTCGCCTTTTTTTCATCTTCCTTTTCTCTGTTTCTGTTTTCCAATCATCGATGTTTGTTTCATTAATGGTGATTCTGGGAGGTTTGGTGTCTGTTTTGCATGAAAACTTAAGATAAGTTTCTTGTTTATGGGAAGTTAATCGAAACCAAATATTAGTTTGTAGAAAAAACAAAAAAAAATGATTGTTTTTTCATTGTTTCAATTCCCAGAGTCATGCAACACCATGTGTTGTTGCTTCATCAGGATTCTAGAATTATGATTTGAAAATATATCATTCGTGACGTAAAAGATAGACCCATAAAACCTCAAATAATATGGTTGAAAGCTTTTACGTATCGAAAACCAAGAGGATCTGAGTACAGATCGTTGATTTTTTTTTTTATGATCGATGTTTTTTAATCATAGTTTTCTGGAATTTTTCTTTTCTTTTTCTCACTGAAATTGATGGTTAATCGTTTTTGGGTCAATAATTCTGGACCGTCCATCTGTTTTAAATAAAGACAAATAAACTAGTGTGGGAAATAATTAGAATGGATAAAAGAGAACAACGTGTGTTCTGGGGGGTCAATTGGAGGTTTTAGAAAGATGGAGGGTATAAATGCAAGTTATGAGAGTTGTATTCAATTTTCATTTATGAACCCTTACTTTTTCAAATTATGACACATTTTCCCAAAGTATAATGTTTATTTGCATCTAAATCCTAAATCAGAATTCTTGGTGGTTTTTTTATTTAAGGTTGGTGCAAGATGCTTGACCACACACGCAGCTTCTGCGCTTCGAGCAACTGAACCGATTTTTAGGTACCACTTTCAGGTTTATAATAATTCTATTAATTTCTTTTAAAACCAAAATATAATTAACAATAATTATAGACAATTAAAGTATGTTCTAAAACATTATTTTTTTGATTTTTCTTATGTTAACAATTTTGTTTTTTTGGTTGGTAGAGACGAGGAATATGCAGATATTGATTGGAATAATCTAGGATTTAGTCTGACACGAACTGAATACATGTACATGGCTAAAAGTACTGAGAACAATGATTTCCAACAAGGTGAATTAAGTGATTATAGAAACATTGAATTGAGCCCGGCCGCCGGAGTTCTAAACTACGGCCAGGTAAATTGTAATTATGAATTTAACTTGTTTATAGTATGTGTAACGAAGTTTTAATAGTACTGCCAACTGAAAGAGGTTATTTTATAGGGACTTTTCGAGGGTACAAAAGCTTTTAGGGGAGACGATGGTCGGGTTTTTTTGTTTCGTCCTGATCAAAATGGTATTCGTATGCAAATCGGAGCTGAGAGAATGTGCATGCAATCCCCTTCTGTACAACAATTTGTAGATGCAGTCAAACAAACAGCTCTTGCAAACAGACGTTGGGTATTTCTATTTCTCGATTCCATTCATCACTTCATCTTGTAACAAAAATTGAAGAATGAAACCCATAAAATCAAAGTTGTTTCTATTTCCTTTTGATGACACATGAAAATAAATCGAACCCATCAATTTTCTATCTCTCTGTTTATTTATTAGAAACAATATTATAAAATAAAATTTATGAAATTTGTTTATTTTTTAATTTTTATTAAGTTGTTGGGCTTTTGTGTAGATTCCACCTCCAGGAAAAGGATCACTTTACATTAGGCCTTTGCTTATTGGAAGTGGGCCTATATTGGGCTTATCTCCTGCTCCTGAATACACATTCTTAGTGTATGCTTCCCCTGTTGGCAACTATTT
The DNA here is from genome assembly GCA_036898165.1 of Silybum marianum. Taxonomy (NCBI): domain Eukaryota; kingdom Viridiplantae; phylum Streptophyta; class Magnoliopsida; order Asterales; family Asteraceae; genus Silybum; species Silybum marianum. The sequence goes on along the minus strand of CM072535.1, from coordinate 683,858 downwards.
TAAGGTTTTATTCTACTTTATTTTTTAGTTTATATATGGTATTGAATTTTATATTTATACGGTTTCGGTTTACAAAAATACAGAACGGTATGGCACCGCTGAACTTATATGTTGACAATGAGTTTCATCGTGCAACTCGTGGTGGGGCAGGGGGTGTTAAAAGCATTACGAATTATGCTCCGGTAAAAACACTGAAACTTGATTAAGCGGTAAAAGATAATCATGAAATTCAATTCACAAAAGAAATACTGAAAACGTAGAACATGACTCATGATGTGTAGGTACTAAAAGCGGTATCGAGAGCAAAGGAACAAGGATTCTCGGATGTTGTGTATCTTGATTCAGTTCATAAAAAATACATTGAGGAGGCCAGTTCTTGTAACATTTTTCTTGTAAAGGTATTTCCTTTCCAAGATTCTTGAAATCAAAGCAATCACAGTTACATTCATATTAATTTATATTTTAATGTGGTTTACAGGGGAATGTTATTTCAACTCCTGCAACAATCGGGACTATCCTTGAAGGAATCACAAGAAGGAGCATCATTGACATTGCACGTGATTTAGGATATGAGGTAAAACTAGTAGTGAGCGACTTGGGATTTCAAAAGGATCATTTCATTTATGTTATTTTTGGTTCTTTCGATCTATGATTAAAGTTATATTCTTTTAAAAAGACACTGGACATGAATCTAAAAATTGTTGTTGTTTAATCCTACTCAGAATGTATTAAATCCACCTTTGGTTAATATGTCTTTTTATTATCTTTAGGAGTTCTCTAAAATTGTTTCAATTCTTGTAGGTTGAGGAACGTTCTATCGCAATAGACGAACTGATGGAAGCTGACGAAGTTTTTACCACTGGAACAGCTGTTAGTGTTGCTTCTGTTGGTAGCATAACATACAACGGTCAAAGGTAAAAAATAGATTGTTACAAATGATCTTTGTCGTTATTTCTTGATTTATCCTTATTAACTGATTATTGATAGTCTCTTTAATATCATCCGAAACTTTGCTTTTTTATTTTTAATCTTACAAATGCTTTTTTGTATGCAGAGTGGAGTATAAAATAGGTGAAGAGATGGTGAGCCAAAAGTTGTATAAAACATTAGTAGGGATTCAAGTTGGTAAGATTGAAGACAAATACAATTGGATTGTTGAGATTGACTGATAATTACAATATTTTTATTTAATAGAATGATATAGTAAGGGTTGATGAGAAATATAGAATGAAAAGGGGTATATGTATTAAAGATTAAGAGCCCTTGTAAAAGAAAATATATCCACTTTGTAATATACTTACGTTACTAACAATTTTCTTAAAAGAATTAACTTTTGATTTCAAAATATTTATAGATTGTTATCTCTAGTAGGTTATATAAAAATCATAGACAATACATACATACTATATACATATACGTACACACATTAAGCCTAGGTATATGTTATCACTAGTATGTGACAATTGACATTGTAACCACTCACATAAGATATATTTGGTCTCGATAACGGGTGAAGAATGTAAATATAAATTATTAATATTGTTTGATTTGATAAAAAATTAAATATAAAATCCATGCCAATAAACTAAAAAATGTTACATACAAAAATGATGATAACTCATTTTTGATATTTTATGATCAAAATAATTAAATTTAGGAAGAAGAAGAAAAAAATTGTTATATAAAAAACTTAGGCTTTAAATAAATATAAAAATTATGATGGAATTAACAATAATTTTGAGGAACACCCTAAAAGTTTGCATGTTTTATGAGTGTTTGATTAGTGTATTTTTTTTAATTTTTGTTTCTAATTATATCCAAATGGCATTATATAAGTTTTCATTTGGTTAAATGGCGTTGAAATTATTTGCATCAAGAGGTAAATATTTATATGACTGTTTAATAGTTTTTTAAAACAAATCGGGTAAACTTCAATGTTGGTTCTTAAGGTTAAGTGAAATCTATAAAAGTGAGACCTAACTTTTAATAAGTTTATGAATCATTCTTATGGTGTTAAATGAGGGGTATTTTTGTCTTTTTACCTTTTTATACCAATTTTCTTTTAAACAATTAACATATACACACACATTAGAATACTAACATACGGACTAACTTTGTCAGTGACTATTTTTAGTGAACCCCCAACAATCACCATCTCCACACACACACATTGAGATTCGTACACACATACAAATGATTTCACACACAATCATAAACGGGATTAACTCAAACAATGCTCAAATAAGAAGAATACACAACATTACATTTTGCATCATTCGAAACCAAATGAACATCCAATATGTTCCAATGAGAGCAATGGGGTATCCAAGTAAAAGTTTTTTCCACCAACTACTAAGCTACCAACTTTCCTAAAAGATTTGATCCAAAAAAGCCAAAGATACTAGGCCATCAAACAACTGTACCGATTCACAAACACACTTCTCATGATTTGAAAGCTAATGAATTCTTGTCAATAGGCCAGGAGATTTACAAAACTACAAGCTAAGAATATTACGGTTTGATGAGGAAGATGTGTGAGGTTGGTGAGAAAATTTATGTCATGAAAAATACTTGCAAATGATTTCTAGGGTCCCAAAACGAATAGAAATCCAAGGACACAAATAACCCGACAACATATGCGGATAACAATGATCTAGATGTTGCACGATGACTCTAACGAAATAAACAACCCCAATATAGATAATAACAATTTATGTTATTATCTACGTAAATGACAAGTTCACCAAATAAAATTAGCAACACGAGAATTTACGTTGTTCCACTATCGGCGTGATAGTGTACATCCACCAAAGAGAGAGAGCAAGAATATTATTACCAACCAAGGAGATTACAAAGTGCTTGTACAAGGATCTTAAGATCCGTGATCAACTAGCAATTCTTTCGGAACACCAAGTCTTCAAAAACACTCTCGTATCTCACAAATTCTATATATATAGAAAAGATACTAATAGAGAGTATTTAGGTGTTATATCTAGAGGAAGAAAGAAAACTAATGGGATGAATATGTTGGTGCCATGAGGTGCTATTTATATAGCAACCAAGAATAGGGACCAAGTCTTGGAAGGTGTATGGAGTAAGCTTCATAGGGTAGTGGCCAAGTATTGGGTAAGAGTAGGGACCAAGTTTTCTTTTTCACTTTTCTTCCATGCATGCTTCCAAGAAATCTCACAACAAAAGGCCAAAGAACAATAAGTTAACTAGTTGTTCTTTAAGCTTTGATATTTGTACATCAGCCAAAAATATATATGTGTTTTTTTATCAACAGGTGATGATTGGAGCACACATAACCCAAAACCAAGTGGTAAGGGGTTAATTTCCAAGGCAAATAAACCCTACCAGATTTGAGTTTCATGAATTGGAAATGATTTCTTACTCGTTTTATTGCAACGTGGGAGGTTGAGGAGGGGAAAAATTGGAGATTCATCTTGTTCACTTTGTGTCCATCAATCGATGGTGGTAACCACATGAACAATTGGATTATTATCCCGGAGTGGTGATGGGGGTTGGGAGGAAGCAACTTCAACTTGGGTCATGAGTGGTAGATACTGACAGACAATAAAGGAGAATGTGATAGTTGTCGGTGATGAAGGCGTGATGGATGGCCCTGATCCACCCAACCTGAGGGAGGGTGTGTGTTTGTGTATATATATATATATATGTGTGTGTGTGTGTGTTTGTTGAGGTACAGATAAGAACACTTTCATTTTACAAGAACGTGAAAACACATTTATCGGATGTGATAATACATGGAGACCTGATGGTGTACAAGCGACCGACGCTAAATGTCCTCTATATATTTGATTTAGTATCATACGTGAAGAACCCTTCCACAAAGACATATATTAATACATTCTATATTTTTAAAACAAAATAAAAATGAACAAAAAATTGATTTATAGACTTTTCAAGGTTAGGTTACAAAAATTAAAAGAAGAAATTTTAGTAAAAAATGATATAAAGAAAATAGGAGAAGTTGAGGTGGGAGATGTTCGACCACATCCAACAGCAAACTTCAATCACTCGCTCACTGGTCCAAATATTTGTAATTTGTAATCTGAAGACGAAGACGAAGACGAAGATGAAGATGAAGATGAAGATGAAGTTTCAATCTGATTGAAGTCGGTGATTTTGTTGAAATCATATAATTATGATTTTGGGGTTTCAACTTCAGTAAACAACAACAACAACGCTTTCTAATGTCGAAAGACATTAGCGATGATGATAACCCATCCACGAAATCAAATAAACCCTATCATCATCATCATCATCAAATTAAAAAGGAACAAGATATGATGAGGCTTTGGGGAATCCTTATTTTCGGAGTAATTGGAGCTACTGCCACTACTTTCGCCGTATGCTCTCTCTCTCTCTCTCTATATATATATATATATATACACACACACACACATCCATCCATTCTTCTCTTTTTCACACAATTCTTTACACTAGTTTAACGAATTTCTTAATCGATTTATAGTTTGCAACTCCAACATCACTTTTGATTTCTAGCTTTCAAATTCTAGATGCTTAATCAATGATGATGAACAAGATTGTGTTAATGAATAGATAGGTGAGAGTGAAAGGGTTTTTCCTAGGAGGGTTTGTAACTCATGATCATGAAAAGGAAGATTCTTTAGTTTTTAGGCTACCTTTACTAATATGTAGAGGACCAATTCAAGTTTTGAGATGGTTATATTAATCACAATTTAACATAAAAATGTTTTTTCTTTAAAAAAATATGCATTGATATATTGAAATCACAAAATTATAAAATCATATCATAACCAAATCAATAGACCTAATACCATTGAATTGTACGAAACTAAAAACTCACGGTCTCTTATTTCTATCCTTTTGTCACTTGGAAACTCACTTGTTCATTCTACAAGATTCTGCAAATTGAACAAATTAAGTTAGGATGAGATAAAGCTCTTTAAAGTTTTAACCCCTACCTTCAAGAAGCCTAGGGTGTGTTTGGTAGAGAGAGTTGGTAGTAGAGAAAGGGAATTGGAAACAATTCTCTTGTTTGTTGACACCAAAGAAAAGAAGCAATGAGAAAAGAAGCAATTCCTTTTCTCTATTTTCATTTCCCTCCCACATGAAAAGAAAAGGGAGAATTGAAAATTTGGTTTCTCCTTAAGAATTGAAATATTTCAATTGACGCTCGTTGTTTGATTAAGCTGCTGTTTTGGCTTAATAGGGTATGTTTTGGCTTAATAGGGTCTCTTTTGGCTTAATAGGGTCTGTTTGGCTTAATAGGGTCTGTTTTGGCTTAATAGGGTCTGTTTTGGCTTAATAGGGTCTGCTTTGGCTTAATAGGGTCTGTTTTGGTTTTATAGGGTCTGTTTGGTATGTTGTTGTGCTGGTCTGTTTGGTTAAGCTACTGTTTTGGCTTAATAAAATCTGTTTTGGCTTAATAGGGTCTCTTTTAGCTTAATAGGTTCTGTTTGGCTTAATAGGGTCTGTTTGGTATGTTGTTGTGCTGGTCTGTTTGGTTAAGCTACTGTTTTGGCTTAATAGAATCTGTTTTGGCTTAATAGGATCTGTTTGGCTTAATAGTGTCTAATTTGGCTTAATAAGTTTGGTTTTGGCTTAATAGGGTCTGTTTTGGCTTTATAGGGTTTGTTTGGCTTAATAGGGTATGCTTTGGCTTAATAGGGTCTGTTTTGGCTTAATAGGGTCTAGTTTGGCTTAATAGGGTCTGTTTGGCTTAATAGGGTCTGGTTTGGCTTAATAGGGTATGTTTGGCTTAATAGGGTCTGCTTTGGCTTAAATGGGTCTGTTTGGTATGTTGTTGTGCTGGTCTATTTGGTTAAGTTATTGTTTTGGCTGAATAGGGTCTATTTTGACTTAATAGGGTCTATTTTGACTTAATAGGGTATGTTTTGGCTTAATAGGGTCTGTTTTGGCTTAATAGGGTCGAATTCTCTGTTGAATTGTCTGTCATACCAAATAAGAGAAATGATTCTCTGTTACATTTCTCGGTTGAACTCTCTGTGCTACCAAACAGAAGAGTCAATTCCTTTTCTCCAGAACAATTCTCTTTCTCTGCAATTCCATTCTCTGCAACCATTTCTCTGCAATTCCATTCTCTGTACCAAACGCACCCTAATGTTTTCTAAATCAAAAAGTGGATAATTAAATCTTTAAGAAAAGAAAGGCATCTAGAGACAGCAAAAGCATTGACAACGGCCAAATGTTCATAGATGATAACATTATTTGCATCACTTTGCTCAAGATTGAGCATTTTTTTTTTCCTGTAGTAACCTCTAAAAACATAATTGTACGCTACTTTTTCCATTTGTTGTTTGTCTGAAGTTGAATAGGGCCATTGTAGTTGGTTTTGGGGATTTTTCTAAGGCCAACAGATCACTACATAACATATGTGCAAAAATTAATCAAACCTCATAAGCATCGCACAACCAAACATAAAAATAACTATTTTACTTACACTAAAGCATTGTAATTGTAGCAGCATGTAGCATTCTCCGATTCCAAACTGTAGAAACAAAATGTAAAAAGATAATATATTCTGTTTAGTAACAGCACTGAGAAACATAAATAAAATCAATATCAATGCGCCAAAAAGATCGAAACACCCTAAATCAACTCAATTTCACTTCCTGCATTGAGTTGTAAAACAAGCATATCATCGAATTTCAAAATTATTAACCAGATTATATAAACTCACAGAAAAACCTGAGTCTTGCATCATGTATGATATTAGAGAAGAAAAGAGAAACCTGATGTTATTGGCCCGTGACGAAAGATCTAATGATCTTCCATTGAGGGATAAAGGTGCTTATAAAAAGTGCAGGACTTGAATCTGTTTAGAAAACGTAGGGAAGCAAATTCTCAGTTCAAAATGCTAACAAACAGGCCCCTTTAACTAAGGGGCTGTTTGTTTAGGTCTGAATGATGCCATTCAGAGGCACATCTGAATCGCGTAGAGAATTGTTCTCTGAAGTGGAACAAAAGGCTCTGAAGGATGCATGGCCTAACTCCTTGGGTTATGATTCAGACCCCTTATTTTCCCCAAAATACCCTTGTTGTTTTCTTCTCCACTCTCCAGCACCTCCTTCACTTGTTTCTTCTCCCTTCTTGATTTCTCTCAAGCTTGCTGCTGCTGACCACCACCGGTTGCCGTCCCTTCCACCGCCGACGCTGCCGTCCACCGTCCCTTCCACAGCCGACGCCTCCGTCCACCGTCCCTTCCACAGCCATGTCGAAACGATGAAATCCACCTTAAAATAACCCCCAAAATTTTGAAATCACAAATTAGCCCTAAAATGAGAAATCAACAGATATGCAGACAATGCAGATGATCGGAAGAATCTTTTTTATTTTTATACCGTCGTTGATAAAATCGTCCTCGTCACTCGACTCGCTCTCCTCGATTTCAAAAGCGGAATCCTCGAAAAACTGGAGGACATTGAGGTTTTTTCTCTTCCGGTTACCAGATTTCTCGTCTCCGTCGCGTTTCCGTTTCCCCGATGAAGAATCATCTGCGATTCCTTTGCCCTTATCCACCATTTTTCTTCTTCAATTGACAAATTTCGAGGGTTTTCACCAGAAAGTTTTAGAGAGAGAAGAGAGTGAGCTTATGAGAAATTGAAGGGTAAAATGGTCATTTGTTCTTATTCAGACTGTCCATTCAGAGCAACTACCAAACAATCATTTTTCATTCTGCACTATATCATTCAGAGCCTCTATACCATCCAGGCCTCTGTACCATCCAACTCTATACCATCCGGCAACTACCAAACAGCCCCTAAATAAGTAGTGAGTCCCATTAAGCTCATTAAGATGCTAACAAACATGCCCTTATAACACCTTGACCGAATAAGTGGTGAGTCCCATTAAGCTCATTAGGATGCTAACAAACAAGCCCTTTTAACTGAATATGTAGTGAGTCCCAATAAGCTCATTAATTAAGATGATAACAAACAGACCCTTTTAACTGAATAAGTAGTGAGTCCCATTAACATTTTGACCGAATAAGTAGCGACATTAAGAAGCAAATATGCTTCTAAGTGTTCAACAGGCAAATTAAATTGCTCCAACAAGAGTAATATTCCAAAAAGCACAAGCAATTTATATGTTAAACACAACCAAGAAAGACTTCAAAGTTACAAGGGGAAAATAACGTCATAAGTAAGGGGTTTACCCCATTTTGTTACAGAATAATGATCCACCTAATTTAATCTAAATAACTAAACAGCCTATGATTGACCTCGAAAGTTTTACACTAAAAAATTTCAATAAAATTTAGTTTGGCTCAAGTTTTGCCCTATTTTACAGGTTTAACAAAACGATCGATATCAGAACAATAAAAAACTTAAATGATACTTAACCAAACCAAACCAAACCAGAAAATGCTACTTAACTAAAAAAAGACTGTTTTGAACAAAAAGAAACTTAACTCTAGCTAACAGCATTCCCAGGAAACACACCAAAGTGAAGAGGAAACACAGAAAAAGGAAATAGAAATAAGTTACCTGGATTAGGATTAGAATGAAGCAGAGTGCAATGGAAAACAAAATTAAACCAAATCGTGATGTTGACAAAACGACAAAAGGAATCCGGCGATTGAAAACAAAATTAAACACAAACCTGGATTGGAATGGAACTAAGAGCATTGACATGTTGTACATAAGCTTTAAAGTATTGTAATTAAGAGACTGTGCATGAAATTATAGTACATTAGGCTTAAAAGATTGTTTTTAAGACTTTGATAGATCTGCTTTATAGGATAGTATAGATAACGTTGAATGTTGAAATCTGCTTATCATATATGCTCCTTGCTATAGCTTATTGAATAGGAGAAGACATTATAGTGTTTGATGGCATCAAAGTATGTTCTAAATTTGCAACTTCTATTCTTGAAAAATGTACATAATAATTCTTATATGAGAGGGAAATCAATACAAATAGAAAGTATCGTCATGAGCAAAACATATTAGGCATGGGATCTTGTGAGAAGTGAAGTTAAGGTGAGAAGCGTAAGAAGGGATCTGAACCCTTGATCACTTTTAATCTCACACCCACCCATGAATTGCACTCCTTACAAGAATTGATCCGGTGCATCTCATCCTAATGCGCACCCAACGGTGGAGATCCCTTTTTACGCTTCTCACCATGACTTCTCTTCTCACCGGAACCCAACCCTATATATATATATATATTTATATATGGGAGGTTCAGAGGAAAACTCAAAAAAAGAAAAAACTGATCTATTTGGACGGTATGCACAAATGCATACAAGCGATTGAAGCTGTTTTTTTTCTATGCACGTGTGCATGTTACAAATTACCGGTATGCATTTATGCATACGGTCTAGATGGAGGGCTCCCAGGTTCAAGGGTGTTCTTTAGTTTTTTTTTTTTGAGGTTTTCCCCTGAACTTGACCATATATATATATATATAGGGTTGGGTTCCGGTGAGAAGGAGAGTTATGGTGAGAAGCATAAGAAGGGATCTCCATCCTTGGATGCACATTAGGATGAGATGCACCGGGCGCAATTCATGGGTGGGTATGAGATTAAAAGTGATCAATGGCTCAGATCTCTTCTTACACTTCTCACCTTAACTCTACTTCTCACATGATCCTATGCCTATATATATATATATATATTTGTGTGTGTTGCTTGGCCCTTCCATTGTTTCTTTATTCTTATTGTTTGGATGGCATGATTTCCTCAATCTTTAAATTCCAGTAGATTTTCTGCTTTATCTTTTTGAGCATGAAGTTCTTAGCATGCAAAGTTAATGGCATATGTATGACACCTTGAACAATTTGACAGATTAATCAACTGCGGAGGACGGGTGATTTTTTTTATTCTCAGGTAGTCATGGTTTTTCTTTCATTGAAATTAGATTTATAGCTTTTATATATATATATATATTGTATCAATAGGTGAAAGTTATTACTCAAAACAAGCAAGTATGCCTGCTGACCTATATTCTTCAACACTAGAATGATATGATTTAGTTATTACATTAATAAATATTATCTGTTTACTTTGTTGCTAAACTGACTATGCTAATTTTTACCACAAAAGTTTACTAGGTCACAGTCATCATATAGAGGTGGTTCTTCTTCTTCTTCTTCAAGATCAAGTTTTCAGGAGGAAGCTCGGAAAAAGTACGCCCGACGTATGCAGGAGGAATATGAAGAAGAGATGGAAAGAGTGGTGGATATCTATCTCTATATAATAATAATAATATAACCTCTTATTTAGTACTGCTGTACTAAATGACTGAATGTAGTGTTATTCAGTCTGAATAATAGTGGTTAATCTTTTTCGTAGGAGCGAATAAGGCGTATGCAAAGTGTTTTCAATAGGGAAAAAAATAAGTACAGAAGGGGATACGAGAGATGGAGTGAAGATAGTTCAGATGGATATCAACAAAATTTTCAACGGGATGATTGGTATTGGAAAACTGAGAAAATGTATGGAACTAGAAGTAATTTTAATGAACCCCATCAGGCCCCTGTGAATTATTCATTGTCTCATCACTATGCCATATTGGGTCTCAGCAGGTACACCTTCACATGTGAATCACTTATGGTTAAAAAATGTAAAAGCCCTCTTTTCTCTTGTTTATCTTAGATAAATGGTTCAATATTTTCTTAAAATTTGAAGTGAACTTATATATCTTACATCTTTTTTTTTGTGTGGCAATAGGTCAAGGACAAATCCATATACAGATGATGAAATTAAGGTAAATGCAATTTGATTTTCTCTACATATTTGTAAGACTAGACTAAACTGTTTGTGCTTTGTTTAGCAGAGAATTATCTTGAATGATATTTAATAAAATTTGATTAGTGAATATTCCTTTAGCATACATATAATATAAGTGATGTTTAGATAGAATTTTGATCAAGTATGTAGGTGTTTAGATTGAAAAATGTGTACAAGTATTAAAAGAGAATTGAAATTGTATTGGTTTATGTACTTGATGCAGATTGCATTCAGAAACAAGGCAAAGCAATATCATCCTGATCAAAATCAAGAAAATAAAGGTATTGGAATAATTCATCCCTCCTCATATATATATATATATATATATATATATATATATAGGGGCTTAATCAAATAAAAACCAAAAAAAAGTTACAAACTCGTAAAAGCCGATGTAAAAATAAAATTTTTCATAATTTTTTTTTATCAAATGCTAGGATTTAAGATATCATTTCACATATATTTGTTTTATAAGGTGAAATTTTCACATGTGTTTGTGTCACCATATGAATCTTTTTAATGCATATTTTTTGCTTCGGTGGGTGAATCATCCACATGTAATTATATTCATAAGGTGAACAAAAACATATATGTGAAACAATATCTTAAATTATAGGTTTTGATAAAAAAAATCATGAAAAAAAATATTTTTATATCGGTTTTTACAAGTCTGTAACCTTTTTTTGGTTTTTATTTGATTATCGTCCTATATATATATATAGGTTATATATATATATATATAATACATATATATATATAGAGAGAGAGAGAGAGAGGAAAATTCAAATGCAAACTCAAATTTGGTTGTGAACGTGATGACAAATGAGAACAAGACACATGTCATATTCAGACTGAATAATAAAGGAAAATATTCAGACTAAATGTAGTATTATTCGGTCTGAATATGACATATGTCGTGTTGTAATTTATCCGCTCGTTCACAACCAAATTTGAGTTTTCATTTGAGCCCGTCCCTATATATATATATGAAATAGTAATGAAAATAATAGGATGTGTTTGGTGCAGAGGTTGCTGAAGCAAGGTTCAAGGAGGTTATGAATTCTTATGAGGCCATTAAATCTGAAAGAAAGAACATCATCAAGTAGATGGAATGGAACACATTTACAATAGAAATAAGTTGCTGACTAGTACTACTAACCAATAACCATTTATTTTATTTTTATTATCCTATGTCTTACTCTTGTGTGTTTTTGATAAGTAATGTGAATAATAATAATAATAATAATAATTACAACATTTGTTTTCTATCTGAACAGAACTTAATTACAATGTAACGAGATGTAAAATTTTATTTTTTTATGAATAGCAAGAAAAAGGGGGTCATGTTTCACATTTTAAGATTTAAAAGTTTTTGTTAATCGAAAATTTTATAAGATATAATAATAAAGTAATATGATTTGGGGAGGGGTATTTAAATGTTAAATCGTTTGGCAAAGAAATCAATCGGAAGGGAGAGATTAAAGAAGCAAGAAATGGAGTTGAAAAGCTGTGACGTGAATCAATGGAAGGAAGCATTATCGGCATATGAAAGCAGAATCGAGGCCATGGATAAACCTAATCTCGTATCATTAGATCACTTCTACTGCAAAGACCTACCGTCTCTTCTTCATGAACGAAACCCTAATTCTTACATCACCACACCTGAGCTCTCCAAGCTCATGCAATGGAAGCTCACTCGCGGAAAATGGAGGTTTCTTCTTCTACTCTACTCTACTCTCAGATTATATATATATATATATATATATATGAGTTCTTATTAGGATTATTGTTAATTGCAGACCACGTTTGTTGGATTTTGTATCAAATTTGGATGAGGAAATCGTGAAATCTGCATCTGAGAAGGCATTCAAATCATTACCAGATATTTCAAAAGCTATTAGTGAGCTAACAGTGTTGAAAGGTGTTGGTCCTGCCACTGCATCTGCTATATTGGCTGCTTATGCACCTCATATTGCACCTTTCATGTCAGATGAGGTATTCCATACTCCTTTAGTCTTTGTTTTTGTATTTAATTATATCATTACTAATACTAATAATGAAAATGTAAATGTAAATGTAAATGAATGAATGGAAGGCAATGGTGGCAGCTCTTGGGAACTCAAAACAGTATACACTGAAACAATACCTTGTGTTTGTGGACAAACTTACAGAAAAAGTAAAGGTTAGTAAAGTAATTAAATTTTGGCAACAAAGTTATCTCCTTTTTAGGTAATGGTTTGCAAAGAAAGTAGAATAGTTATGAGGAATGACTGTATTGCGTTGGGTTCCGGTGAGAATGAAAGTTATGGTGAGAAGGGTAATAATGGATTTCCACCCTTGGATCAATCCTAATTAAAGATTAACATTAATGTGATGCACCATATCAATTCTTGTGAGAAGTGCAATTCATGGGGGTGGGGTGAGATTAAAAGTAATCAAGGATCCTTTGAGTGTATTTAGGTATATATATATATATATATATGTATATTAATGGATGATAACATAATATGCATAGGAATTAAGTGGAATGGGGGAGGAATTCACAGTCTCGGATGTGGAGAGAGCTCTATGGAGCTGTGCCATGGGTTCCAAGTCGAAGAAGAAAGACAGTGATGATATGAAGTCGACTACTACTAGTAAAAAGAAGAGGAAGCGGTAACTTTTTGTCTTTTTAATTATGTTTATGTGCAAACTAAAAGTTAATAACACTAGTAGTCTTGTAATGTTATCTGTTTTAGTTTCAAGTGTTGGTTTGATATGGTGACCAAATTTCATCATCTTGATTCTTGATGGGTATCTCTTGGTGGTTTGTGTGTTTGGATTGGTGCACAAAAATATAGACTTGTATCAATTCAAGCTTTCCTTATTATAAATGCTTGCTTTACATACAGATAATATAACTTAACTCACTCAATTCAAGTTTGAATGTCCCTTCAAAATGAACACAATAATTTCGTTTTTTACTGAATGTGTTTGTTTGTTCGTTCGGTTAAGTCAACGAAACCAATACGGACAAGTCTTCATTCATGTTCATTAGGCCTGTTAAAAAAAACATACCTTTTGGTTTTCTCTCATCAAATTTAATTCAATATATAAAGTAATTAACAACTTTTCATCTAATCTAATAATATTGATTTGTAATAGCATGTCAAAATCACCAAATTGGGTCATTTAATAAGCTGTCATCTTTAACCACAAGGTATAGTAATAAGTAGTAACAACCCTTGCAGTAAAACAAAATGTATTCCAGTTGTTTTTTTAACAAATGTGGTAATTTGTTAAACAACATCGTCACTTGTGGTTATCCAACTAAGATAGTTTATAAAATTTGTTATTAAATCTCAAAACAAAGGTTCTAAAGTTGGTTTTATTAACACAAATGATGACTTTATTTTGATCCAACATATCGAAAAACACAATTACAACCTTGTTTAATTTAATCCGGATGAAAATAAGTACTTGCATTTTTCATCTTAAAACAAATTTGACTGCTAAATTGTACTTTGAATCAAATAGCCATCCTATAATATATTGTTAGGCACAACCAATTAGGGTTATTTTACGACCACTAAAGATTTTTCTGACCGTTGTTCAAACTTTGGGATTATTCGAGGTGTGTACAAGATGGATGATTCGAATTCAAACACCCACTATTAAAAAATAAGTTAAAGTTTGGGTACGTTTGTTGGTAGCTTAATGGGAATCATGATTTATTCGATCAAATATACATGAATGTTTGATAAACGTTTAATGATATAGAAAATGGCATTCAAGAAGACGAAGTTTTATGTAGAAAGTCAAGTTTTTTCTATACTTATCCCTTCCATTTAAAAAAAATGTTCTTTTCATTTATAAAAAAAACTCTTCCAAATAAGAATCTGTTTAATCTATATGGACAAGATAAATAGAAAAAATTTAATAACAAATGACCCCTTATTTTTTTTTTATTAAAACTGGAATAAGATATATAAAAAAAATGAATAAAGTAAGTTTGTAGATTTGTAAATATAACATATTTATGACAGGTAACGGCTTGACACAACGTTGCTACATCGAATCCACCGTGTCCACACAGATTCAACAAAATGCCCTTCGCCGGAGACCGGAAGCACCGCCGGATCCTTAGGTCAACCCCTCTCCTCCCACACAATCTTCATTACACCACACAATCTTCGGAATCCGGTTTCTCCGGCGCTTCCTTCTCCGGCGCCGTCTTCAACCTCTCAACCACGATTGTCGGTGCTGGAATCATGGCCCTACCAGCAACTCTCAAGCAATTAGGAATGATTCCTGGTCTCATTGTCATACTTTTAGTCGGCATCTTGACGGAATCTTCGATCGATATGATACTTAGGTTCAGTAGAGCTTCTAAGTCCAACTCATACTCCAGCCTCGTTGGAGACGCCTTTGGTGGTGTCGGAAGAACGCTGTTACAGGTCGGCATTGTCGTTAATAATGCCGGATTGCTCCTCGTCTACATGATCATCATTGGTAACGATTTCAATTTCCTTAATTTACGTAACCGTTTTTTCTGATTTTATTTCCTGTGGTCGTCCATCAATCTACCGAAATGTAAATTCGTTTGCCAAATTGATCTACAAAAATTAGATTTTCATGTTACAGATACTAGGCCACATGAGTCAATTTCTTTTCTATTTTCTTTTTTGTTTCTAATGAATCTATGTGTATCTGTTTGTGTTCTTTGGATAAGTATCTCCAAAATCAATTTGATTTCAAAATTCATTTATGTCATGAAGATTAATCTAGCTCATTTATTACAAAAACAAATGGTATTCCCTTTGTCTCAATACTATTGTAGAGTGTTAATGTATTTTCAGATCCTAATAAAATGTTTTATCCAAACATGTAAAGATACTCTTAGCATTTGGACTTAAAAAAAAGTATTGTGATTTATAAGGTCCTTACTACTCTTGTTGACAGGTGATGTGCTATCCGAATAAGTTGCGAGTTCCATTAAGCTGCTAACAAACATCTATGTGATGTGCTATCCGAATAAGTTGCGAGTTCCATTAAGCTGCTAACAAACATCTTGGTGACAGGTGATGTGCTATCTGGAACATGGTCAGAGGGGGAACACCATTTAGGAGTGATGCAAGAATGGTTTGGTCATCATTGGTGGACCACTCGTTCTGTCTTGCTTCTTATAACAACCCTTCTTGTTTTCGCTCCTTTGATATCCTTTAAACGCGTAGGTCAGTTTTCGCTCCTTTGATATCCTTTAAACACGTAGGTCAGTTTTCGCTCCTTTGATATCCTTTAAACACGTAGGTCAGTTTTCTTATTTTCTATGTCTCACTGCAACAAAGGAGGGCCATTAGAATATATATGGTTGTTCTATTTAAATAGTTTTAGGGTCTTGAATGTAGGATTGATTAGTTTATTTTGTTAATGCCTTGGCATATAAGAAATATCATTGGGAGTAAGGAGGTCCTTAACCATGGAATAACAGGCTACTGGTTTCCCTTCCTTAGATCCTTTTGTGTCATCATTAAAGGAAACAGCCTTGAATTTTTTTTTTGTTGGCAGAATTGGAAAGACAGTGAACTCCTGGAAGTAGTTGTGGACTTAAAATAAAGCGCAAAAAGATAAATAGAAATTCTTTTATGGTTAGATGAGATCATGTTAAATTCATGACACCAGGGCGTACATAAATGCTAAGTTGGATGGTGGATAAGCTTACCTTACCTGCAGGCATCCAGAAGTTTATATGGTAACATAATTAGTTTTAGCTAACAAAAATGTGTCAAAAATAGTTGAAAAACAAGAAGATAAGTTGCAAGTTAGTGTTAAGAGAACATTAGAATTTAGAAGCTTGTTTGTTGCTCTTCTTCTGGGAGCAGTCTAGGTATGCTTTCATTTATTATACAAAGGCCTTCTCGTTTATCGCCTTGATTCATTTTCTAAAATAGATAATCAATATGGAATAAAAACTCCGAAGAGATTGAGAAATATATTTAGAGTTCATTTCATTAGAGAGCATCCTTGATCCTTTGTAAGATGGATATGGAAAAAAGAGAATTTGGATAAAAGCTATAGTTAGTTATACTGCAGCAATGTAAAGAAACCTATGAATCTAGAAAGAAAGCAAAGGAAACTAGATGGTTTGTGCCAAAATCAATTCTTTCTCTAACTAAACAGTTATACAAGACTTTGACAATTTTAATAGTCCTGATAACGAAGTAATACTGTAAGAAGAACACACATCTATCTACTTCTAGCTGCCATGAATTCCATTTAGCATGTGAGACATGGTTATTGCTTGTGATGCATAGGTGAGAAGTGCAAATAAGAACAAAAAGACTTTGTTCATTATAATAGTTCTACCCTTTTATCTATTAAGTTTTTGCTTTTATAATCTGATTTGTGTATAATATATCATAATCGGACTTGTGCTTATCTTTCTTTTGTTTAACAAATGGTGCTAGATTCATTAAGATACACATCAGCCTTGTCGGTGGGTTTAGCAGTTGTTTTTGTGGTGATCACGGCTGGAGTAACTCTAACTAAATTAATCAATGGAAGTATTGCAATGCCACGTTTACAGCCTCACCTTGTTGATCAGCCATCATTCTGGAAGCTTTTCACTACTGTTCCCATACTAGTTACTGCTTTTATCTGCCATCACAACGGTAAGATTGAGCTCCAAAACTTTTTAGATTATTTTTTCGCTTTATTTACATCTCTTATGCGATCTTTAAGAAACTTTTGTGTAACTTATATTATTTCATTGTGTATTTATGACAGTTCACCCAATAGATAATGAGTTAAAAGATCCTACCCAGATGAAGTCTATAGTTAGGACATCAATCTTATTATGTTCCTCAGTGTATATAGCAACCAGTTTTTTTGGATTTCTACTTTTTGGTGATCATACCCAAGATGATGTACTTGGGAATTTTGATGGTGATCTTGGAATTCCATACAGCTGGCTTATTAATGATGTGGTTAGAATAAGCTATTGCCTCCATCTGATGCTTGTTTTCCCCATTGTGTTTTTCTCTCTGCGGCTTAATCTGGATGGGCTTCTTTTCCCTTATGCGATCCCTATTGGTTTTGATAATAGAAGATTCTTAATGTTAACAAGTTTTGTTATGAGTTTGATTTATATTGGAGCAAATTTTGTACCCAGTATTTGGGATGCGTTCCAGTTTACGGGTGCTACAGCTACTGTTTCTGTTGGTTTCATATTTCCGGCTGCCGTTGCCCTAAGGTATGTAAATTAAATATAGTTAGATATAGTTTGTGTATGTAATGAGTAAGTATAAGTATTACTATTGGTGTTGCAGGGATAGTCATGGAATTGCAACAAAAAAAGATAGGAGAGTGTCATGGGTGATGTTAATATTAGCTGTATCATCAAGTATGGTGGCAATATGCAGTGATATTTACAGCTTATTCTTTCATCAATAGAAAAAGAATATTTGCAATTTAGAAATGTAGATAACTTCTCATATTGCATCAATGGAGGGAGGGCTTCACTTCAATGAAATTTTGTTCCACTTGTAGCAATGAATTTTACAAAAGAATTAATGTTTATTCCACTTGTAGCAATGAATTTTACAAAAGAATTAATGTTTATTTATCTGTCATGTAAGTTGTAACAACTCGTTCCATATGGATAGAAAGTGGGATTTGTTAATAACTTTCACAATGATTTTAAGTTGAATTTAAAGTTATTGGATAAGCATGTTGCTTTGAGTTTAGAGTGTTATATAGGTAGCATGATTAGAGTTTAAATATTTAATTTGTTGATTAGATTAGATTAGATTAGATGGGTAAAATAATTTGTAGAATTTTGTTAATATTAAGTAGTAGAAATAATTGTGCATTAAGAAGTATATTAGTTTAGCATTAAGAATATTGCATTCTTTATGAATAAATATTGTAGTAACTGGCTCAAGGTTAGATTATTAAAACTTTAATTTTAAATATTTGTTTTTCTTTTATATGAACAGAAATAATAGAATTAAGAGTAAAGTGATAGATAGGTGGTACATAGGTTTTGTCAAAAAGTTTGTTTGTTTGTTTTACATTCAAACTAAACTCCCATCAATCATCAACATCCAATTATTCAAGAAATAAATATTCATTTTTAAAATAACATAATTTAAATTTAAATTTAAAAAAAAGACCATTTAGTGAGACCATACTAAAAATATTCTACACGTTTATGTAGTTTAGTTTTTTTTCCAAAAACAAGACAAAATAATCACGAGTGTAAATATTTGACGTCAGAAAACACATTAAATGTGTTTAACTTTTATTTTGAGAATATGATTTCACTTTTGTAACATCATGATCTATATATATAGAGAGAGAGATGGGAATGTTTAAATGAGAACTTTGTAAACTTAAAGAAACAAAGGAACAATTCATATCCATACATATATATTTTAATGAATTAAAAATTAATTAATAATAATCTAATTAGTCTAAGGGTATTATAATAAAAAATATTACTTTATGAATGTTACTATTCATGATTTCCATCAGATTTGTACTATTACTTTATGAATTATTTAAATTGTACAATCTTGATTAATACTAAACAATTTAAATACTAAATATATTTAAATAAATACAAGATCAAGATAAATATCAAATATTTTTAAATAAATATAAGAAACCAAACTCGATATCATATATGATTTTACAAAATTAAAAGTTTATTATTGTAAAAAATTGAAAAATGAAATATCTTTAAAGAAAAAGTTTATTATTTTTAAAACTTTAAAAATTGATAAAATTTATTATTTTTAAAAATTAAAAGTAATATTTTTAAAAAGTTTATATAAATGCTAATTATATTACCAAAATCACATATAATTTCAGTAATTAATAATTAAATTACGTATTTTCTTATAATTATTTAGCATATTTTCATTATTTATAAAATAAAATAAATATGACTTTAATATTTATTTATCTTACATAAATATTTTTAAAATTGTTATATTTGTTCTTTAATATCTAAATATATTTAATAATAATTAAAAAGTAATTTAGACGATAGTTAATAAAGTTTATAAATAGTTACTATTTATTATTAGTATCTATTATATAATTAAAATTAATTAATAATGTGTAATTAAAAATAATAATAATAATTTATTATTAATTTTATTTTCTATAAATTAATGTTTATGAATAGTTAATATTTATTTAAAATTAACATTTATTAATAATTAATATTTATTTATAATTAATAATAATGATAAATAAATAAATAATATTAATCAAAAGTATAATTAAAAAAAGTGTCAAAAATCTCCTCATAAGTTATTCCAAGTAGCTTATCAATAAGCTAACTTATAAGGCTATGTTTGGCAAAAGTAGTTTATAAGGTACCTTATGACTTATAAGGTAGCTTATCAAAACCTTACTTTTATTAACTTCTCAATAAGGTGTCTTATAAAGTACCTTATAAGTTAACTTATGGTCATCCAAACAATTACACTAAAAACAAGATACCTTATAAGGTGACTTATAAGTCACCTTATTTTTGCCAAACAATGTCTAAGTCATATAAGCTAGCTTATGTGGATCCAAACGATGAGTTAAAAAATAAGCTAGCTTATAAGGTGACTTATAAGCTAGCTTATTTTTGCCAAACAATACCATAGAAAATTGTAAAGGTAGATATATATATATATATACGTCCAAAAATATTGATAGTAAAATATAATTAACGATGTGATATAGGGCCAACCACGAAGGATTAAAGTTATATATGTGTGTGTATGTTTGAACGAATATAATATAAATTAAGCCATGGTATATATATAATGATGACAATGACTTGTTAAATCTAATGATTAAAATACGAAATGATTAAGGTAGTGGTTCATTATGTTGAAATTAGTAACAATTAAAAAATTCTTGATTGTTGTATAAATTAATTCTTTTCTACACCAACGGTACTTAACACCCTCTTTTTTATAATTTGTTAATTAAATCATATATATATATATATATATTATTATAGTCATCCACGAACACATTTGTGATTAATCATTACAACATAGGATATTTATTTATTTTTATATATTTTGAAATAATTAATAATAAAGATACCAAAATACGTGGAGGTTGGAGGAATGAGAGTGCCACCATACAACACATGTCACTCCACATTTATACTTCAAGCGGTTCTAATTCTAATTCCCTTTATCTTCTTCTTCTTCTTCTTCTTCTTATTTACTACTATTTTCTAATTTAAATCATTACATTTCAAAAGATTAAAAAAAAAAAGGATTAATCTCCACACGTACAATATGTATTTCATTAAAAACTAAAGAGTTTAGTTATTAGTACATTAATAATGTATCCGTATAATGAGCCATAATACTTCTATTTTGTCTTCATTTTATATACTTATATAGTTTTTGAGATAGAATAATTTTTTATTGATTTATCACATTAAAAATATTTTAAACTTGACTTGTTTAGATGATTTGAGTTTTTAAAAATCGTTCTACATGTTTTGTCTATGTGATTATATATTCTTGATTGTTCTTATCATTTTCTTGAAAATTGAACCGATTGTTTTTTTAGATTGCATTCTTATAATCAATTGAGTTCCTAATGTAACTACAGAGACTCAAGTCGTTGGATTTATTTAGGAACTAGACTTATTCAAAAAATTCAATCATAAGGATTTAACTTATTAAAAGTAATACAACCATAAAGATGTAATTCATTAAAAAATATAATTATAAGGATATATTTTATTGAATTTAAAAAAAAGAACAATTAAAAACACCTAATGCAAAGACAAAACATGTAATTTTACTTTATATATTTATTATTGGTTATAAAATGAATCAAATAAAAATATTATACTACTCTATAGATTCTATATACATTTTTGATTTGTGAATTTTTTCCACAAACTTACGTGATGAATAAAATTTGTAAAAATAACCTTTAGAGCATCTCCAACAGCTATTCTAAAATAGAAAAAAGGAAAATTTTAGCATTTTTATGTCTCTAACAGCTATGCTATCTCCTATTCTAAAATAGAAAAAAGATTAAAGAGATTGTAAAAATCTCTAAATTTAGACAAACCTCTAAAACTCATTAGAAGAGACATAAAATAATATTTTTAATTCCATTCAACCAATTAGAATGTAGAGATAAAATATGTAGGAGAAAAAAAAAATAATTTATTTTATACATTGAATATTTTATTAGTATAATTAGTGATAGATATGCTAAAATAGAATAGTTGTTGGAGTTGGATATAAAATATTATAGAAATTTTAACTTATTTTACTCTATTATAAAAAAATTATAGCATTACTGTTGGAGATGCTCCTAGTAAACTCTGGGTTTTTTTTAATATAAGATTCATCCTTATATACTTTTAGTTTCCAAATGAACCCCGACTTAACGAAATATATGCTATGTATATATAATCTACCTATATATTTCTCTACTTCTATATTTAATTAATAAAATAATTTTAATAAATAAATATTAATTTTGATTTTAACATTTGCTAAGAATTGATATTCACGTGACGTAATTAAAACCCCACCGCTACCTACATCCCAAGGACACTCTCTTTATTTCAAACACACCCCTATTTTTTTTACTTTATTGCATTTTCTATCCCCCAAACCATACCTTTATCACCAAATACTACCTACTTTTAATTCATTCTTTTCTTTTTACATTTTAATGTATTACCCATGCTATCATAGCATATATATATATATATATATATATATAGAGAGAGAGAGAGATCCGAGTCTAGGCATGGAAATCAGTCCCGCCCAGCAGACCCACCCGTCCCGATCGGGGACAAGGATTCCCCGTTAAATCGGGAATAAGGATGGGGATGGGGACGGGGATCCCCGTTTGTCTCAAGCCGGGGATGGGGACGGGGACGGGTATGACACTCCCCGCCCCGACCCGTTATATATTAATTAACAAATTATATAAAGTATTTATTTAAACTAAAATGATGATTCATGATTTCATATTTTCTAACTAGGCTTAGAATAAAAGTGTTATTTATTTTGGATATCAATGTGTAATATTTTCGATGTCAAGTCAAAATACAATTACACATATGCTTTGGATATTACTTGATATGGTTTCATATTACCCGTTATATTTTGGTTAGAGTGACGTTAAGTAGTTTTTGTATTAAATTGAATTTATTTTAGTTTTAGGTTATTAATTATTATTTGATGTTGTAACTTTTTTTATTATATTAAATTACTTTTGATATTAGTTTTATTGAAAATATGATACATTTCAACTAAAAAGGTAAATCATTTTAGAAAAAATGTATATAAGAATAAAATGTCAAAATAGTCATTATGAAATATGAAATATACAAAATCTAATTATGTATAAACAATATATTTAATATACGGGGACCGGGCAGGTCGAGAATCACGTTGCATGTAACTGTCCTCATCCCATTTTTTAACTTTTGGGGATTCTCGTTCCCATTTACGATCCCCGTTTCTACAGGGAATCCTCGGTCCTGTTGGGACGGGTGCACCAAGTCCCCTAATGAGATAGATCTCATCCCCATGCCTTGCATTAGACTATTGCATCTAGATGGATTACTGAATTGAGATTTGATTCAAAAATATATATTTTACATTTGAGGTTTTTTTTTAAAATGCCAACAAGAATTAAAACAAAACAAAGAAGTACAACGATGACAATAGAATATATTCTCACAAGAAGATGTAGAAACAACGGGACCTCAAATTAAGCCACTCGGGTTAACTTTGTTGAAACACACCCAAGTCCCAAGGCAAAGACTCGAACAAATAGATGGGTGATATGTGAATATTTGTAAAAGTTAGGGGTAGCTTCTGTAAATGCTTTTATAATGTAAAAATGGTTGTAGGACAAATTTGATATAATGAAAGTGATTTGGGGCACTACTTGTCTTATTTGGTCTACTAGAGCTTATTAGTTTTTTTTTTGAATAAATGGTCTACTAGAGCTTATTAGTTTAAAAGGCCGGTTTGAATAATTCTTTTGTAATATATATTGGCTTTTTACGTCAATTTTCATCACACAAAATAACAAACAAAAATATAACACATATTACCTAATTTGTTTTAGCTTAAAAATCTATAAGATTATTATCAATAATCTTCATTCTGTTTAACTTTTAATAAAAATGTTTGGAAAATCTAAGTATTTTATATCCTTCAAATAATGTTGGTCTCCATTTCCATGTATTAAATCAATCTATCGCAGCATAAATATAGCGGTTGTTTGAGATTCTTTATTTAAAGTGTTAACTAATTTATTTTGATATGGTACCGATAATAAAAACAATGACTAAATTATGTTTAAGGTATAATATAAAAGGTATAAAAAATTAAAAAAAATCAAAAATAAAAAAGAAACTCTTTACTTTATTTTCACCCTTTAGGAAGACTTGTTCATTTCTACCACCTTGATTTCCTCATTTAACATTTGACCCTTAAATTTCTAACGTTACAAAGATAATACTTTTTTATTTATAAATAAGATATATATATATATATATATACCATTTATCATATAAATTTTATAAATACGTGTCATATGAAAAAAAAACAATTTATATATATATGAATTAGGTGAATGGGGTGTATTGAAAAATAGGGGTCTTTGTCGGAGGGTTTTTACTATTTTGTGTTTAAAAGGAAAACAAAGAAAAGATTTTTCCCTTTTTTACGTGCAAGATTTATGGGATCATTTTGTTTGCAAATCGATTTTGTCCGACTGTTTTGGCCTTTTATTTTTCTCTTTACTTATTTTAACTACATATTTACTTTGAATTTTTCTCATTAATAATAATAATAATCAAACCCATCATCATCATCATCATCATCATCATCAATCAAAAACGTGTTGCCTTTCTCTTTTTCTTTTTTCTTTTTCAATTCATCAAAATTACGAGTTTGGTCCCTATGTTTTTTTTGTGAAAATTATGAGTGACGTCCTTATATTACATTTTTTTTTATCAATTTGGTTCTTATGATATTCAAGTTGTTACGATTATGGTCCATGGACCAAACAGTGGTCCATCATCTTCGTTAACTACAAGGGCAATTCAGTCTTTTTATCATTTTTTCTTTGTTTTGATTTTTTTTTTGGTTTTGTTGGTGAAATGTCTCCACATGAACTATGAAGGTATCAAACACAAAATAATAAAAATCCTAAATCAAACCTAAATAAACAAAGAAAGCAAGATGACATGGGTTGTTGATCAAGAAAAAAATCATTGCCGAAATTTCACACTATAGATATAGAAACTGATGCATATGCAAAAAGTCCTAAATCAAAACTCTAATTCAAAAATCATTGGGAATTGTATACAAATAGATTGAGAGGGAGATGGAATGTTCTAAATAGCATGAGGCATAGCGTGTACTAGTCATGGTAGTGGGTTGGGAGGTGGATGTCGACTTGGTGGTGGCAGAGAAGGCAAATGGAGGGTTGGTTGGGGGGGGGGGGAGTTCATCGTGAGGGAGACCACCAGTGGGGATGGCATCATCGTAGACAAAGGGCCACGAGACCAATGTGATTGCTTGGACCCTACATATTACGTATGCGCTATGTGTATATCAGCTTAGCATCGTGTGAGAAAAAATGTTAAGGTGATAAGCGTAAGAACAGATCTGACCCTTGGATCAATTTTAATCTCACACTGACCCATCAATTACGTTTTAGAAGGGAGTTGATTTCGTGCAAATTGATGCATCTCATCTTAATGTACATTTAAGGGTGAAGATCCCTTTTACGCTTCTCACATTTGTTCTCATTTTAATCAGAACCCAACCTTGTGTATATATATATATGTATGTGTGTGTATATATATATATATATTAAATGAAAAAAAGACAAAGGATAATGTTATAAAGTCCAAAATACCCCCTTAGTTAATTGAGTTAGTAGAACTTTTTTAACAATGTTAGTGAGAGAGATCATCATCGTAATAAACAGGCCAAATCCATTATACAGGTTATGTAACTTTAGTTGTAATTTTGATCATAAATGAGGGACCAAATTTGTAAATTGAGTGTTTTCAATTTCAATTTCCAGTTTGCAATGCAAGCTGTAAATGAAATGAAGGAACCTTTGTTGTACTCATCTTCTTCTTCTTCCAACTTTATAGTCTTCTTGTACTACTTCACACACTCTCTCTCTCTCATCCTTCACCTCTTCTTCTTCTTTCTCTCTCTACAAACACAAACACAAACACACAGACATGAAAACATCCCTCATCTCTTGGAACACAATGCTGCAATCTATCTCTATTCTTTGATCCATCATCATCATCATCATCTTAATTTTATTCCATTTCTCTATTTAGATCATAAATCTTACAAACAAACATGTCGCCCCCCTCCTTTGATTGGTGGAGGAAAGAGACACACAGGGGGACTCCGGTGGTCGTCAAGATGGAGAACCCTAACAACTGGTCAATGGTGGAGCTTGAAGCCCCATCGGAGGACGATTTCTTAAACGACGGCGTTTCTTCCGACGTCAAAGCCCGTGGCCGTAACAAGAACGCCAAGCAGCTTACCTGGGTCCTACTCCTCAAAGCCCACCGCGCCGCCGGCTGTATCACCTCCATTGCTCCAGCTACATTCTTCCTTGCCTCCGCCGTACGCCGCCGTCTCTCCGCCGGTCGCACCGACACCGAAAACAAAACCCTTACAACTTCCAAACGTTTTTATTCTTGTATAAAGGTGTTCCTTTGGCTTTCCATTTTACTACTAGGGTTTGAGCTAGCTGCTTATTTTAAAGGTTGGCATTTCGGAGCTCCGGATCTACATTTACAGTATTTGTATACATTAACAAACCCATTTGCGTTTAAGGGTTTCTTTGATTCAATATATTCGAGATGGGTTGTCATTCGGGTCGAGTATCTTGCTCCACCGCTTCAGTCTTTGGCAAATGCTTGTATCTATCTCTTCCTCATTCAGAGTTTGGATAGATTAGTTCTCTGTTTGGGTTGTTTTTGGATCCGTTTCAAGAAGATCAAACCCGTTGCTAAACAAACCCTACCCGATCTTGAATCCTGTGAAGACGGTGATGCCTTTTTTCCTATGGTTCTTGTTCAGATCCCCATGTGTAACGAAAGAGAGGTTAATTTTTAACATACCCACTTGATAATTTATAAAAAAAAGTTTGAATCTTTTTAACATTCTTTCAAACTTCAAATGAGCATTTGATGATTTTGCTTTCATATGTATGTAAATATGAATATTTTTTAGTAATTTGTTTCTGTTTGTGTAGAAATCTTGTATATTAGGGTTTGAATACTTGATGTTGAACTAACTTGTGAATTCAAATATAACCAGGTGTATCAGCAATCTATTGGGGCGGTTTGTAATTTAAAGTGGCCAAAATCAAAGATTTTAATTCAAGTTTTGGATGATTCTGATGACCCCACAACCCAATCTTTGATCAAAGAGGAAGTTCATAAATGGAAACACGAAGGCGTTAATATTGTTTACAGACATAGAGTGAACAGAGAAGGGTATAAAGCCGGTAATCTTAAGTCTGCTATGAATTGTAGTTACGTTAAAGATTACGAATTTGTTGCCATCTTTGATGCTGATTTCCAACCCAATCCTGATTTCCTCATAAAAACAGTTCCCCATTTTAAGGTACTTACTCTTTTTTTTTTTATCTATCTATCTATCTATCTATGTTTGTTTAATTTGTGGTCTGAATCAGTTAAGAATATGATATATGGTAATTTGTAGGATAATGAGGAATTGGGATTGGTACAAGCAAGATGGTCATTTGTAAACAGAGATGAGAATCTGTTAACAAGATTGCAACATGTTAACTTAGTATTCCATTTCGAAGTGGAACAGCAAGTTAATGGGATTTTCTTGAACTTTTTTGGATTTAATGGGACTGCCGGAGTTTGGAGGATTAAGACGTTGGAGGATTGTGGAGGGTGGTTGGAAAGAACGACCGTGGAGGATATGGATATTGCTGTTAGAGCTCATCTTCATGGATGGAAAATGATCTTTCTAAATGATGTTGAGGTACTTTAGAAAAAAAGGATTTTTGGGTCTTTCTTTTTCTTGAAGTTGAGTTTGTTTTTAACTTTTAATCGATAAAAATGTTTGATTTTTTTGCAGTGCCAATGTGAATTACCCGAATCATATGAAGCTTATAGAAAGCAACAACATAGATGGCATTCTGGGCCAATGCAGTTATTTAGGCTCTGTCTACCAGATATCATCAAATCAAAGGTACCGTTTTTACTAGAATCTTGAATTGATTTCTTGAAATAAATTCTTGAATTTGACTTTGTTTGTTGAATGGTGTTATGCAGATTAGCATTTGGAAGAAAGCAAACTTGATATTCTTATTCTTTCTGCTAAGAAAACTCATCCTACCATTTTATTCCTTCACTTTATTTTGCATAATTCTACCAATGACAATGTTTGTTCCGGAAGCTACTCTTCCAGCGTGGGTTGTTTGTTACATCCCTGCCACCATGTCGTTTTTAAACATCCTTCCATCTCCGAAATCTTTTCCATTTATCGTCCCTTATCTTCTGTTTGAAAACACAATGTCTGTAACCAAATTCAACGCGATGATATCAGGGCTTTTTCAATTAGGAAGTGCATACGAGTGGGTGGTGACTAAGAAATCTGGGCGGTCGTCTGAAGGGGATCTAGCCGTCTTAATTGAAAAAGACGAAGAAAAAGACGTAAGTGAGTTGGTGGAAGAAGTGAAAGAGAAAGTGAAAGAGAAGAAGAAGAAGAAGAAGAAGAAGCATAATAGGATATATAGAAAAGAATTGATGTTGGCTTTTCTACTGTTAACAGCTTCAGCTAGAAGTCTTTTATCGGCTCAGGGGATTCATTTCTACTTCTTGCTGTTTCAAGGGTTGTCGTTTTTACTGGTTGGGTTCGATTTAATCGGTGAGCAGATTGCTAATTAATTAAAATTAAAATTAAAATTAAAAATTAATTTGAGTAGATATTGTTGAACCCAGAATTTGAACTGTAACAACTTTGTATTCTGGGATTCTTTTTTGTTTGTTTTGTTGGTCAATTCTTTTGTACCAAAGTGGTTTCCACGTTTATTAGTTGAGTCTTTATGTATATTATTTAGTAGCTTAATTTAAATTCTTTTACTTGTTTCTTAATACACCTATCTATCTATCTATCTATTCCTGATTATAATTTATATCTATAAATAAATGCATTTATAAAAGGTTGAGCTTGATTTTTGGTAATGATATAAACAAGAAAGGCAGCTCAAAAATGGTATCCAATCCAAGAGACTTATTACAACAAGAAATAAAAAGAAAAAAGGTTTTGAATTATTTATTTAGGGTCATAGTTGGGCTAAAAGAGAATGGGGAGTCCAAGAAAGAAAAGATTTTTATATATAAATATGATTTTGATGTTTATTTGGAAGCCAAGAAAGGAAGAAAGAAAAGATTGGAGATGACAACAAGTAAAGAAAGGAATGTTTTTCGTATGCAATTTATTTATTTATGCAACATTATCTGTCTGCATTTTCCTTCTTGATTAAGAACAACTTGTTTTAGTTTTGTGTTTATTGTTTAGAAAGGATATTATTCTTTAGCATCATTTAATTTAAGTAATTTTAAACCAACTTAATAATTTTAAATGGCATATTGCCTCTATAATCCATCAAAAATAGAAAAAAACATTAAAAAGTTAGTTAATAGAAATCAGAAGCCTTTGTTCAAAAAAAGAAGAAACCAAAAGCCTATAAATAGGCATTTGAATAAATCAATGAATCAAGTTTATATAGTTTAAACTTATTGGTTCTTTGTTGAACTTGTTTAGCAATTAGCATAAGATAGTTTAGTTTATGTTCCTTATGGACGCTCTAAAGTTTTGGTCTTTTTATGATCGAAGTTCTAATCTTGTAGTCTATAAAGGGTTGGTTGGCCTTTAATCAACATCCACTTCATTTTATTGAAGTTGGGCATCAAGTATTCACCATCCATCTTGTGTTTTCGTTTGTAGGGAGCCTTCTTTTGAGAACCTCATTTTTTGTGATAACTTGAGAACCATTATCAGCCTCACAATATATTTAATATATTAAAAAAATAAATAACAAAATCTTTAAAAACAAACTTTCATATTTAACGTTCAACTTAAATTGAGGGGCAATATAGGTGTATGATAAATACCTCTCTCTCTCTCTCTCTCTTAATTTTGCGTACAAGTACACGAGTTTTCAATCTCGTGAACATGTATATTGTGAACAAAGGTTGTTCACAGTGTGTGTAGTGTGTATATTGCTGGTGAAAATATTATCTATCCAGTGAACACATGGTGAACAAGGTGTTCACGTAGTGAACAAGGAGACAAAGATGAACAAATGAAGAAGGTGAACACATAGTGAACAACTATTTTGGTCCAACTTTACCTGTATTATGTGTCATAACTTTGGATATACGGTGACAACCTAGTATCAAAATCATCGTCATGTTGAATATCATTATTTAGGTGTACTTGTTGTACAAAATCTTCAGACCATTCCTCAAAATCATCATCTTCATGTTAAATATCATTATTGTTCTTCTTTACGTTCTTCACTTCGTCTCCTTCACGAATCTGTAGAAGCTTGATGTTCTAACTTAATAGGCAGGAATGTACGCCATATTTTGTTAATGACATCCTATAATCATGGAAAAGAAATAAAAGATATGCTTAATAATATATTTGATTAATTAAAGATAATTATTACCATAATTATCTCTATAATATTATAATTACTAAATAGCCCCTATCATAATTAGATTTAATATAATTTAAATGCTTAACTTATGTGGACTAGAAGGGTTCTCAAGTTATCACAAAAGATGAGGTTTTCAAAAGATTAAACCCCTTCCTTGTATTCGATAAGTATATATACATATAGAGGAGAGAGAGAATGCGTACTCATTTTTCATTATGAATGTTAGGACAAGAGAGCGTGACACGTTTCTCGGCGTCCACATTCAGTATGAATAACGAAGGACATTCAGTATGAATAACAAAGGGCATTCGGTATGAATAACGAATGTGAAGTTCATATGATATAACATTCATGATGAATAACACGTTTCACGCTCTCTTTTGTCTAAACGTTCGAAATGAAAAATGAGTTTTCATTTGAACCACGTCCCTATATATATATATGTGTGTGTGTGTGTGTGTGTGCAAGTTCAAACGAAAACCGAGTTTTGGTTGTGAACGTGAGGACACAGGAGAACGCGATACATGTCCCTGCGTCCACGGGTTATTCATCATGAATGGATCACGATCATGTGTTATTCATATCGAATGTTGTATCATTCATTATGAACTTCATCTACGTTATTCATACCGAATGCCCTTTGTTATTTCATACCGAATGGGACATGTCTCACGCTCTTCTTGTCCTCACATTCACAATAAAAAACGAGTTTGAGAGAGGGAGAGACTTGGGGTATATAAGCAATAAAATCCAGCATGAATAATAATAAATAATAATAATAATAATAATAATAGAGTGAAAATTGTTGATTCAGAAACCAGGCAACCAACCAACCAACCAACCAATAATTTTGTTTTTGTCCACAAGCATTAATTACAATCCAACACTCATAAAAACTTGTTCTTGTTTTAAATGTACATGCTTCTTCTTCTTCACTCATCTTCTGCTAAAACTCGAAGAACAAACAGTTAGGAGTCACTGCTGCTGCTGCTGCTATACAAAAAAAAAACACTTTCTTTCTTTCTTTCTTTCTTTCTTTCTTAGTTTTCCTTCCATGAATATGATTACAAACATAAACTATTTCTAAACATCCATCTTTCCACCTCCTCCTGTAAAACACAAACACAAAATCATCCCATTACCTTCATGCTCCTTTTCTAATACAAATTCTCAAAAAATCATTATTTGTTTACAAACCATTGTGTCCAAGATTAGCATCAAATCCCATTTGGAGGAGATTGTGAAGATCATTGTCCCATACAGGCTGCTGTAATTATCATCAGAAACAAAAATGCCTTCATTCCAAAATTTATTTATACTATTTAATAATTAATAATTAATAATTAATAACACTAGTTATAGTTATAGTTACCTGAGGATGGATAGGATGCAATGGCGCATTTGTAGTTGGAATACCAGTCAAGCTCCCGTGTGGATAAGAATGGGATGACGAATATCCATAACCTGGATTCGAACTACTTCCCCGTGAATGAACCATCTGATCAACATATATATATATTTTCATTTCTTACTTTTTCAACCAAGACTAACTAACTAGTAACAATTAATTTCCAATTTACTTACATCTTTAAACACAAGCCGCTCAATGTCAATGTTCAATTCTGGATTCACAGTCGCAAGTTTCATTGATAAAAACTGCACAGAAACAGAAAAAAAAAAAACAAATTAATTACTCCACATTTCATTCATATGGACAATGATTTTCAAGATTATAAATCTTTGAACTTTTCTGATTAAATGATACAAATGTAAACCTTCTTGGGGTTTTGATATAAATAGGGAATACCCATTTCACCCATTTGAGTTGGGAATCAAGGGTATGAATAGTTAAGCCATTTGAGTTGGGAGTCAAGGGTATGAATAGTTAAGCCATTTGAGTTGGGAGTCAAGGGTCTGAATAGTTAAGCCATTTGAGTTGGGAGTAGGAAAGGAAAGTATAACATACCTCGACCTGTTGTTGGAGGGACTGAACGTAGTTGATAATCTCATCAAGCATTACAGCTTTTCCAGTGATCTTCAACAAACAACATCCATTCAGAAAAACACACTCACCAAATTAGAATTGAAATAGAATGGATATAATAATAATAATAATAATAATACCTTATTGCAGCCAGGAACAAGTTCTTGAAGCAGTTTCATTCTCTCACTAATCCTTTCTCTCCTAACCTAAATATAATGAAAGCAAACCTCTATGAATTGATCATCCATTAAAAGAAAGTTATAAAATAGAAAATGGACAACACTTGTTTATAATAACTATATACCCTTTCTGCTAAGCTGTGACTGTTTGTAGCTTGACCTCTTTTGGCTCTCACATGAATGTAGTTGTTGTTATCTTTTCCACTATCAGTAGAATTCTCTTTTGTTTGTTTTCCCATTTGCTTCCCCTTCCAATTTGCTTCAATTCTCTGTTTCTTTTCATCACTAGACCCATCTTCTCTTTTACCATTCTACAAACCAACAAAACACATGATCAAGATTCAATTTTTATTTTTTTTTCTACAGTGAAGTGAAGTGAAGTAAAGGGGATAATACCTTAATGGGGTTGAATTGAGGATTAGGGGCTTTTCTTTTGTCTCTGGAATTAGGTGATGAAGAACCCCCACATTCAGGATTAAGATTGTTACCAAATGGATTCACCATTTCTGAGAAACTGCCACTTCCAAAAGAAGCAACTTTTGGGACTAAATCAGCAATGGCTGAACCAGATTGATAATGATGATGAATAAGACCACCAACTTGATGATTCTCTGGGTAATGAGGAACACCTACCATTGAAGATGACCCACCAAAGTTGTCAAGTGGATCCCAACCCGATCCGAAGAGATTATTACCAGACCCACTTGAAGACTTGTTGTTGAACATGGATCCTGAACTCATTTCACCTCTATATTGAAAACCCATTTCACTATCATTATTATCATCTTCAGAAGAAGCCATTTGGGTTTGTTTATAATTTATCAATCAACACAAGAAGAAGAGCAAAAGAAGAAGAAAAAGTAAAAGTGAAAAAAAGCAAGTATAGGATCTACGAAAACTTAAGCTAATAGCTATCAGACTCTTGAAAGGAGGAAGGAAGGAAGGAAGGAAAGAAACACCAAATTAACAGAAAGAAATATATAATAAATAAAGATGAAAAAAGTGGGGGGTTTGACCAAAAATAGGCTTAGGGTTACTACTACTACTCATATCTTGCAAGACTCAACAAGGAACAAAATGGCAGCTTTACAGTAGAAAAGAAACCCATGGACACAAAAGAAAAGAAAAGAAAAGAATAGGGAAATCCAATGTAGCAGGGCATAATATCTTATTACATTGGCAATGACAATGACAATGGCATTGGTACCTCTAACTCTAACTCTACTCTACTAATTATATTACCTTCAATTCAAAAATGCCATGATCAATGAGTGTTGGGTTGAGATGAAAAAAGTGAATTGTAACAGACAAGAAAGTGTTAACCTTTCAGAGAGTATAGCATAAAGTAGAGAAATTTGAGAATAGACACTAGTTGTTGCTAAGCTACAGCTTGCTGTGACTGTGATTACCTAAAAAGAAAGCAGATTCCTTTCTTATTTACCCAATAAAAAATAAACAAGATTCCCTAACCTCAAAAACAAAGACAAAATGGAGTATATCTTCACTGATCCTATATATATATATATATATGTATATATAAATAAAAGAGATGAAATAGACAAGCTTCAAAGAAACAAGGAGGAATGGAATTCTTAAGAATGGGATTATCAGTGATTCTTTTTTAAAAGAGGTTTGAACTCAGAAAAGGCAAAAACAGAAACTCTTTAAAGAGTTTACCCTTATTAGAAGACAATATTTTGGCAAAGGGAATCAAATTCTGATTGCAGAAACTAGAATGGGTAAAAAGATTTTGCCCATTAGGTGTTTTTAAGAGAGAAAACAGCATCAAATGGTTGATCAGGAATAGCAATAGCAATAGCAACATAACAAGAAGAGGGAATTGCAGACCAAACACATAAAACAGTTAAAGAAGCATCCAATTCCAACTTTTACAGATTAAAGACAAAAGATAAGGTAAGCTAGCTAGCAAGCAAGCAAGCTAGCTAGAGTCTAGAGAAAGACAGATGAAGGTGTGTGTGTGTGGGACCTTGTAACTTATGGTTATTTTTTTTATAGTTTTTGTAACTAAGTTTATCATCATCATTCATGTTCAAGCAAAGCTTCTTTTCTATATAAATCCTTGACAAAAAAGAAAGATAAAAAGATTACATATTGAAATCTAAATCCCTAAATTTAGACCCAAGTTGTGGCATGAAAGATGTAGTAAAAAGTAATCCTGCTTCTTGTTAACTAATTTATGCACCACCAATCTCATCTTTGAGTTGTTACTAAATTTCGTTAGATTGAATAAACTATGTGGTCCCTAAATTTCTTGTTCTTTTTTTATCCATCAATTACATAAAGTTACTTCATTTATTAGGACGGAGCGACTTTGGTCGAATTCACAACACATTTAAGTTCGAATCCTATAAGAGATGGGCTTGAATCCCTATGCAAGCCTCAACCGTTGAGTTAGCTCGTAAATGCCTCCTTACATGTAGTTCCTAGGAGATCTGTGATGCCGATATAATATGACCTAAGTGTTTATGTGTATCATATACAAGATCATATACCACTTTTGATCCTCTATAATCATATGATTGATATATTCTGAACCAGAAAACCATTGTTGTATGTTTTTTGAAGTATATAATATTTATATACGATAAAAAGAAATAAATAAACTCGTACACTCTTCTTACACTTAGTGAGGTTTGAACTCCTGACCTCCTAAGAGTCCAAAACTCTGATACGCTAGTCTAAAAGCTTTTTGGGGTATAGTTTGTTTAATTCCAATTTTTAAATATTCAGATTTAAATTTTTTAAACAAATGTCCTAAATAACTCACATAGAAGCAAATAAGTTGGGTACTTAATATTCATTTTCTTATTTGGTCATTGTTTTTGTTTTAATCTAACTAAATATATATAGTGACACGTTCAACTAAGAAAGCTAAACATTGTGAGTAGATAAAAATAAAAGGTCACATAAAAGGTCATATGCGAATCAATAAAAAAATTATTTGAAGATGCATATCTGAACTACTGAACCCATATGGATAATGTGTAATGTCGATTCACATATGCATCTTTAAATATATTTTTTAAATGAGATTAAGACGAGAACATGGTAAAAAAAAACACGAGAACGATCAAATCACATGTGATTTTCTACTGCAATCACATGCTATTACGGGACATGGTTGTAACAACCATAAACTCAAAATAGGCATTTTTATTGCCTTTACCTAAACCGACAAATTACATTTACCACAACATAACATAGCTTCAACATGATCTCAAGAGTTGTAGCGGAATATAAGTACATTATTGAGATTTATTACATAAACTAAGGAAAACCCTAGGTGACTATCTAACTAGAAGGTAGCGCCCTCACTTCCTGCTCACACCTTGTCCCTGCCTTTGTTAGAGCTCTCAACATGGTAACTTTCCTGAAAATGGTTTCAGTTTATAAAAGCGATGGTTAGACCAAAGGTCTAGTGAATTCTCTCCAATAGTATAAACCACATAAGCAACAGTTTAATAATGTAACAAATAACATTTGAACATTCCCACTTAAAAATTAATTTACATAACAATTTATCACACTGAATGTCACACATACCGGTGACTAAGCAATGGGCCCACATGTGCCTTTATAACCGACGACATAAAACAAACTTATGTGCCAAGTTCGGGTACACACTTCCCGTAAAATAAACATTTTCAAGCACACACTTGCCTATAGGAATCACACTTTCAATTTAATGTTTATAGAAAATTTACCACACCGAATAAGGAATTTAAACGCTTTCAGTAAAAATGTTAACAAGGGAACTCACTTGAAGTCCCAACCACACGTTCGGTCAATGGATTTCACCAACCGAACACCTGAATTGAGGTTATCAAATAATGACTTTACATCCCCAAAGTAACTCCAAAAAGCTCACTTGCAAACTCCTCAAACAAGGACCCAAACTACATCTTAGATAATCAGATTGTTTAGAATCAAATTGTTAAATGTTTAGGTTTAGGTTTATATTTTTAATTGCTCAAGTATAGGTTCATATTATTGATTGTTTACGTTTAATTCTTTTCTACGATTGACATAGATGTAATTATATTATCTTATTTTACAATGTAATAACAACATTATTAGTAACAAAAAGATTGAAATAACTCTATTTAATAATAGAAAATGTCTAATTTTCAAGCAAACTTGAAAAGGTTAAATTACCCATCCAAACATTAAAGTAACAATTTTAGTGATGAAGCCTTTGAATATTAGAACATGTACGAGAACTATTATTATTTTTAGAAATGATATTTTTATTTAAAAAGGAAATAAAATATATAAATAAAAAGAAGGAGTCAGGTGAGTTGATATATGGAATCTCATCATGTTGGTATATAGTTACCTGCTTGGCCTCTTCACCTGTATCTATCTCATGACTACTTGTAACTATTTCTATTATATTTACTTACTTATTTATTAAGACAAGTTTGAGTTTATATTATCATGTATCTTAACTATTTCTCTTTTAAATTTCAAAAAAAAGAAAAGAATAAATTTGTGAACATGGTTCGTTAATAAGTATAGAGACCAAATACGTAAATTAGTTTAAATACTTCTTAATGTGGAAGTGCGAACCCAGATTAATTTATTTCTTAACCACTTTTTTTTTTTTTTTTACTTTTTGATCATTTCACAAGTTGAGGAGTTGCTAATTGCATATCTAGTGACCTTTTTGGAAATTTTACGAAAGAAATGACCAAGGGGTCGTTTGGTTCTTGCAAATTAATGAAAATGGGAATGAAAATGAAAATGAGAACGTATTTTCAGTTTACTCACATGGAAATTTGGGCTTCAGGGGAAATAACTCATTATATTATATAAAACCAAACAGTTTTTTTTATATTATCATTCTCATTAATTCCTACTTAATACCTCCAACTAAACACCCCATAAGAATTAAATTTGATCGCCTAAAATGACTATTTCTGTTAATTACTTAAGTTCCATCATACTCTTATTAGTAATATACATGTTTTTTTTGCTTTGAAGTCCTCTTCTTCTCAAGTAACGGTGTTGTTATATGTTTCACCAATAGATAACAGAAGCTTGCAAATCTTCGTTACTTTAATTGTGGGTCTTTTCTTGATCCATCCGATTTGGTATGGGTTTGGGTGTGTCTCGGTTGGAAGTTTGATATGAGTAACCAAAGCCTTTGAAACAAGATTTTCACAACTACAACTATCAATAATTAAAGTACACACTTTTTAATTAATGGAACATTTGGCTTGAAAAATCTTGTTTCGTTAGGAGCTTTCACAAATTTTAGGCGAGCATAAAATATTTTGTACCACACAAGTTACCGGTTCGCCATAAACTTCGGCACACTCTTCCACTCCTTTTGTAAGTTCATCCGGGTTGATTTCTTCATCTATTTCATCTTCATAATCGGTCACAAACGTTTGTCGTCTTTTCAAGCATTCATACGATCGGTGACCCGGTGACCCGCATTGGTAGCATTTGGTTCCGCCGGGTTTGGTGTATGGGTTGTTGGGAGTTTTTGGAGTTTGACCGGCATTACTAGAACTTGTTCCGATGTTTCGGTCGGATATTTCGGGGATCCGTTGAGTGGAACCGGGGTTTTTTTGGGTGACAGTTTGAATCGAACTTGATCGAAGGCCTTGATTATCACTTGAACTGAGAGAGTTCAAAGTTTGTTGAGTATCATACATGGCTCAGGACTGAAGTCTCTCGGCCTTTATGGCCATGCTTTGGGATTGATCAACGGACCAAATGGGTTGAAGACCCAATTGGTCTTGAATAGTAAACTTCAAACCGTTAATATATCGGGCCGTCGTTTGCTCTCCGTTTCGAAAATGCAACATCTTGCTTGTAGTCGCAAAAATTCTCTGGTGTATTCGGCGATGGTACGATTCCCTTGGGTACAATTATAAAACTGCTGATAAAGAATTTGCTCGAAATCAGGTGATAAAAATTGTCCCTTTATTAACTCTTTCAGTCGTGGCCACCTCGTTATGGGACGCCTTCCTATTCGTCGACGTTGTATGTTTTCCCACCAAGCATCGGCACCGCTGCGAAGTTTGTACGCGAAAATCTTTACCGGTTGTTGATCGGGTATATCCATGATGTCGAAAAATTTATCAACTTCATAAAGCCAATTTAGCACCGCTTGGAGATCGAGGTTTCCGTGAAAGTTTGGAATCTCGGCTTTAATGCGGTAGTCTTCATGAACTTGGTTTTGTCTTCTTTGGTGTCGTGGTTCTTCAAAATCTTCTTCCGTTTCTTCATCAGAAAAGACATCGAATTGATTCGGTCTCACGTTGTTTACCGGATTACGGTGATGTACCGGGCCAAACTCATGGCCGCCAGTGTTTCCTTGGCATTGATGGGGTCGACCACGAAAAGCATCCTCGCGATTTTGATGGATTTTTAATCCACTGGCTACGATCGCGACACGTAGTTCTTCCATACTTGTGTCAAGTTTGGTGAGGCTCACCGTGGTACCTTCCACTACTTTCCACAAGTTCTCAACGCTACGGTCATCACCATTGTGTTGATTGATTCCTCCGTCGTTAGCCAACATACGAACGAGCTTTGATACCAATTGACGTAGAACGGAAACATGGTAGAACCAAAAATTGAGAAAACTCAAGAATTTGATAAATTGTATTAATTCAAAGGTACATAAAACATAGAGATTATCAAACTATTTATAATAAAAAAAACCTTAATTAATTAGAAAACAAAATAAAACCTTAATTAACAAGAATATAAATTAAAAAAACAAAATAATTTAATTAAGGAAACAAATAAGGAAATCAACTATTTTTTTTCTTATCAAGACTTCTTTAATAAAGTTTTGAACTCTAGAGAGCAATGATAAAGTTTCATCTAAACCCTAGAAGAGTAGTGTTATGCTTCAAGAAACAAAACATCATTCTCCAATCCATCAAGATGTAAACAAAAAATCAAAGAAGCAACAAAAGGTGTACCTTATGGTGTTGAACTAGCCATGAAAAAGAATAGAAACAAAAACAAGATAGAAATTATAAAATCCCACAAAAGAAACAAAAGATAAACAGGGAAGTTGTGTGCATATCATAACTCTTGATTTTTTTTAAAGTTATTCCTCATCTTTTTATAATTAATTATTTTTTATCGTATTTTATAACATTCGGCCTTCTTCCCTCTTCATTTACTATGATTTGTTCCAACACGCTGATAAAGTCTCAAACATAATAAATTGGTCGAAGAAATGCTTATGTTTGGGGCAAGAAGGCTTTTTGAAAGTCAATATGGCGAATGTTTTGTCTAATTTCTTTGAGTTCTCAAACAAAATAATATGAAAGGATTTATTCTGTAGGAGAGGGAAATATTATTTTAGAACATAATCATTTGACCATTTCTATAACCATTTACAAATGTCTGAATGTCAAAGCTTAAATCTATAAAAAAAAAAAAATTAAAAACCATCAATCGCATAACAAACCTGCCATGGATTTGTAGATCGTGTTCCCATATCTTACCTTTTAAAGAAGCCCAAAATTTATCTTGTTGATAAAAGGAAATGACTAGCATTTAGAGTTGAACACAAGACAATCCAAGGTCAAGTGTTGATTAGTGTAGACAAAAAATCCCAGCTAGAGAAACATACTCACTACATACACTAAAAAGCATAAGGTTCTAATGATGAAGGCACAATAGATTATATCAAATTGTCTAAAAA
This sequence comes from Silybum marianum, assembly GCA_036898165.1. Lineage (NCBI taxonomy): Eukaryota > Viridiplantae > Streptophyta > Magnoliopsida > Asterales > Asteraceae > Silybum > Silybum marianum. The sequence continues at coordinate 643,484 of CM072535.1, read as the reverse complement.
GAAACAATTTTATGGATTTGTGTTACCTTTAAAAACGTCCAACACTAATAAGTTTATAGAAGAAAATCAAAATACTTGAAAGAAAAAAACATATGAAAGTTTAATTATTGAATAATAAATATCATCTTTGAAGTCTATAAGGAATTACCAAATACAAGTAGAAACATAAATATTCTATCCAATGAACAAAAACATAGATTTATCTCTTTCTTCCTCATAATATTAGATTAAAAAACACACTTTTGTTTGAATCCTATCACAATCCATAACATGAACATGACTACCTCTAGGATTCTATAGTTTTCATTAGGAAGTAATTTAGAACTGTTAGAAGGTGATTTAGTAGTTAAATAATAATAACAATAAACAATGAATTAAAAGAAAAGAAAAGAAAAAGAAAAAAAGAAAAAAAGGTGAGTGGTGTGGGGTTATGATTAGGAATTAATTAAAAGAGATTACAAATGAAATAAATAAGGTTACGAATGCGTGCCCTTTACATGAGTTCATCATCAAAACCAAATTAATTACATAATAAGGACCCATGCCTCCAAACACTTTTTCTTTAATTACTTATTATAATAATCGATTACTTTTTCACTCTCAATTATTACAACATTAATTAATTAATAAGCTAGTAATTAGAGACAGTTAATATCCAACAATTTTTACACCAATTCGTACTCATCCTTTTGTTTTTTCCACTTGTAATTGTAAATCATGGCATGGACATTAGACCTGACAAAAACTGACACGACACATTAACCCAATACGAACTCGACACGAATTAAACGGGTTTGGGTAAGACATTTCAACCCGTTTAAGTAAACGGGTTGACACGACACGATATTAGGCCCCTTTCGCCCTTAGGCAAATAACGTCAACAACCCACGGTTTATAGTTTTTTTAACAAAGTATATAGTAAATAATAATAATAATAAGTGATTATACATTCTATATAGACCTGACAAAAACTGGCACGACATGCTAACCAGACACGAACTCGACACAAATTTAACGGATTTGGGTAACATATTTCAACCCATTTAAGTAAACGGGTTGACACGAAAACGAAACGAAAATTAAACGGGTTGACATGACACGACACAAAAATTAAACGGGCCGGGTTATGGTTAGACACTCTCAACCCGTTTAACTTTTTGAACCCGACACGACACGTTTGCCAGGTCTAAGAAACATGTTATATAAAATTAATTGGTATCACATTCACTATTTTAGTTAATCAAATTTTAGGACCATAAGGTTACGGTTATATGAAACTATATTGTACAAGTAATGGTAAAGTTTAATACCATTTTACTTAAAATCAACCGAAACAAAAATAATAATGATATTTAGCTTCCAACCTGACGTAGTAGAAAACGCGGAATGATTTGACAAGCGTCAAACTTAAAGAATTGTAGAATTTACAATCGTAAGGACTAGATAATAACGAGATAAAACTCAAAATACTCTCAAAAAAGAAAGAACTTTATTAATGATAAAACTTGTTAAACAATGAAAAGATTAAACCGTATTTATAATCTAAACTACTACTAAAGATAACTACTAATAATAAGACTAATAGTTATAGGCTAATTAGGAAACTAACTAATTAACTAAGGATAACCAATAAAAAAACAATAATTACCAATGTAGATAGAGATCTAACTCAAAAAGGAGTTTGAGTTGGGTTTGGACGGTGGATGCATGGATACAACAAAACAATAGCCAAACATAAGGTTAGGCGGGTTGTCATTCGACCTAATTCGCAGGAAAGTCGCCTGACTGAAACAAACAGTAGACTAGGCGGGTTTCCAAGCGGCTTAACCTGCCCGAAACTAGCTTTCGTCCCTGTTTGCATTGATCGACTTGCTCTTCAACCTCTATTACAACCCTTTCGGTGCCAACTTCCGGGAATCTTTCGAGCTCGTTTCCAAAGATCAAATATTAGTCTTGTTAACTCTTGAATTATCCCTACATCAAACACTCTCACTTGAAAAGAACTCGACCTCGAGTTCACTTGAAACACATCATCACCCGACTCATAAGATATCCTTTTCTTCACAATGTTCGGGTCCATAATTCGGTTTTCAAGCTCCAAAGGATGAGTTCGTGATCGGCTACATACAAGAGATACTTTATCTAACTCGAAAGGATAATAAGTTACAAAAACTTTACCGGTTATTGTCTTGATCTGTTCTAAAGTCTCGTTTACTTCTTTTAGAATCTCGTCCTCAAATTTTTCTGCACCCATTAGCCCTTTGATAATGGTAGGTCGAAAAACATCAACTTTCTTCTCATCTTTTTCCATCTCTTGCTCTCTAGTAGTTATGATTAGGATGTCGTCACTTTTCTTGTCGAAGATCTTTTCAAGACCGATAATGGGTGTTGGAAAAACAGGGCATCATCAAGTGGTTCGCCTTCGGGTGCTTCAGTTTCGGGTTCTTCGATTTCAGGTGCTTCAATTTTTGGCTCAAGTTGTCGATTTTTCAGGATCGTTACAGATTTCTAGAAGTGATTCCATTACGAAGGGAACAACTTTTTCTTCGATTTCGTAGGATAAGATCTCGTCTTTTTTGGTGTCTTCTCATGAACGGATGGTCGTGTGCTTGTGAGAGAAACCGAATCCATAATATGATTGTAGATATCGTCGTGTGGGACTTTGACCGGTAGGAATCGTTCCGTCATTAGTTGTTTCATCCTCCTCTATGAACGTACCAGACTTTTTTGTTGCCTTTGTCGTCAAGCTACTAGCTAGTCCCACCATACGGAGGTGACGCTCTTTAACCGAAAAGCAACCATCTTTATTTGCATGTATTTCGGGATCTCTATGATATCAAAAAAACGGTCGACCTCGATTTGCCAGTCTAAGAATTCTTCTATGCCCATGGTTCCATAGAAGTATGGAATATCGGCCTTCATTCGGTAATCGGGGTCTTTTCAGGGTGAATAGGCTTTCTCATCGGATTTAGATTTGGAACTGGACTGGCGGTTGGGTTTGATCAGCTACCACGTGGTGGTCGATGTCGATCTCCTTGCCTGTCTCGTCTTCGTTGTTCATCGTTATGGTCGTTGATCTGGTTGAGGATATTGGTGGTCATGGTGGCGAGGGTTGCGATAAAAGCCGTTGTGACCCTATCGAGATCTGCCTGGGTGAGGGGTTGTGGTTCTCCCAACGCGAATGTGAAGAGATAGGAAGTCTATGCTCTGATACCAACTGGCCCAGTAGGAAACGCGGAAGGATTTGACAAATGTCAAACTTAAAGAATAGTAGAACTTACAAGCGTAAGGACTAGATAATAACGAGATAAAACTCAAAATACTTTCAAAAGAGAAGAACTTTATTAATGATAAAACTTGTTAAACAGTGAAAAGAATATGTAACATCTTGAATTTTATATCTCTCGACCCTCTATTGATAAATAAAAGTTTGGTATATCAATAAGTTGGGTGTTAAAGTCGTTTTGAGCTTTTAGATAGGAAGTGCGACCATGGCAGGTGCGACCTGGCCATGGCATCATCGCAACATGAGGTCACAGCTGGTGTACCGTAGGTCGACCAGGGATAAGTGCGGCCTAGGACCTCACCATGTCACCATCGCACTCACCCGCCGCGCTACCGAAAGTTGGCCGCGAGAAGTGCGACCTAGAACTGCGACCTGACCAAGTGCCCGCGTCACACTTTTTGGTCGCAGTTCGTGGTCAGTATATAAAACAAGACTTAAGCTGAAATATCATTATTACATATATCAGATCTTTCTCTCAGCATTTACTTCGAAGGTGAAACCCTAAGGGGGGATTTTAAGAGCATTTATTGCTCTCCATCAAGTGATCAAGATCAAGCTTTGGAACTCAAGTGCTAGGGTTCAAGCCTCTAGTGTTCTTCATCTTCTCTCCTAGCTTCAAGTTGTGTTGGAAGCTTTCTAGGGTTTTCCAAACCCTAGCTTTGTGAGTTCAAATCCAACCCTTATAAACTTAAATACCTGTTATAAATGTTGTATATTTACTGATTTAGGGCTTATGATTTCAAGTATTTATGTATTTGGTTGAGTTGAAAGTTTTAGGTCAAAATGAGGAAATTGGGCATTTCGATCTTAGTTATAAAATAAACATTTATAATGATTTTGATTTGCTTGGATAGGTTTTATGTTGGAGAAATCCTAGATTTAAGACTTAAAATATTTGACCTACATTTTGGGCAATTATATTTCTAAGGGGAAATTGGTATGTAAATGTTTATGATGCATGGAAAACCTTAAAAATGTCTTAATCCGAGTGCTTGAATTATAGACTATAATGTTTGGCTAAATACCTGAATAGGGTTGATGCTATATGATGATAGTTGACTAAATACCAGAATAGGGTTGATGCTATATGATGATGCTTAGCTAAATACCTGGATAGGGTTGATGCTATAAAATAAAGCGTGGCTAAATACCTGGATAGGGTTGATATTGTATATTAATGTTTGGCTAAATACCTAGATAGGGTTGACGCTATTACTACAATCCCTAGGTAGGGATGCCAAATATCCTATCCTTCTCATGAGCAAGGATGAATCAATGTGTACATGTTTGGATTAAAGCTACACCATCATTCATGAACTTTATACGCTTTAATCATTACCTGTTTGTTCTCACTAGGCGTAAGCCTAACACTTTTCTTAAATGGCATGTATATCAGGTGATCGTGCTAGTGGGGCTCCGAGGGATTGAGTGGAGCTAGATGTCCGTAGGGGCATCCTTTTTGGAGTACATCGTCGTGTGTACAGTTGGAGTTACTTAGAAGCATATATTTTGAGGATTAAGAGACACCCGAACTTAATCTGTATTTTATAACTGTATACTCTATTATCCATTTGATGTTGTAAACTCTATTACTCCTCCCCATCTTTATGGTTGATGTTTATTCATTAAGTCTTATTCCGCATTTTTATTGGTTCAAATTAACTCCATTTTTAGGGGTGTTACAGAATAAACCTTATTTATAATCCTTTTTCACGTGTCGCACTCTCATTTGTCCTCACGTTTACAACCATATTTGAGTTCTTATTTGAACCGGCCCCTATATATATGACAATAATCAAATTAAAAACCACAAAAAGATTACAAACTCGTGAAAAACGATATAAAAGTATATTTTTTCATCAAAACCTATTTTTTAAGATAGTGTTTCACATATGTTTGTGTTCACCTTATGAAATAATTACATGTGAATTTTATTTTTGGATTCATCTATTGAAACGGAAAAAATGCATAAGAAATATTCATATGGTGAAATAAATACATGTAAAACTTTCACCTTATTAAAACAAATACATGTGAAATAATATCTTAAATCCTTGCATTTGATGTTAATAAATCATGAAAAAAATATTCTTATATTGGTTTTCACGAGTTTGTAACATTTTTGGGGTTTTTATTTGTTATATATATATATATGCATGCATGTATATATAAATATATAGGGGTTAAATCAAATAAAAACCAAAAAAAGGTTAAAAATCGTGAGGACCGATCTAAGCCTTACATCTTATGGTTTTAATTAAAAACTCATTTTAATTAAATAAAGGGTATAATCGTCATTTTGGTAAGAAGATTCACCACGTAAAACATACATATTTATTCATCGTATGAAAACACGCCACAGATTCACCATATAAAATACGATTCACCATATGAAACACAATTCACTATATGAAACACATGGTAATTCATCACGTATTAACCTTATTTCACCTCCTGAAATAAAATACAATTTTCGCTACATGAAATCAGATACAATTTTCCTATTAATCTATTTCACCACATAAAGTCAAACCAATTCCCGTCTATATGGTACTTCACCTAATGAAATCAAACACAAACTTTCATCTACATGTGAATTCACCGCATGGAATCAAACATAATTTTAGGAAACAAAAAACTCTAAATTTGTGAACAAACTTTACATAATATTGACGATTGCCCCATTCTCTAGATCCATCGCCTTAAACACCTTCATAAACCCAACGAACCACCATTTTTTTGTTCTTTCTTGTTACCAAGAAGCTGCTACTGTCCACCACCAGAATTGTCGGTCGGATTCCACCCACCACTACAGCTACTGTCGAAAGACCCTTGTCTCCCCCGCTTACGATGTCGTTCTCTCGCGAATCTGAAGGAAGATGATGAAAGCAAGGATTTGCCACTCTTCGGGACGATTGTAGGGGAGGGGATTCCACCAACGCAAGTCTTCGAGGAAGATCTGTACAGGGGCGTGACTCGTCGGGGTGTTCTTCCCACCGGAAAGGAATGGAATCGAAGGTTTGGGCGATGATGTTAATACGTCGAATGGTTCATGGAGGTGTGATGGCATTGAGAAGAGTGGGAGTTTTGTTATGGATAGAAGAAATTGAAAAGTACACTAAAGCCATATTCTTCAATCAAAGAAGATAAGAAAAGAAAGTCAAAGAAGGCAAAAATCCCTAATATACCCCTTCACTTTTATATCAGATATGAGATTAGACATTATTTTGATAAATATTACAAAAAATGCCATCATATTTAATGACCTTTGATTAAAACCATTGAATGATTTAGATTAGTCCTTAAGTTTTTAACATTTTTTTGGTTTTTATTTGATTATCGTATATATATATATATATATATATAACCTGTCTTTGCTTTGCACAAGAGATCCCCCTACTCTTCACACCCCTCTTAGTCCAGATCTTGCTTATGCATTACTTTTATATATATATATATATATATATATATATGGTTGGGTTTCGATAAAAATTTAATTTATAGTGAGAAGTAATCTTCACTCTTACATGCACCATAATTTACTGTATAATTAGTTTTTTTTTTGGGAAAGGATAATTAATTCTTAATAGGTAAAAATTTGAACTTTAAATTTTAGCTACTTAATGCCCATTTGATTAATGACATTAATTAAAAAATTAAGATATACTTCAAAAGTTTAAACAAATTTAAGACATTTAAAAAATCATGGTTTATATGCAATGAAAATAAAATTCAAAAAATGTAAGAAGATATTATATCCTCAAATCATACAAACCAACGTGTTGTTATAAACTAATCTCAATCGTTCATATAGTTTAATGAATATATGACTTTATAAATATCTCAATTATTTACTAACATTGTTATAAACTAGGGAAAATTACAATAAAACCCAACGGACTTTTGTATTTGGAACAATTAAGTCACTAGACAATTTTTTGAAACAAATAAACCACTGAACTTTTTAAAAAGATTAAATAAATCCTTGTAAGTTTTGAAACTTGCTAATTAGGTGTTTTTTGTAACCTATAATCTGAATAGAAGGTAAAATATATAATTTAAAAAAAAAAAACCTAAAGCCATCGTGTTCTGCACTGCACCCCAAACCCTAAGGCAGCCGAGTTCCAAACCCTTCCAGCACCTCCGGCCGGCAACCAGCGGTGGCGTCCCGACGAACCAGCGGCAGCAGCCGGCGAACCAGCGGCGGCGCCGGTGAACCAGGTAAGATTTCTGAACAACAAACAGGTTAACAATCTGTTTAAAATATCAATTTCGATGTTATTGAAGACTCTTTTGTTTTAATCATGTTTTTATATGCCACATCCGAGAAGAAAACCCACATAATTGATGTTTCATTGTCACAAAAACCTTTTAGTCATATCAATCTTCACAAGAATACACAATGTGCCACTGTCTTTGCTTTCTTTGGTATTTAAAACCCACTGTGATTCTTGTTCATATTTAAAACCAAAGTCTTTAGATTCACCAACACACCACACAAATATCTCTCCAAGCTTTCCTTGCCTTTTCAACTCTCTGCAGGCCTCAAAGAATCCATCATTAGGAGCCAAACCTAAGTTACCTTTGCTTATGAAGCTGGCTAGAAGTTGACTTCCTTCATAACTTGAATCTTGTTGATGATTAAAATGATTTATAAATTGTGAAATATTAAGCTTATCGTACGCATAAAATTGGAAATTCAATTTGAAATTGGTATTGCTTAATGTATGTCATTGTTTTTGCACATTTATATATAAAAACATGTTTTGTGAATAATGATGAAATCGTCATTCTTGTTTACAGAATGACATCGGATTGCAGTGATGATTGTAGTGATGATCTTAGCTATGAAATAAGCGATAATTCAAGTGAACATATGTCAGATTCTTTATCTTTAGACCTTGAAGATGAGAATGATGTAATTAGCTTAAACAGAACAGTTGATGATCAGTTTTTAAATAAGCTTTGTGTAAACACGATTGACGACGTTGCGTTCAATATTGATGAAGATGATGATAATGAGGGAGAACAGACTATACAAAAAGGTGTCAAATATCCGACACATGATCCTAGTATTCCTTGGAAGATGATGAAGCCAAGAGTTGGTGAGAGGTATGAGAATCCTGGTCAATTAAAGCAATGTTTGATAAACTATGCGGTGGCAAATGGCTACCAACTAGAGTTTGAGAAAAATGATTCAAAGAGGCTACTTGTCACATATGGAAAAGGTCAGAAAAATCAAACTTGTCCTTTTAGATTATGGGCATCTTGGATGCAACAAGAAAAATCATTTCAGATTAAAGCCATTACTCGTAAGCATAAATGTAGTAAAGACTACAGTTTTGGATCCCTAGTGACACCAGATTGGATTGCAAAGCATTATGTTAGGGAGCTAATTGAAAGACCATTTATAAAACTTAAAGATATGCAAGCTGATATTTTGCAAAAGTTAATGGTCAAATTTAGTAAGGGTCAATGCATCCGGGCCAAGTCTAGGGCAATTCTTGAAATTGAAGGTTCTTTGACAGAATATTATGGAAAACTTTGGGATTATGGACATGAAATTAGGTAATGGCAGATGGGAGTTAATGATGAAGACTGTGGTGATGAAGACCATGATGAAGGTGAGACTGTTGTTGGACATCAAGAAGGGTTACAAGAAAGTCAAATGGTTGAATCTCCACCAGAAGTTAATGATGCAAATGAAGAATAGTTCAAGACATGACCTTAACATAGATTAGGCGTTAATTTGGTATATTTTAGTGCAACTTTTGGTATATTTTGGCGCAACTTTTGGTATATTTAGCGAAATTGTTGGTATTTTTGGCTCGACTTTTAATATGTATTTTTATATTTTTAGCAAATTATGGCTCAATTTTTATATATAGATTATACATGTTGGATACAACTTTTTTATGTTTTGGGAAAATGAATGAAAATGGTATATTTATTTCGTTTCATAAATTGAAGTGTTTTTTTTATTAACAAATGTCTAGGGACTTAATCATTCAAATATAAAAGTCCGTTGGGTTTTTTTGGACTTTTTTCTATTTTGTCTAGGGACTTTTCCATTCAAAAAGGCTATAAGGGTGTATCCAACAGGTTTTAGAAAGTCCAATGATTTAAACAAGTTTTAAAAAGTCCAGTGATTTATTTGTTCCAAAAAATTGTCCAGTGACTTAATTGTTTCAAATACAAAAGTCCGTTGGGTTTTATTGTAATTTTCCCTATAAACTAATCTTAGTTGATGACAATTAATAAACTCAAATCATCTTTGATAAATATTCATATCATAATTTTCATTAATATTTGAATTAATTAATTTATAACAATGACATGGGTTTGTATTTAAATCTTTTTATCTTCAAATCTATACATATGCTTTGGAAATGTTAGAGGATAAAGAGAGAAAATGCCTCAGTTTTTAAAGGCCCATTCTGGAGATGGGCTGAATCTCTGCTTACGGCCCATCTATCTGAGATTAATTTCTCAACTAGTTTATATATAAAAAATTACATTTTTATTTCATTATCATAAAATAACTCGATGGTACTGTCAAGTGTTGATATGATATTTGTATTTGAGGTTAAAGAAGGAGAAAGAAAACCCTTTTTTATCCAAGTTCAAATTGATTCCAAATATTCATTTTCAAACTAACCTAAAACTTCATTCAAACATTTACTTTGGAACTTAAAATACAAATGTAATGCCAAAATATGTAAAATCATATTAGATTATTCTACAAAACAACACTTGAGGAGAGAAATGGTTTTTCATGATTTTTTTTTTCATCAAATGCTATGATTTAAGATATTATTGCACATATGTTTCTTTCACCTTGTGAAAAAATTACATGTGAAATTTTTACATCATGAAACAAACATATGTGAAACTTTTTCATAAAAAATATATGAGAAACTTTCAACTTATGAAAACAAATAAATTTGAAACTTTTACATTATGAAACAAACATATGTGTAATAATATCTTAAATCATAGCATTTGATGAAAAAAAAATCATGAAAAAATTTATTTTATATCAATTTGTACCAGTTGTATAGTTTGTACATAAATATGAGTTTGTATTTGAACTTCCCTATATATATATATATATATATATATAGGGTTAGGTTCAAATGTGAACTTATTTTTGGTTGTGAACGTGAGGACGAATCTCAGCCACACATCTTCGGTTATGGTGGACGCGATCACGGAGGATTGACGCGATTCATGGGAGGGTGGAGATTATTAAAGGAGGGGAACCAGGTCAAAGCCGCCTTTATTGACCGGATAAGTGGCTGAGATTCGTCCTCACGTTCACAACCAAAAATGAGTTCACATTTGAACTTTCCTCTATATATATATATAAGAGAAATGATTAAAGTTTAGCTTACGTAGGACTAAGAGACCAACACACCTCCTTCCATGTAAGCTAGAGTTAGGGGAGAGAAAATACGAAAAAGGAGACGATGTAAACATGTTGGAAATGAATCAATGATGGTAGTACCTCCCTCTATCCTACGCCTATGACTGACTGTATCTATAACTGTTTTACCTCTACACTTCAATAACTAGGGAGGGTTGGAATTATTGAAATTAAGCATACAGTTGAAAACAACATAATTAAAAGCTCAACATTGTTATTGATTCCGAAGGTGTAAACTTGATAAAACAAGCCTAAGTTAATTATAAAACTTTCACAACTTAGATTTTCCCGTCGATTGACGTTAAAAAACAAGATTTTCATTTAAAACTTAACCACAAATAATAGTTTGAACAACTCTTAAATTTCAGGTGTAATTATCATTATTAAATTAGTAAAATTACCAATTCAAAGCAAAAAGATTACAAGCTCTACTTACTAGATTTTATATTGCGAGAACTCAGTAAATTGATTTAAAAATGTTATTGAAATCAAATGATTTCAATTGCCTCTTACGTATCTAGTGTTTTAAAAAGCAATTTCCCACAACACCACCAATCAATTGGCCGGATCAATTAACATTCAAATGGAAATTAAGAAAATAAACTTGTTATAAATATTTACAATGAAACTCAAATGAAAAAGTATAAGCAATTGAAAGACAACGGTAGAAAACTTTCAATTCTTTCCTCTTGCTTCTCTCAATTCTTTCCAAAACTTGATCCCCTTCCGTTCCAATTGTTACAACCATTTAAAACCCCTAAAAATCGGTGTGCCACTAATTAAAACATTATTTGAAACATATGGTTTGTAATCATTATTGATCATGTCCTTTCATTTTTCACTAAATATGCCCGATCTTCATCTGAAAAGTATGTCCATTATGTTTCCTTTTTGAAATAATTATGCTCAGCCTTTTAATTCCTTGAAAACTATGACATGTTTGTGCTCAACAAAGAGATAGGCGACCTCAGATGCGACCTAGGTCGAGGCCTTGGTCGTGTGGGTCCTTGTTCCACAATTATTTTAGCCTTTGTCACTCCTATTCAATAATAGATATAATAAGGAACTTGGATAACTTAAAACAACTATAAATCAACATAAAAAGGGTATTTTTGACTATAAAGATATGTGTGAATGTGTGGTTAGCAATTTACCGATCAAATAGGTACAAAATATGAAAAAATGAAACTTTGTTACATTGATTGTATTGGTCCCGAAGGAGTAAACAAGACTGCAAAGGTTTGTAGAGGAGGGTTGAATACAAACACAAATTTTTCATTTCAAACTATTTATTGATTATAGAACAATCAATCAAGAAATTTACAGATTATTTGCGAAAAAAGATATGATAGAAATCTAATCACTTCAACTTAAACTCTCTAAAACAATCTTACTTTGCTAAAAGTAAAAGAAAAAACACAAAAAAACTCTAACAAAATTCAGTAAGCTCGCACAAATTTCTCTCTTGCATAAAATACACACATAATATATATCTCTTGAACGCACATTAGAAGGTCTTCACAAGTATTTATACTATTTGCATTTAATGCACGTTGAGGGTATATTCCATGTGTCTTGTAGTATTCGCATATCCTTAAACTAATCGGTACTTAGCTAATTTGGCCGCAGAACAATTTACAACGATGATGACCATGCAAAAAAGGGAACAATAAAGCATAAGTCGTATTGTACTACAACATATAGCAGCAAGTAGGGGTGGCAATTCTCGACACGACACGAACCCGACACGAAAATAAACGGGTTAGGGTTGAAGTTTCTGACCCGTCAACCCACCAAATAAACGGGTCGTGTTTCGGTTGACCCAAACGGCTCGCGGGTTGACCCGCCATCCCGCCAAAATATTATTTTTAAAAAAATTATTTTATATTTTACTTAAAAGTCTCAAACAGTCAAAATGAATTTGTTTGAATTTGGTTGTGTTTGGACTTTTTATTTGTTTGAAACTTAGATGTTTGAATTTGATTGTATTATTAGGTGATTTTGTTTGTGTTTGGATTTTCTATTTGTTTGAAACTTGTGTTTGAACTTTTTGTTTAAATTTGGATGTTTGAATTTGGTTGTATTATTAGATGACCCGCCAACCCGTTTATGACCCGCTAAACCCGTTTATGACCCGCCAACCCGAGCGTGTGCGGGTTAGGGTTGCAAATCTCGACACGATTAGCTAAACGAGTCGTGTCCGGTTTGACCCTCTCTGACCCGCCAACCCGCGACCCGTCAACCCGAACACGACCCGATTGCCACTCCTAGCAGCAAGATTCACTTTGGCTAGAGAGGCTAAGACAAAAGACTTGATACGCAAGTATCTGGTTTAGCTAAAGAAGTACACTAAAAGTTCTTTAGTGCTTGCTGAGATTTCTTGCTTAATTAGTTGCTCACTTCATCATATAGACAAACTTTTTGAAACCGCTTCAGTTCTTCCTATATTTTTCTTCAGCTATACCTAACTAGAAGTTCGTCTTGATTAAGTATGATACTAACATTGGGGTCACCGAGTAATCACTGAAGGATTATCAACGAGTGAAAGATTATTCAATACATAAATAATACAAAGTAGATGATAAACAATATTCCTTTCTAACTGAACATTCAGTGAGTATTGAGCGTATACAAACATTGAACACATAAGAAATAATTTACAATACAAATTACTAAGAGTGCGTTTGGTTTGCAGGAATAGAATGGATTTGAGAGGATTTGGATTTCAAATCTATTCCAATCCGGTATTTGGTTTGCGGGATTGTTCGGATTTGAAATTCTAGGATTGATTTAAAATCTCATGGCTGATGGATTTGAAAATCCTTAGGCATGGGTTGGTATTTCAAATCCATTCCTCTAGGATTTCACAATAGTTTCTAAAAAAGTAAATCCCATTCCAAATCCTACAAACCAAACACATAAAAGGATTTCAAATCCATTCTAATCCAAATCTTTCAAAAACAATCATGCAAACCAAACGCACCCTAAGTATCTAAATAAGTCATCATCAAATCACCGAGGAGGATCAACTGATTGAGAAAAACATTTCGTTACACTAAATAGGACCTAAACCAAAGTTATTCATGTCTCTTGTTTATGAAAATGCATAAAAAATCACCATATTTGTTGATATTTCAACTAATTTGAAGTAAATACACTACTGTTGTTAGAACCTATGTGTATTATAATATACATACTAAGTGCCCATATATATTGGTAAACACTACGTCTAATCTTATACTGAGAACATGTTTGTATTGCTCAAACAATATCTAAAAACAATACTAGTCATGTATTTTGTTTGGCCTCATGTCGACCATTATGAGCTTTTGTTGACCCCGCATCTTGTATGATTTGGAACGCTAAACAGGACCTCGACCTCGTGGGGCTCTTGTTGAACTAGTATGCGAACTTTTGGCTTCACCCTTTTTGACTTTTTGTGTGACCTTGTACGTGAGGTTCTATGCTCGTGCTAGGGCTCCCCTTCGTAGGCAGCAACCTCAAGTTCACAAACAACCATTCAAGCTTATTTTGACCGAAATTCTTTCACTTACTTCAAATATTTTTGCATATAATCATTGCCAATATGTTTATCTTCTCCATCACATGTGATATCTTTATGTGATGTTTAATCAATATTTAGGTCATTAATTGACCCATGTTCTATTAATTAAGCAATAACAAAAAAAAACTCAAGTTTTCCATCAAATTCATGGATTCTAGGCTCTACATTGGCCGTGAAATCAATGTTAAATGATTCATTCTTCTACTGGAGTATAAACCTTATACTCTCAAGTGAAATTAAAATAAATTCTTCCTCCACAACTTCACTATAATATTATATCTTTATTTTTAGGATAAAAAACATTGATTTTCTTGTTTGTTCTTTCTATTATAGAAGAGGAGTTATTTGAATTTAATAAAGGAATTGAGAGGATGTCTACTTCTAAGTTCTTGATGATGATCAATGTATGGAGAGTTTTGTCTCCTTCAAACTTCTTAAGCGAAATTTGGCTAGGGGTGTGGAAGTTATCCAATGTTCTTTGATTAGAATTAATCAACATCTCTCTCTCTCTCTCTCTCTCTAGCCCACAACTTTTACATTTTGACACTTTGATCCTTGAACTGCTACTTTTATTTCTTGACAATCTTAACCCCTCACTACTTACACACTATAAAAATTGGCCCAAAATGGGGAGTTACACTAAATCTGATTATTAAATCACCCACAAAACTTCTATTATTGTTTTGAATCTTGATTTAATGTTCTTTCAATTGTATGTACATTTTGGTTCAAAATCAATATCCGCTTCTACTATAATTTCAATGCTATTTAAATGAAACAATATAAATACTTTAATTGGGTCACCAACGTATCTATTAATTAACTCAAAACGTGACTTAGATACAATGCATTAAACAATAGCAGAAAAACTATTATGAAGTTAAACTCAATAAGTTGCCTTGGATTAGTAATACAACAATTAATACCATAATCATATCTTGCTCCATTGATAACACATTCCTCCATAAACTTTCTTGACTATATTGAACATCACATATAACCTCTTGATGCTAACTTTTCAATGTCAAATGACATTCCAATGGATAACAATATAACGCATATGAATTGAAATAGATTTTTTTTAAACTGTGTTATTGAATTCAAAGGTTTTCCAAAAAATGTTTTCACCATATTATGAAATTTAGGCATTTGACATTAGTACTCCTTAAGATGAATGACTTTTTTTCTTTTCTTTTTCTCCCAATAAAAAAAAATAATTATAATAATTAGCCATGTACTTATCATCAATTAATATGGTATATATGGGATGTTGCATATTGAAGGAGTTAATTAGTAGTATATATAATTAAACAATATGTTAATATTTATTCAAAACAAAAACAACAACATGTTAATATAGTAATGAATAAGATGGGATCATAGAAGAAAAACAAAGTAATATGTGAATCCCAATCCCAAGATGTTGTCACATGCATGCGGATGGTTTAGTAGCTCCATAATAATTAATAATGTTATTAGTTACTTATATATATATATATATATATATATTTGGGCAACGACCGGTCTAATGCAAATGCAAATGGGTTGCGTGCGAATATTCCATAATTCTATATATATTTTCCCAATAGTGTATATATTAATTAATTAATTAAGCCTAACTAACTAATTTAGAATTGATGTGCATGTGATTGCAGACATATATATGCTTCGAAATCACAAATTCCATTTCTATACCTACGTATACGTAGTCTCCTTCCTTTTTCTAATAACTCTACTTAATTACCTTACTAACCCCTCAAACACACCTCCAAATTACTATAACACCCCTCCCTCCCTCACAATAATATTATTATTATTATTCTTTAATTATACAGATTTTTCAATATGTACTCCATGCACCCTTAGTTAATTAATTAATTAATTTTTGAGAGACTTTTGCAACAAAAAAAACATATACGTAGGACCCCTAATTAACTAACTAATTACATATGCATATATGCATCTTAATTAGATGACGATTCGCCTCATATATATATATATATATATATATATAAATCTTTAATTAATTTCATCAACATGGACTGCAAATCTTAGCCTTGGACCATTCAACACCCCCAACTCTAATATATAATATCTATAGATAATAAGTTATAATTGGTCGGATTTTGAAATTAAAAGAGAAAAACATATCAATAAACCAAAATAAATGCACATTTGACTTTTTCATAATCATCAAATCATAGGTTTCCCAAGAATATATAAGAAATGCTACAAAAAATGAATATGATGATTCTTTTAAATAACCTCATCTCTATATACTTATAAATATGTCAATATCAATTGCTTTTTTTCTTCATATTTTTAAAGTTTTAATTTAATGTGAATAAATGCAGATGATAAATATGTGTTCAAAAATATTTGTTTGCAATGAATGTTAGAATATACTTTTATTTTGGTATATATTTACTAAATGCGTCGTGAGGTAACTTTAATCTTAATACATAGGAGTTTCTAGTACATACAAATCTTTAAATGAGATTCTTTTGAAAGTTCAATTCGAAATGAAATATTTTGGTACTTCCTTTGTAGAAAAAGAACTATATAATAATAGATAAATCATTAATATTTTAATTATTGTATTGATAGAATATATAAAGGAAATTCCAAATCAATAGTATATAAAAGTGGTTGGTTAAATTAATTAGAATAATAAGAAAAAGAAAAAACTGTGCGCGAAATATGCAATTTGAGACGTTAGCAGTAAAATTAGAAGATGTATCATGAAAACAAAAACATGCATCTTTAACAATATAAAGTAAAAAATTAACTGAAAAATTTAAGAATTTGTGACAAAAATTGTTCTCTAATGTATTATGAGTAATTCATTTATTTTATCAGATGAATATAGCAAAAAATGATAATCTTATCCAATAAAAACGAATGTAAGGACCGAAACTTTTACCCGGTAAGTGAGAGTGACGACTCTTACCCGATTCACGTTCACCGAATTTGCTATATGCAAAGTCTTTTTAATATATTATAATCTTTGTTGATAAGAGCATCTCCAACAACATTTTCAAAATGAATAAAATAGACATTTTGAAATCTTTTTTTTGCATAAACATCTATAAAACTTTCTCCAAAATGAAGAAAGTATGAGAGAAAGTACAAAAAACTCTAAATTTAGAGAAATCTCAAAAAAAATTAACATGCGAGCGAAATCTTTTTTAAGAAATTTTAGAGAAACTGTTATTCTAAGATAAGCAAAAGTGTTGACTTTTGTCATGATAAATGTGTTTCGGTAAAGAGACGTTTAGTGATGATAATAATAGAATTTATGATGGTGATTGAAAAAGTAAGAGCATCTTTAAGAGTTATGCTATATTTTTTTTTTCTAAAATAGAGTAAGAAAGCCAACATCTTTAAAAAATTGTTTCCAACTCCAAGAGATATGCTATTTTAGAGATTTTAGTATTTACTATATTATTTAAATAATTAATATATTAATAAAATATTATTTCTCTCTCCTAAACATTTTATTTCAATGCTTCTAATTGGTGGAATGATTAAAATATTATTTTTCTTTATAAAAAATGGGTTTTAAAGATTTCTTTAAATTTGAAGATTTTTATCTTCTCTCTCATTTTTTTTTAGCATATAAGAATCAAGATAGCATAACCCTTGAAGCAAAAAATTATTAAAATCTCTATTTTTTTTCTATTTTAACATAACTATTAAATATGTTCTAAGTTATGAAGCAGCGGTATTAGATAAAGATATTGGAATTAGGAGAAATGATAATTAAATGTTTACATCCACATCCATTACGTAAATACTACTAATAAATATAATATTTTTATTTATTTATTAAATAAATAAATAAATAAGAAAGAAGGGGACATGTTTTTCATGTAATTAACATTACTTTTTCTGGGAATTTGGACTGTAATGACATTTAGTCCAGGTTCCTCTTGGAAACGAGCCCATCACGTGCCCTCCCCAAATAAATCCTATTTTTTTTCTTATTTAGAAATACACTACTAATGAAAAATCCTAACCTAAAGATTTTTTTATGTGAACCCATCGTTAAATGGACGACTTGTCACAAAATTAATAGGTATATTGTTAGTGGAAAACTTATCGTTGATAAATTATTTAGGTATTTTTTCTTGAAAACCATTGAAAACTATTAACTATTGAAACTATTGTTATTTTATAAATAATTTATCAGCAATCATTAACGAAAATTTCCTTAAATGAATAAAAATCTTTTGTTTTCTAGTAACATCTTCCTTTAGTTATATATATATAGTAGTAATATATTGTGTTAATTAAACATTATTTATGGTTTTATTTAACTCTGAATATAAAGCATTGGTTTTAGATAATAAAAAAAGAAAGAAAAGACAAGTAGTATGTGGTAGATATGGAATGGGAAAATAGGTAAGGTAGGGTTGTTGCTTGCTTGTTTTTCAATACCCTCTTGTGGGGGGGCCTAAAACAGTCAAACATCTCACCACACCACACCACACCTCATATATATATATATATATATATATATATATATATGTTATGTATATATTATTCCCCCAATAAATGAATTTTTGCTTGTTGCAAACAACTCTACTCTAGGGTCTAGTAGTCTATATAGCCATAAACAATCTGACATGATAAACCAATTTCAAAAATGAAACTACAAGAAACATTTTTTACATATTCATATATTGCTAATTCTTTCTTTCTTTCCTTCCTTCCTTCATATTTGCTTTTTGTTGTGATCATTAATTTATATAGAAAAGAAAAGAAGAGAGTATAAATGAGTGGGACCTACAAAACTTAAAAGATAAATGACAAAATCAAGTAAGATCTAACCAATCAAACTTGAAAATGATACCTCAACAACAATAAAGATCCAATATTTTCATTTTTAACGTTTTGTTATCATTATTTTATTTCACTTTAATTATATTTTTCATATTTCATTACTACATTTAATAACACACTTATCACCCCAAAACAAAACCACTCACTTTATAGTAATTACTATATTTATCAACTCTTGCTTTTCAAGATCATCATTAATTATGTATGTATGTATGTATGTAAGCTATAGATATAGATATAGATATAAATATAGATATAGTTTAAAAAATTATTGGTGTTATGGAGGAGGGGTAAGTTTGTAAATTTAGGGCCCTGCAAGGAAGGGGTGTCGGCAAAGAGGAGGCGATATCCTTGTGGATATTTATTTGAAATATGAATCCAATGTTGAAACAAGTATGACGTGGACCTTCTAATATTCAAAAAAACAATTATTTTAAATCAATATAATAATGAATAGTGTGTCATGGTTGATATACATACATATTACATAATAATATCAAAGGAATAGATATTGGATGAAAAATAGTAAATGAATTGCGGTAAAAGTAAATTGCATTAATTGAGGTTATGCATGGAGACTTTTAATGGTCCAAAAAGAAGAACATGTCACAACCACATACAACTTGGCCAAATTTTTATTATAAAATAATAGTATTACTTTAAATGTGATTATTTAAGGTTTTAACTACATCAATCCTAATTCTTAAGCTTCTTTCTTAACAAATAATATATATATATATTGAACATAAAAAATTTATAATATTTTATTGAAGAATAGAATTTATGTATATATAAAGAAGAAGACTAGAAAAGATATTTAATTGATTGGTCTCTCATTCTGAATTGTCACCTAATTTTAGTGGCAACCCCTAATCTACCAATATATGTCATTTCATTTTTATATTTTTTAATGAATTGGGAGAAAAAGATTAACCTCCTCTCTATATTTGCCTTATTTATAACGCGTAGTTTAATTGACAAACAGATAAGATGACTTTAAATATACAAAACAGGTCTCGATTGAGTTTGAGCTTGATCTCCCTGCTAGCCTTAACTGCTGAACGAGTCAAAAAATGTTCCTCACATTGATGTCCTAAAAAGCAGGTTTCAAGTGAAACCGGATCATCGGTTGTTAGTCAACTTTCTACCAAATAATAAACCTTATTTTTTAACAAGTTTTAATATATTAATAATTGAATTATTTGTTTGAAAAAATGGTGGGTGTGAAAAAGAGCAGGCAATAATGTACTAGTGGTTCCTACTTCCTCCTACCCTCATCTGTCACATCTCAATTAACTAACATTTACATGCATGCCTCCTTTTAAATCATCACCTTCAATTCCTTCCATAAATCTATTTTAAATGCTTTCTTCTTTTAACCTTATTTAAAAAACATTTTTTTTTACACTATGAAATCAAATCAAATCAAATATTAAATTTTCTTTAAGAACAAAAATATAACAAATGAATTTTTTAAAATAAAACATTGATTATGTTTATGCATCTTTGTTTTACATTAATAAATATGCATGTGGCCATCAACAACTTTTTGTTAAATTATTAGGTTTTAAACAGTTCTTTAAGTTGTTACGAGAGTATATCAATAATTTAGTTTTTTAGCAAAAAATCTTGTTTTTAATTATGATTTTTATATTTTACATAAATGACCAAATTTAGTGTTTTAAAAGGTGTGATATTATCTAATACGAGTTTTTTATAAGCTATTATTTTATACTTCATTATAACATTAGGATTATAAGATGTCAAAAATTATCTAAATGTCATAATAGTTTGTTTTATAAAGGTTAATCTATAAGACCACACAATTGTATATCATATGTAAAAAGAGTTGTAATGGGCTTATATTGGATGTCTAAACAAAATTTTAAGAACTTTTTTCAAATAAACTTATAAAAAACAAGTCTTCTACAAAAAAAATTGTTTGAAGGACATGTTTTAAAATTGTCATGTAAATAAGCTAATAAAACACTAGTTCTAAATATGTCTTAGAAACTTTTAAAAACTTTCAAAAATATCTTATAGACTTTTGGAACGCTTTTACATTAGACATACATTTGTTTAGTTTTTAACATTAACCATATTTTGTTTTAGGGTTTTTCCTTTTTATTTTTTATCTTTTTAGTTTTAATATAAAAATTTACTTGTATATGATCCTATATCAAGGTAACAATGTTATATATATATATATATATATATATATATAGTGAGAGACAGAGAGAGAGAGAAAAAAAAACACACTCATACGAAAAATTTGGCAAAGTAAATACTAAAACACAAGGACACGTATATCACATATGATTTAGAGTAATATCCGTGTGAGATCATTGTTCCCGTGTTTTCTTACTTTGACATTATTTTTATGTGTGTGTATATATGTTATACATATTTTCCTTCATAAATGACGTCTTAAAAAATGTTGCAGTCTTGTCGTCACTCTTAAGACTTGAGGCTCGACCTTACAACCACGCCGTCTTTAACGCCATATGGAACTTTGTCAAAAATTTATTATCTTAAATTATTTTCTAGTGTTATATATAGTTTATCATCTAATTTTTATCAACTAACTTTTCATTTAAGAATTAACTTATCAATTAGTGTTCCTAACATACCTAAAGTTTTACAACTTCATTTTCCTTTTTCCAAAACCGAAAAAAATATTTTTATTTTCCTTCGTCACTAAAAGCCTACGCTGAATATTCTACTTAAATATATTAGAGATACCCAGATTTTGTTCAGATGTCATTGGTTTGAGTAATGTAAGACTACTGGAGAATTTTGTAGAATAAACTTAATCGAGATACATACAAACTGGTTTGAAGAATAAACTTATCAAAATTTATTAATTATATCATGTTATTATATTAAACCAAAGGGCTGGTAACTTCCAAATCAAATTGTTTTCTGTTATAAATAAAGAAAAAACAGAGTTAACTTAAAAGAAAGAGATGACAATTTGATATTTAGAGATGCAAAATGAAAAAGAAAGTAGAATAGTATAATTTATGATTGAGAGAGACTGATCTCGACAGGGAAAGTTTATAAATAAAATTATTTAAATTTTTTTTTATAAAAAAAAAAAAACAAAGTTAACAATTTCTCTTCTTCTTCTTCTTCCCTCCTTTGATAAATATAAGTAGTGATAAGCAAAAGAGTCTTAAACTCTAACGCACGCACAACACCACCCATTAAGATGTTCCTCCTTTGATAAATATCTTCAACTTCATTTTGGTTGCTTGTTGGCTATGGATTTTGGGGGTTTACATAATAGTAACAGTAACAGTAATAGTAACTGGTATGTTGATGTTGGATCTGGGTTTAAACAGGAAAGGTCTCTTTCTGAAGATTGGAGGGATTTGAAAGTTGCTAAAATTACTCAACAGGATATCTCTAACTCAAAGCCAATGCTACACAGATCTGCTTATTCTTATTCTGATTCCAATCAGAATCACAACAATATGCTTTGCTTTTCTTCACCAACATTACCTTATTATGCTCCAAATACTATTACTACTACTACTGGTACTTTATTATACCCAAATCTCTCTTTTCTCTATGTCTTCTTTTTTATCTTTCAATATATATATCTTGAATGCTGATGTGGGGTTTCTTTAACATATATACTTGTGTAAGGCATTTTCACAAAATCTTGGTAATAATAATAATAATAATAAAGGTACAGTTTTTCTTTTCTTTTCTTTTCTACAAGTTTAGAGAGAAATGATAAAGAATCAAAGATGTTATGTTTTAAAAAAAGAAGAATTTTTATGTATGTTTTTGATTGGAAATGATTGAAGGTTATGGAGGGGTGAGAGGGCCATTTACAGCATCACAATGGATGGAGTTAGAACATCAAGCATTGATCTACAAATACATCACTATCAATGCACCTATCCCTTCTAATCTCCTTATCCCCATCAGAAAAGCCCTTGAAACTGCTGCCTTTTCAGGAACCACCCATCTAAGAAACACTACTTGTAAGTTTGTTAAATTAATATCTTTGAACCAAAGTAAGCAATTCAGATAAGTGCTTCATAGTATAGCAATTTGATGAATTCATGTTTTTGGACAGATGGATGGGGTGCTTTCCATCTGGGATTTTCCAATAGCTCTGATCCAGAGCCAGGGAGGTGTCGTAGAACAGATGGGAAGAAATGGCGGTGCTCTAGGGACGCTGTTGCAGATCAAAAGTACTGTGAACGCCATATGAACAGAGGACGACATCGTTCAAGAAAGCCTGTGGAAGGCCAAACTGGCCATTCCGTCTCCAACGGACCTACAACAACCACCACCACTGCCGCCAAAGTCTCCGCATCAGCAGCAGTGGTAACCACTACCTCCACCATTGTCAGCCACTTGCAACCACAACCACTTAGCACCAGCAGCAATAGAATGCAGCCTGCACCATATTCCCATGTTGATAACAGGTATACAAAAAGATTCACTATTTTAATCCAGTTTTATATAAATATAGATGTTATCTTTGATCTGTGATTGAATCCAAAATGTGCAGAAGTTTCTTAAACAAGGGAAATGAGAAAATTCAAGATTCATCATCCATTGGCCTAAAACAGCATCCATCAGAATTTGGGGTTGTTTGCTCGGATTCGTTGCTGAACCCGTTGCATAAAAACGAAGATGGGGGTCAAAAATCCCAAAACTCCCTTCGCCAATTCATGGATAATTGGCCACAATCCGAAAGAACACAACTCTCCATCTCAATTCCAATCCCCCCATCAGACTTTATGTCATCAACTTCATCTCCCATCAGTGAAAGACTCAACCTTTCGCCTCTAAGAATGGGGTTGGGAGTGGGAAACAATAGCGAAAGATCACAATGGATTCCGGTTTCTTGGGAAAGTTCAATGGGTGGGCCGTTAGGCGAAGTGTTAAACAACAGCAACAGCCCTTCGGGTCTAAGTCTGATGACAGATGGTTGGGAAAGTAGCCAACAGATGACTTTATCTCCAACTGGAGTGTTGCAAAAGACTGCATTTGGTTCTGTTTCAAATAGCAGCACAGGAAGTAGCCCAAGAACACTTATCACTTGCTCTTTGCCTTTAATGTAAACCTAAACCTAATCTTTTTCTTCTTTTTTTAATTAATTAAATTTTGTATGTTTAATCTGTTTGTGTTTATGTTGTGTATGGGTTTGAAAAAGAAATGAATGATGGGGGGGAAAAAGCAAAAGTGTTCAAATATTTTTGTATGCATGATTGGTGGTGGTTGTGGGATTTATCAAGATCTGATATTTGTTGTGTTGGTATGGTATGGTATGGTAGTATTGAAGAATTATTAACAAGTGTGAATTATGAATGCACTATTTGGTTGGTGGGAAGCATGTTTGTTGTTGGGTGGATATAACTCAAATGGGAAACCTGTGGGGCTCTCTCTGACCCCATCCCCTTTGATCATCAAGAAACAGTCTTTCAAATTCATCCTACTGAAAATGGTAGTAATAGGAAAAGGGCCCAACATGCCATTCTTGATGATGGAGGAAAAAGATGCCAAATGATAAGGGATTGCATTTCTTGAGGTATTTTAATGTAACATGGTTCCAAAATATGTCAAAGTGAAGTTGAGGTGCTACATGTATCATGAGTTATGGGCAGATTTGTAATAAGTACAAGTGTACATAGTATTTCCAAAATGGGTATATATGGTGCCATTTATTCATAGAAATAAAAGCAGAGAAGAAGAAACAAGAAGAAAAAATGTACAAGTGGAGAAGAAACAAAACAGGCATAATGAAGTGGGAAATAGGGTCCATAACTAAACCACAAGGGTTGTGGCCTAGTGGACAAGGACATGAGGTTCTTGGGATGGTGGAATATTTCATTTGTCCATGTTTAATTCTAGACGTACACAACAGTTGTGACACTGAGTTTATTAGAATATATTTCTTGTAGTCACAATTTGTTGGTAACTATTTAGTATGTAACTAATTGTGATACAGAGGACTTAGCTACCCACTTTGAAGAGCTGATCGATCAGTGTCGCAAGGACCGGAAACGATGAATAATAAATCTGGCTAAAGGAGGATTCTTAGTTTATTATTAGTTTCATTTTTTTAAAATAGTTTCCTAGTTTAGTTTGTTTTCTTTTATTGAGTTTTCTAGTTTATTTCCTTAGATAAGTTTCCTTTTCTTAGTTTCTTAATTTATTTAGGATATGTTTTTCATCCTTATTTAAGGACCCTTTTGTTTCATTATTAGGCATTCAATTCATCAATAAACTTTTCTTGAGTGTTTTATCTAAGTCTTGAGTTCTTTCGTTGTGAAGACTCGTTTTCCTAGGGTTTGACGTCTGTCGACCTAACAGCACTTTTCCGCTACATCAAATTGGTATGAAATTAGTGTTTTAGAAAGAATATTATAAATATTGGGAGAATCCTGAATTAGAACATGAATTGTTGGGTTATTTTCCGTTTTAATGCTTAAATGCATTGGTAAACACATCATTATCGAAAGAAAGGAATAAGTAGAATCAAAATGGGGATGATTTTGGTTTAGATTTACATTCTATGTGTTTGGCAAATAAAAAGATAAATATTTTGTTTGTAAAAAAGCATAGCCTCGTTTCACTTCATCTCTCCACAACCTAGCCCACCTTTTCGTCCTCTCTCTTCGTCACAACCCCCACCACAAACCACCTCACATCATCCATCTCTTTAACTGTGTTTGTTTGTCACCCAGATCTCCATTAAAACCCTAAATAAATAACTCAACGACCTAAAAGCAAAGATGTGGTGGTGTAGCGACAATAGGGGTTCGCTGTTACAGGGGATGTTTGAAGGCGAGGGGCTTTGTCTCTGAGACTAACGGATGGTGGTGGAAGTAGACCGGAGCAAAGGTAAACAAAAGAAAAAAATCTAGTTATGGAGTCAAGTCTCACGAAAAAGAAATTGCACCTTCACAGCAAAAACTTTGTGAAGGTTATCTTCTTAGTGTTTTGTTGTGGATTTCAAGTGTAAAAAGGTAATCTCACGAAAACAGGTTGGTTTCACATGATCTCATGTCATGTGTAGTATATATTTGAGTTTTTTGGTTTCTATATCTAACTTTGATGCTCATGAATAGAAGATCACCATTAGTCATGTGCTTTGTGTATTTAGTTTTACCTTCAACTATCTATGAAGTTATCTTTTATTTGTGTGAAATAATCACCCGAATGACATGTGCGTCATTTACCCAAATGTTTTTACCCGGTAAAAGTCAACACTCCCATTTAACTTACTGTGTAAGATTCTAAGCCACTATAACAAAATCATAATTGGTCCTTAGGACTAGACTATAAAGGGCTATGGGGCTATGGGCCTAACTGAGTGCAACTTACAAAACCAATTCGACCAACCAGTTTAATCATTTGAAATCTAAGCCACTCCGCAACTGGTCTCAAAAAACATACCTATAACCAAGCCCAAAGGCCACCTTAATCTTTGGCATTCCCTTACCCTTGCTTTGAAATTACTCCTCTCCCACGTGATCTTTTTTGGAAAGGGTATCCTAGGCATTTGTCTAGACTAATCATTGACAATTTTAAGACTGCTAAAGCATGCAGCTTTGAGATAATTCCCTAGTGGCCACAAGTTGTTTGCGTCTGGATTCGAAAATGGGTAGATGAGTTATCTAGCCTCATCCCCCACAAGTCTTAACCTGTACGCCAAAAGCCTTGTGGTTTTCCCACATGATCTTCTTTCGCGTACTTCCTCACCTTCAAAAAACCGACCTTGATAATTGGTTAACCCAACTTGTTATGATAGGCCTATATTTTTCTATCTGTAACCGGTAATAACCAAGATCGTGACCGTCATTAATCAACAGCACCTACAGTGACTATAGCAATGCGTTGCCATAATCCCCCATTTTAGAGAACTTATGAGAAACTGGTTGTAGATGTACTTGAGTTTTGTTAGGAACTTGGATCCACCTATTTTCTATGTTTCGGTGGTCAGGTTATTGGAGAAAGATTGTGACTCGATGAAAAGTATACGACCCCTATCACAAAAGAAGAAAAAAAAGGGAACACAGGATTTGTTTTTTTGCATACAACATTAATACGTTATAAGAACCTCTTTTGCTCTTTCTCTCATGTAATTTTATATTATTCAAACATGAATTTTAGATTTTTGTTACTGAACAAATGTATCAACTTTCTGGCCTGCGAGTTTGCTATGTTTCAAAAGAAAATGTATTTTTACAAACAATTGAAAGAAAATGAGTAGAGCATTAATTTTTATAATTGTGAGTGTTTGGTTCAATTGTCAAGTATACCCTTATCCTACTTAAACTAATGGATTTGGTTTCACACCAAGATTTTTCTCATACTCTCTACGTTTGTGAATTTCTATACTAAATCAATCAATGAGGAGCTCTTCATATGGATTGCTATATCAATTTATGCATATGATGACTCGTTTTCACACCAACATTATTAACATCAAGCCAAAGGAGTGCATTCCAAATCAATCAAGTTGAACCATTGTCCCAAGAGTGGCTGAATGTCTTTTATGCAAATCTTACAAACTATGTGATATGCTATTGCTAACAAGTAACAACTCCAGGTGGACTTCGATATTTTTTCATTCATCATCACTGGATAAAAGGAAAACAATTTCAAAGAAACCCAAATTGAATTATGGATTTAGTTTCATAATACTTGTTTATTGGGTTAAGATTGGTATATCCATTTAAGCTTCTCACCATTTATACAATCCAATTTATTAGGCCTATTTTTTTTTATATAGAAGGGGATGACCCCTCCAATCAAGAAAAAATTATTCATTAAAGATTACT
The DNA here is from genome assembly GCA_036898165.1 of Silybum marianum. Taxonomy (NCBI): domain Eukaryota; kingdom Viridiplantae; phylum Streptophyta; class Magnoliopsida; order Asterales; family Asteraceae; genus Silybum; species Silybum marianum. The sequence continues at coordinate 615,549 of CM072535.1, read as the reverse complement.
AGACTTGTTTATAAATAGGTTTAATTTGTTTTCAAGTTCTTAGAATTGTGGCTTTCATCAAACACCACTCGAATTGAAACAAGTTTGAATTTAGATTGAAAAACTAATGTTTGATTTCAAAATTGTATTACAATTAAGAAAAATGTGGAGAAAATGATTGTTGAACATTCCAATGGAGATAAATGGAAGACAACTGCCCACCTTCCCCTTGTCAAATTGTTATAGCAGAGAACTCTTTCGAGCAAAGTGCAAAAATTAGCACAAAACCGATACACACTATCTCTGCTTCTTTACTATACTTTATAAAAATAATACACGATTCAAAAAAAGTTAAAATCTTTTATGAAAATCCTTGATAATTGAATTATATATATCTGAGTTGAGTTGCTCATATTCTATGGGTGAAATATGTCTGTCATGCCATGGATGTAGCTTTCAGTACGAGGAATTGTTTATAATCACTGCAACTCTTGTCTTAATATATTCATAACAAAAACATAATATTTTTAATAACGTATACAACAACACAAATAAAGTTATAAATTTCTTGAATCAATTAATGTTTTAGATGTGAGATTAAAATATTCTTTTCTTTTATAATCACTGCAACCCACTAGCAAGATTTGGGTATGGGTATGGGTATGGGTATGGGTATGGGTTGGGTAGGAAAAACCAACTTTGCCAGTATTATAGTAGTTTAGTTTAAACTAGAGAATGTGACACACAACAAAACGATTTTAGCTACATAAATATGGAGGTATGCGTAACCCAAATATGTTTCAAGTCAAATCCGGGCTTTAAACACCACCAGGTTACATTTTAGGAGGGCCAATCTTAGCAGAAATACATATACAATCCCTGCCATTTTCAAATGTGCCAACTCCTTTTGCCACTTTCATAGGTTAATCTAATCACCAAATATTTTGTAAAAAACTATGTTTAAAACTAAGAAAAATGTAGGGAAAATGATTGTTGAACTTTCCAATGGATAAAAATGGAAGACAACTGCCCACCTTCCCTATGTCAAATCGTTATGGCAGAGAACTCTTTCGAGCAAAGTGCAAAAATTAGCACAAAACCGATACACACTATCTCTGCTTTTTAATACACAATTCAAAATAAAAGTTTAATTTTTTATGATAATTGTTAACCATTTCACAATACATGATTATTGAAATATATATATATATATATATATATCTGTGTGTGTTGAGTTAAGTTGCTCATATTCTATGGGTGAAAGATGTCTTTCATGCCATGGTTGTAGCATTCAGTACGAGGAATTGTTTATAATCACTGCAACTCTTCAATATATATTTTCATAACAAAAACACATTTTTAATGACATATACAAGAAAACAAATAAAGCTATAAAATTTCTTGAATCAATTAATATTTTTGACGTGAGGTTGCTCATATTCTATGGGTGTAAAAAGAGTCTATCATGCCATTGATACAGCATTCAGAAATAAATTATTCTTTTCTTTTATAATCACTGCAACCCACAATCGACTCAATCAATTCAATATTTCTGATGTTTTCATCCGATTAAAAGAAAACCAGAAAAATTGTTGACTAAAATGGTAAAAAGAGCATAAAAATGTAGGAAAAGACGTGGATGAATTAGAAAAACAAGTTAATCATTGGATTGAAATTGCTGATTGTAAAAAATAATAAAGAGCAGCCATACCAGAGAATCTTAATGAAAAAATTTGCAGAATGAATTAGAATGCAAACAGATCCAAGAACGGCGGCCAAAGGAGTTGGATTGAGAGGATATGAACGATGGGTGTGTGTTTATATAGGAGAGGAGGCGCGATTCTGAAACCCTAATTTGAAGCAGATAAGCTGTGAGACAAGGGGTTAAGTTGCAAAACTAGAAGAAATAGGGGTACCCATTTAAGGAATAAAATTTAGGGTTGACGAGAACCCGTCAACCCGCCAAATAAACGGGTCGTGTTCAGGTTGACCCAATCCTGTCACGGGTCGACTCGCCAACCCGCCAAGAAAATTTTAGTTTTTTAAAATATATTTTATATTTAGTTATTTACTTTATATTTAATATTTTTTGAACTTTTTATACGTTTGTTAAGACTTTTTGTTAAAATTTGGATGTTTATACCTAGCTGAATTTTTAGGTGACCTGCCAACCCGTCAACCCGCTAACCCGTTTTTTACCCGCCAGCCTGCCACCAACCCGCCAACCCGCCAACACGACCGCGTCCGGGTTAATGTTGTGTATCTCGACACCATAAGCTAAACAGGTCGTGTTCGGGTTGAGTATCCATGACCCGCCAACCCGCGACCTACCAACCCGAACACGACACGATTGCCACCCCTAGAATAAATCGGTGTTTTTTATGCAAAACACAAATCAAACAATAAATTAATAATTTTGTTAATTTTTTACTTAAATTTTGATTAAAGGGTATTATAGGTATTTTAGAGATCTCTTATCTCCTCTCTCTCCGGCCTTCTGTTAACCTTATTCCGGTGAACGTCAAATAAACACAATATACACAATGTGGTACCTAAAAACATGGACCCTGTTAGAAAATATGTATACAAACGATCCCTAGTGTGATAACCAAAGAACATACAAGTCGTATTGGGTAAATCAGGAGGCATCGTCAGTTGTCAAGTGATGATGGTCTTTGTTGTTTGTCAGCGTAGGGACGGTGGTCGTTGTTTGTTGGCGTAGAGATGGCCGTCATGTTGTTTTCGGTGAGTGGAAGTTTTGTAGGCATAAGGTGAAAAGGAAGATACGGTGAAAAAGATGATAAGGTGAAGTAGATGATATGACAGTGGTTGTGTAACATCTCAGGCCAACCATACCAGATATTGTCCGCTTTGTTCACACACTTGGACTCACGGTTTTAAAACGCGTCTGATGGGGGAGGTATCCAAGTCCCTTATAAGGCAACTTTTTGTTTTCTTCCCCAACCAATGTGGGATCTTACAGGTTGTATCTGCAGAAAGAAAATTGAAGTTTAAAAAGTTGATTCTTTAAAATAATCAGACAAATCTTTACTATACTATAAAAGAAAAGTTCATAAAAAAATTTAACAAACTTTTTTATTTTAATATTTTATTTCTTTGGACAAATTTTTTGAACAAATAAATTTTTCGTCTTTTTAATTAAGGTTAAATCCATTTTCTTGACCTACAAAACACGCAAAAGTTGATTGTTATAAAATTATTGTAAATGTATTAAAGAAACCCAATAGATTTTCGTATTCTATGCGATTAAACTTTTGGACATTTTTTTAATGAATAAGTCCCTGGATTTCTAAAACGGATTAAATAGTATTGAACAAAATGATTCCACAAACCTTTTGTACTTTGACACTTAATTCTCGAATTGGTTCGTAATTATTATAGTATTGAACCATAAGAAATAGAGGAGCTGAGTAGAACGTTGGAATTAATATCGTATGAATGCAATTGATGATGGATTTCATTTTTGTATAAATGGGAGTTGTCAAATAGAAGCAAGTGGACTTTTAATAGGAAACATAAACGGTTGAAGTTGGAACAAATATCGGGAAGGTTATAAACTCATTTACAACAAGAATTGGAAAAAAAACAATATCGGGTGTAACATCGTACGCCTAAAGCAATAGGTTGACTCAACAATTTCTATTTCAACATAAAATCATGGTTGAAACTATTAGTAGCCCACAATTTTGAGCTTTTAATGAGCTCACCATTTACTTTTTTATCAATGTGGACAAGCTATTATAAATTCCCCCACTTTAATTCCTGATGTCCTCATCAACCCCTCCCATGTAATCCTCCTTGTAACGGGCAATGTGGGACAAGGATCAACTTTTAATACCATTTCTAAATCCCTAAGCTGAAAGTTGCAGGCTAACCCTATAACTTCCGATTTAACTAAAAGCTACTATGGAAGTTATTAGTAGCCCATAACTTCGAACTTATAAGAAGTCTGACAATTTACTTTTATATCCATGTGGGCTATTACATTGGGAATTCCTCAACCAATCATTGTGCATATACTTTATAATAAAAATCCAAAATTTAAGCTCAATCTATTTTTTGTACAACCTAAATCTAAAGACCTCAAACTTGTGTGGTTAGATTTGGTAAGTAGTGACTAGACTGAATCGAGAGGTAGACAATGAGGTTATTAATCTGAATGATCATGGTTAATAAATCTCTCGTGGTAGTCCACGACTATAATACCCTAAAAATAGAAGATATTTTAAACCGAAACAAATGACGACATAAAGCTTAGTTTAGAATAAAAATAACCCAAAAGGGGAATTGTATAAGAGTTGCATCGTCAAATGGATACTAATCAACAACCTAATAATCTAAACTAAATCGAAATACATATTACATTCAGGTGTTGCTAATATCCTCAAAAGTATAGCACCTAGTAACTCCAAAATTACACACAACAGTGTACTCCCAAAAATGACTCAACCGGCAACTACGCTCAACTCAACCCTTGACCCACTCTGTTAAAAAAACCCTGATATACATGTCATTTAATAAAAATGTTAGGCTTAAAGTATAGTGAGAACAAACAGTTATATGAATAAAGCTATAAAACTTTAAAACAAAAACATAGCTTTTCATCAAGTTGACTATACTGATTCACTCCACCTACAAAAACCCTTGAAAAGCACAAAGGTTGTGGCGTACTGGTTGAGGCCCTAGGAGATGTGGTGGAATATCTCATCTGTCCAGGGTTCGAATCCAGTCGTACACAACAATTGTGGCCACTGAGTTTATCAGGCTAATGTATTGCAGTCATAAATTGTCGAGATTAGTCCAGACATAGCCTGGGACACCCTTCCAAAAAAAACCTTGAATACGGTTTTTCCATCATCGAAAAAGTGGTAATTGGAACAACGATTAAGGTTTAAACAAGAGAGTGAGATGTTGCTCAAGCATGCGGTCGTCAAGGGGGTTTGAGGTTGATATGCATTGATTCCTCAAATGTTATAACACTCATTTCCTTTTTTAATTGTTTTTCCATCCCAAAGTTGAGTCTTTTATCATATTTTTTTCATCTTTATTATTTCTAGAGCTAAGGTTATAGTTGAGCGAGTCGTGCGAGTAGCTCTAGAGACGAAGAGGGTTAAGTTGTAAGCGAAATTGAAGGCTTTGATTAATTTGTTAATTCAATATTATTATTTATTGTAACAGTCGTAATTTTGTTGTTATTGTTAAAATATAACTTGAGAAACAGTCGGGAAATGATTGGGGATCAAGCAGCCAACCAGTCGAAATGGCATAAGTCGGTGGACCTTTGTTAGGCGACATGAGTAGCCCAAAAGTCGCCACAAACAACCGAACAACTTTTGTAACACCCCTAAAATTGGAAGTTAATTTAAACCAAAAGAATTGCGGAATAACAACAACTACGTAAGACATCACCCATAAAGATGGGGAGAAGGTTAGAGTGAGTTTACAACTTCTATAGGAATATTAAATGACAACCTAGTAATTTATACAATTCAAATACAGATTAAGTTCGGGTGTCATTAAAATCCTCAAAATAATCTTCTATGTAACTTCATCTATACACACGAGGTGCACTTCAAAAGAATGCCACTACCGGCACCTAGCTTCTCTCATCCCATCAAGCCCCATCCGTTTGATCACCTGATATACATGTCATTTTAAGAAAAAGTGTTAGGCTTAAAGCCTAGTGAGAACAAACAGTTCAAAATATAGAAAAGCCATTTAAACTTTGAAAACGGTAAATAAACATATAACCGAAAGCTTTTCTCAAAACATCTCTTTTTCTTTACTTCTGCGATTTACACCTGAAAGATACGCTTTACTTCTCTTGGGGGAAACTTCTACGGGAATGACCCGTCATCACATTAATCCTCACGAGTTCAACCCCAAACCGGGATCTATTACAAGTGCCCTCCCCAAGTACTTCTGACTATATGTGTCTATGGATCCATTACACTAGTCTAACATCTTAATACAATTGTTTCCAATGTATTGCTTCTCTTCACAAAACTTGTGAAGTATAACATCTTGCTTCCCAAAACTTTCCTTCCAAAATTAGATCAAAACAACATTAAGGTTTATACATCATATTTCTCATCAAAAACCCATAAGGGTGTTTTAAAACCGTTCTTCGTACTCATTTCATCATTTCAAAGAAAAACCATAAATGACACATTTTGACCTAGTTTTTACCAAAACCTTCCAAGTATAGAAATACTTATTTTAAACATCACATTAAGGCAAAATACTTCATTTTGACATGTATAAAGTTTTAGAAAGGTAAGAATGAACTCACAATCTAGATTTAAGCTAAATCTAGGTTTTATCCCAATATCGAGCTTCATTAGGTGAGGACTTCAAATCCACAAGTTTCCACCTATAAACTCTTCATCTAGATCATAAACAAATCCAACATACACTAAAATCAAACCCAAATCAGAAATCATAGAACCAAACCCTAGATTCAAGATTTCGGAGAGGTGATCGTACCTTTCAACGTATGGGAACCCCAAATCATCAAGTAAACTTTAATCCTCATTGTTACCATCATAAAGAGCTCTGAAATACGAAAACACAGCACTTTGAATCTTCCAAATCGGAGATGTGATGAAGAAGTTATGGCCAAATGAAGAAAATCTTGTTTTTAACCACTAGGGCCGCCCGCGATCATGCCCCGCGATCATGACATGTCATGATCGCCCGTGTCACCCCAAAATCTGATTTTTCATGTCTAACTCACGGTACCAGTTGTGCGATTATGACATGCTATCATGCCACTGTCATAATCGTCGGGCATCATAGCCTGGACCATTCTGAGGTGTTTTTTTTCCACTTTTCACCCGTTTTGATCCCGTTTCTCGTCTAGTAAATGATATCCAAAATCATTAACTTCAAAATACTTATCTCGTTGATTCTAAGAGTGGAATACAAAGAGGACTCGGGATTAAACTTTACCAAAGACCCGGTTGGTACATTATGCCATTGTCACTATAACATGGCACACTTGTTGGGACCACCAACCACTTGGTACCACCGGTGCTATTGTGACAGATGTCATAACCGTATGGCACAATAGCTAAAACGACCATACTCTTAGTACTATTGGTGCCATTATGACAGATGTCACTATCTCACAGCACCACCACTCAAACTATGAAATTAACTTCTCTTTAATAGACGACCCGGTTCAACACTTTCTTCAACTTGAACAGAAATCAGGGTGTTACAACTTTTAACCTGATTTTGCTAGGGTTTTTTTTCCTCATATCTTCCACTTAGTTTGGGCGATTTTGTAGTTTGGGAGTCGATTTATGGAGCTCTTCAATTGTGGTTTGAGGATTCGAAAGCTCTACGTAAGGATTTTGTTTAGGTACTTCAAGTTTGAAGAGGTAGGCCCTTCTAAGTATTTTGAGATCCATGTTTGGGATTTTTGGTGGAATTGAAGTTTGTGATAACGTTTGGTATCTTTTGGCTTGGTTGATGGATTTGGGAAGTTTTCTTGGAGATGTTAGTTTTTGGACCTTAAGTCTTCATCATTTTACAAGTTAGAGATGGATTTAAAAATTGTGAGCTCAAATTGCTTTCTGAAAATTATGTATATGTCAAAAATATTCATTTTAATGTATTGAAGTGCTTGCACTGGTATTTATCGAATGGGTTGATTTCTTGATTGATTAATGTGCGGTGGATCAAAGTGTTTTAACAGGGAATTCACTAGACCTTTGGTCTAACCCCCGCTTTATAAAACCCAAAACCATTTTTAGGTAAATTTCATGTAAAAAGTACATCCAATGGAAAGGGGAAGACGTGTTCCTTCTGTTAGAGATGACTTAGGCATTGTTTGTTTTTTCATTTTAAGCTCTTAATCACCACTTATGTCTTATTCATTTGGATGTTTCATAACTATTTCTGAACTGAAATGTTCAAAAATCAGACTTCACACTTTAGCACCTCTTAAAAAACAAACGCCGCCTTAGTGATTTGAGTTTCAACTTACCTTTAGTCTTGTAATAAATCTCAATCTTGGATGTTTTAACCATTACACTCTTGAGATGTAATCGACAAATGTTTGTACTGGATTGATTTGGTGACAGTTTGGCCTTTTATGTGTTATGTTGTTATTTTCACTTTTGGTTTGTCAATTCCCTCCCCTTGCTGCTAGTAATTGTACTGATATTATATTTAAGGTAAATTCTATTCATACCGCTCCCGCTACCCCCACACTAAAAAACAAGAAAAACACTAAAGACAAGACATTTTATTTTACATTTTTAACCCTTTCATTAATTATGTTTTAGCTAAATTTAATGGAGGGAGTATGGATAGCAACTCCCTATTTTAATCAAATATAAATTGATTTTGTTCATTTAATATATATTATATACATATTATGCATAATTTATACAAAAAGAATACGAGAAATTTGAATTACTTTGTAAAGCAAAACTAAGATTACCAACGGATAGACTGTCGACCGTAGATGCCCATTGGCAATATTTAATAATAAATCTTGTCATGAAGCTGTTGGAAATGTTGCTTATAATGGCCTTCATAAATCAGTCACCAATGATATCCTTCAGTAATTCGTCGATTAAAGTGGTTCATTGCAAATTCGTTCATGGTATACGCGTTGTAAAACCTGAAAAAATAAAGTAACAATTGAGGCAAATATAGTTCTCCGACAGGCAAGGGAGACTATCAGTATGATTTCATAACCATTAGTTGCGTCCGAATAATCATAGATTTTTACAACTATGTTTAGGCACCGATGAGCACATTGAACTATCAAAGTGGCTCAGAGCCCTCACAAACTAGACACAAGGACGCAATTTCCAGAGGCAATTTCTACCCACTAAGCTAATAGCCCGTCATGTGAGCCCCCTCCCCCCCTCCCCCTCCCCTCCCTAGATGGTGGTTTGTCGGTAAAAATAGGCATTGGAAATGTGTTGATGAATTCTTTACCCATCAATTATTGACCGAAATTTTTTTAGCAAACAACTTTCCGACAGTTGTTGCTTTCATCGTCGTCTATTAATAAAACCTTTCAAGACTGTTGTGAACGCTTTTTTTTAAGTTTGAACTTGATACATAAAGGATGCTATATAATTTACGTTTTATTTGTTAGTTGTTATGGATAAATAGATTTTTTTAAGGAAAATCATATGTTTAAGTTAAATTAAAGAGTGAATTACACCGGTGGTCCCTGTGATTTGTTGAAATTTTGGATTTGGTCCCTAAAACAAACTATCTACATTAGTGGTCCCTAACTATTCATTTTCATTACACCCATGGTTCTTCCAATTAACAAGGTTAGTTAGCAACCGTTGGGAAGGACTAATCGGTCATTGAATATACTATAGGGATCAAAAATATAATCTACTCTAAATTTTAATTTTATTCACCCTTTTTAATTTTGTTATTAAAAAAATATTATATATATTTAATTATAAATTAAATTTCTTAATTATATATATATAGTACGAACTTGAGATTTATAATTTTTCAACGCTTGTTTTTTTAATTTATCTTGATTTTTTTGTAATTTTTTAATTGTTTCATATATTTTTTATACTAAATTTCTTGATTTCTATTTTTTGTGAATTTTTCTTATTAAAAAAATATTTTATATATCCAATCACAAATCAATTTTTTTTAAATAAAATATATATTAAATAAAAATCTTTAATTACATTTAATAATCTCATGCTAACCTAATTTTATTTTCAATATTCTGCTCACATATTTTAAATATGTGAATTTATAACCATAAGGGTGGTGCGTCAATAGTTTGAGCTTGAGCTCTAAAGATTGAAAGTACCTGTTGGTCCCAGATTTGAATCCAGGTAGGAGTAAAAATTCTCATATGGCCACGGTGGTTCAAATGCGATGACTCCGGGCTACCTCCGAAGCGAGTAGTTGCCCTGAGATTAGTCGTCTTGCATAGTGGGTTGGATATCCAGATAAAAAAAAACTTATGTGAATTTATCTTGATTTCTTTTGTTTTTGAAAACAAATTTTTTAACGCTAATTTTTGTATATGAATAAAATGGTTTTTAAATATACATAAAGATTTTATTTAATATGTATTTTGTTTTATAAAAATTGATTTGTAATTTGATATATAAAAAAAAATTAGTAAGAAAAATTTACAAGAAAATTGAAAATCAAAAAATTTGATATAAAAATATATATGAAACAATTAAAAAATCACAAAGAAATTTAAGATAAATTAAAAAAAATATCGTTAAAATTTTTAAATCTCAAGTTTATAGTTGGATATATAAAAAACATATAAAACAATTAAGAAATTTGATTTATAATTGAATATGTAAAATACTTTTTAATAATTTTTTTTTTAAAAAGGGTGAATAAAATTAAATCTTAGAATAGATTACACTTTTGGTCCCTATGGTATGTTCAAAGATAGGTTAGTCCTTCCTAACGGTTGTTAACTAACCTTGTTAAGTGGAGAGACTATGGGTGCAATGAAAATAAAAAGTTAAGGACCACCGGTGTAGATAGTTTGTTTTAGGGACCAAACTTAAAATTTAAACAAACCACAGAGACCACCGGTGCAATTCACTCTAAATTAAACCACATATAAAAAGTATATAATTATAGAATTAAAGTCATGAACATGACAAGAAATGGGTAAAGTGTATGTTGCAGATTTTAAATATATAAATTATACGAATCTTTTGATGATAAACATTTGTTATAATAATAATAATAATAATAATAGCTTAAAAATTAAGAATTCAACTCTTGGGTTTTCTGAAAATGATTGATGTTTTTAAAATTCAGATAAATACTCATTTTAATTGATTGTATTTAATAAGAAGGAGTTTCTAAAAAAGCAAGCACCTAATTTAATTATTAAAATTTGAATTTTCATATATTTGATTAAGTCTTATTTTGACGAAATATAACCAAGCCAAATACTACGGACAAATTAACTATTGTCTTATCTTCTCATCCTCTTAACTCGAAATCATTTTAGGACGGCTTTTTATCTTAATTAAAATATAATAATTTATAAGTTTATTTCTTCTTTTAATAGATATCTTCACCTTCGATTTTTATTAATTACGTAGATGAAATTTGCATCATATGTATTTAGATCTATATAAAATTATAAAAGTAAACCTAAAATAATACACAAAACCTAGCTACACGATTAGTTGTTGGGCTATTTTTCTCTTTGTTTTTAGAAAAATCGACCATTATTAATTGGTGTAATTTTTGAAATACCATAAAACAAAGCTGTTGAATTTTAGTAGATGAAAAACATAATATTTATTAGAAGTCATATGATGATTAATGGTTGTGGAATTTTCTCTCTAAATGAACACAATTAACTAAAACAAAAGTATGACACTATAAAATGCTATTCAAAATGTTTTTAACTTTTAGTCTCACGTCTTGTAGTCCTTTAGAAAACCGGCTTAGAAATGTTTGAAATACCAAAGGGAATATGGTTTAGCGATACCGGGGTTTTTACATCATCTTCAAGGTCTCGAGTTCGAGCCTTGGGAGTGGTGGTTTTCCTAAAAATGGTGGAGTGGGAGGGTTTATCCCCTAAGGTAAAGATTCGGGTCCCGCATACTGCCCATATGAATGTTTCTGTGGGTCCGAATCACTAAGTACTAACTACTAACCTGCCGTTCAAAAAAAAATGTTTGAAATAAAAACCCAAATCGTTTCTATGTATATATTTTGTATCTCCCTAACATTTATCAACCAACAATTTTTTTAAGTATATAATATTTATATACGGTAAATGGAACAAATAAACAAACCCACACACCTTTTTCACCTAGTGAGGTTAAACTCCCGACCTCCTAAGAGACAATGAGCTCACATACCGCTAGACCAAAGATCCTTTGGTAATCAACAATTAATTTATACAAGTAATTTAGCTTTCTCCCTTTTTAAGTAACAACTCATGCTTAGCTATTTTTCTTTAATAATATGTTGGTTGATGACTTAATATCATCTATAAATTAATCTCATATAATATAAACAAATAGACTTGGGATTATGTGATACCCGACTGTTTTCATGAAACACGTGAGACCATCATTTTACACTTGAAACTTCACAATAGAACACTGTGAAAGTTACCCTAACAGTGGTTTTGTTGTGAATGTTCAGATCTTTTTACCTTCACGGTGTTTTTGTTGTGAAGTTTCAAGTGTAAAAATGTGGTCCCACGAGTCTCACGAAAACAGACTGGTCTCACGTGAACCAACCCTAAACGACTATATGTTATAAGAATATACCAACTTATATGTTTTAATGTTATTTTTCCATATAATATGCATACATATATATAGAGAAAGAAAGAGAGAAGAAGGTTCATGTGAGGACGGTAACAATTTACGAGAATGCAAGGACAATCTCAGCTAATCATTTTTATACATGAAAATTTTCATGTACAAAATCAAATATGATTCATGTACAAAATCATATATGATTCATGTACAAAATCATAAATGATGCGGACAACTTTCCATGCGACTTAAATGGTCCCAAAAGTCGCCCGCTACAGTTATTGCAAAATCACATATGATCTTGTACATGGAAAAAACTCATCACATACTCGTAAATTGTTACCGTTCTCGTATGAATCCGCCTCTCTATATATATTATATATATATATATGCAAAAATATCTCATCTAAAATGAAATTTATGTTGTTATATTTCATCTTATATCAAGATTCATATAAGATGTTAGATAGATTTTTATGTCGAAAAGTCTTTTCATAAGACATAATAGTTGTATATATTATACATAAGCTAAAAACACTTCCAATTCTAAATCACATGTAGGTTGTTACATAAAAAATAAATATCTTGTCACCCTTTGTTTTTTAAATTTGAAAAGGGACCAATAATACCTTATTACGGTACGTGCCTAATTGACACCAAACATGCAATCATAAACAATATAAAAATTGTTATTATAATATTAATATTGTTTAGAAAATAAGTACAATTCTATAGAAAATTCAAATCAATAATTAATAAGTCAATTAAAGTGAACGAGACAAGAGATTCTCAAATTTCCATGGTCGAAACATATTATGAAAAGGATTAATATAATTTTTTTTACGATGAACCGTAATTAAACACGAAAGATTATAAGAAAGTATATATTATTGCATATATATATTATTTCTTGAAACTTATCATTAAAATCATTATTTAGAAAAAATGATTATAAGAAAGTATATACTATTTCTTGAAACTTATCATTAAAATCATTATTTAGAAAAAATGATTATAAGAAAGTAAATATGAATCTTGAAACAAATTTTGTCTAGCTCAGTTGGTTTTCCTAAGGACGGTAACATCCTGGGGGGATTGTGGATAGTCCCAATCTATCCGGGTTCGAATCCAAAGGGAGTCAATTTGAAGGCATGAGAAGTATTCAGTCATTGGGTTGGTCCAATATTTGATTGGGCTCGCCCCAGCCCAGTCTTAGACTGTGGTTGGACTCTACGTTCGCTAGTTTGATGCCGCTATGCTTTTCAAAAAAAAAAAATATGAATCTTGAAAAAAAAAACAATTACTACAATTGTTGATGATGTGGTCTTTACTATATATCTATTAAAGAATAAAAGCCGTGTACCAAGTCAAGATTGTTTGTTAGTCCCATAACTTATTTGCATACTTTTCTGACGTAAACCACAACCTTCTTTCACTTCAACATTTTCCATCTATTTCTTGTGCAATTTGCTCTCATACTTCTTCACGTTTTAACTCCTAACAAATTCTTATCTCCAACTCCAACCACCCTTAATTTCTCTATATATTCACCATCAAAAACACACTACATGTATAATTAAACCATATATGGAAGGAAATATCCCCTTTTCATGGGAAAACAAACCCGGGGTTCGAAAAGATAACATCTTTGCCGGAGAAGGGAGGAGGAAGGTGGTGCAAGACATCTCCTCCGCCACACAAGGGAGGAGGAAGATCCCCTTACCACCACCACCGTGTGAGAAAACAAATAAGGCTACTTGTGGTGGTGTTGTTGATGATGATCATATAGGTATCCCTCTTCCTCCATGTGCTTTTCAACCTCCTCTAAGAAGTAGTTCAAGAAGGAGTAAAGATGATGACCCTTTTCTCATTGCTTACAAAGAGTGTACCAAGAGCAATAAAAAAGGTACCTTGATGAGGAAGAACTCTTTTCTTGGATCTTGTAAGCATTCTTGTAGTGTAAGGGATGATAGTATTGTTAGAGTTTCTCAAATTCCTGTATCAAACGTCGACAGAAAAAGATTGGAGGGTGCTAAGTATTAAGATTAGAGATTTGATTTCTATCATGCACATTTAATTGGGATATGCCAAAAGAAATCAATATCTTGGTCCTAATTAGTCTTAAATGGTTAGGTTTAATCTGAGTCTTAATTAATTGGCCTTGTTTAGCTAGCTAGACATGATCAAGACCGTTAAGCCTATTCCTTGTATGTATGTATGTATGAGCTTTCTAGGCTATATATAGTGTTTGTTGATTGATCGATTTATTGTTTGTATTACTTGAATGATGGTATGTTTTTGCAGTAGAACACATGATTCTTGAAGAGATGTTAGTTTGCATTTAATGATTTATTCTTGACCTTTTCGTTGGGTATTTGGAAATGGATGTAATTTTAATATAAAAGTTCATCCATGTAATTATGTTATATTTGATTTAAATATGAACTAATAAAAGATTTTGTGTTCAAACCATCCAAATGTAATGTTCGAACTAAATTTACTTACAATATAGTTCTAGGAGATATTCTTTTAGGAACAATGAAAATTTATGAAGTATATTTTCTACAACAAAAAGAAATACATAAGTAGTTTGTTGATCTTTATATGTTAATTTATGTAGTAAATTATTAAAAACACACATATAAGACGATCTTAACATACATGCATTTATGATAAGACAATCTTAGTTTGTGATTGAGTCGTTTAGAATCAGGTTGTATGGTGGGAAAACGTTGATTTGATATTCAACACAACAAAGACTTTTGTATGTACGACTTTAATTTGTTATTTAATGTAACACAAGTTTTGGTATGAATAAGTCAATGATGTACCACTAAAAATAGTGAAATTTCTTGAGGTAAGTTGGGAAATGAATGTTACATAATTTTTTTTTTAGATAAATTTGATACGAGTAGTTAACAAAATGGTTTGCCATATTGTATATTTTTTTTATTCAACTAAGAATGAGACATGCAAGATTTAAAAAGAAAAGATAAAAATGGTAAGTAAAAATTTATTTCATGGAACTAAAATAAGTCTTTTAAAATAACAAAAAATGAAAAGAGCATAACACAAGGACCTTATACCCTTAAAATTATAATCGTAAAGCAAGATCTTAGGCTACAAATCTTTTTCATCGAGTTTTATGCGTATAACTTTATGGTGGCAAACATATTCACGAAAAGATGAAAAGACATTTTAAGGACATATCCAACGCATGAGTCTTATTATAGATAGTTATTGATTACCATTTTATGCTTTTTTTTGTGTGTAAATATAT